>MU228403.1:3787972-3813071 GCA_018584345.1 Thuja plicata | reverse complement strand
GTTGGAAAACAACAAAGATACTGCTGATCACCCAGTTTCCTCCCAGCACTCGGGTCTGGGAACTCGTACTAGATCAAAGGTGCAAAAGAATGAAGACCCAGACCTAATGAAGCTGAAAGAGAACGTGAAAACTATGAGGTGTCAGCTGGTGGAAGCTGAAAGCCTTCTGAAATCTCTCTGATTTTGTGCCGGCGGGTGTCTTCTCTATTTTCTTTCCAGCTGCTTTTTTTGCTTTTTGCTTTGGAATTGTTATTGTAAATTCTGGGTTGTGACCCTCTATTGATTGGGTCCCTCCTTGGGACAATCTGTTGTTTGCTGGGGCTTTTTTAGCCTTTCCTTCCTATGTTTTGTTAAAGGGTTTCGGGGTTCCCTTCAAAACCTGCTTTTACCGTAATCAAAAACTTTTGACAAAAAGTTGTAAATTAACTCCCAAATGGCTAGTTAGTTCAAAAATGAGATGTAACCATTGGTATTTCCTAAAAAATCCCTTATAGGTGGGTGGTAGGCTAATCTGATGTAATTTTTGGCATTCAATCAATAAAAACAACCATTTTCCTGCATTCTCGAGGAACAATTAGTTTGTACAGACAAGTTCGGAAGCATTTGAGGGAAAGGTTGAATGATTAAGGTATCCCTATGTATTATATTTATTTTTCACTTGGTATCATGGTATAATACTCTATGCATTGAGAGTTATCTTATTTTTACTCCTGCCCTGGATTGTAGGCCCTAAATCATGGTTTCATTTGTAACTGTGTTTTCTCTTCGATTCCACCATGGGAATCTAAAGCCCCTTGGTGGAATTCAATAATTGTCAATATAATTTAAGAATATACAGGACAGGTTTATTAAAGTGCAGGGAGATGGGCTTGCCATGATGCCCTAGGTGTACATGTCCACGTGTGCACCATTCACTGAATTAGGACAGTCTACATAACTTTTGTTTGGGGATTCATCAAGACCCCAAAATCGGTGTAGAAGACCCTTATACTTTCCCTCACATGATCCAAGTATTGGTTTTTGAATTGGATTCAAGGAAGGAGTACTTGTAGTGTAAGTGCAGACCTAATTAGGCCTAATTGCTGTAGCACTTTTGTGTGTTTTCTTGTTTTCCTTTCATATCCATGTTTTGGTGCTTAAGTATAATACCTTAGGCCATAAAGGGTATTATAATAATTAATTTTTTCAAGGGGTTATGTGGAAGTATTTTGTGTAAGAGGAAAAATCCTTTGAGAAAAGGCTACAAGCCAATAGGAGGGTTTCCAAAGCAACTATGTTCAAAAGGTTGCATGTGTTGAATAGGATAATGAAATCCTTGTCTTAGGGACCTAAATAGGCCACATCCATGAGTGTAGGTCACCCCTAGTCCTTGGATTCATTTCATGGGGATTTGTTAATAATTTGATATAAGTGCATTTTAGCCAATCTTTTGGAATTGGTGTTATAGACTTGGTGGAATTTAGTGAGTAGGTTTACCTATGGGTAGTGGGTTGTGATAACCTAGATCCAAGTCCTTTCTGCACTTGTGATAAGTGTAGAGCACTTTTGCCTCTTGGAATTGGGGGTATTGAAGGATACATTATCCTTTTGAGTCCTTTTTAGGCTTCTAACTATCCACTCTACATCACATGCTCTTTCACATCAATTTTCTCAATTGATTTAGATCAGATCTATGCTCATTTAGTCTCTTGCATATCAATAGCCTCCCTTTATTTCTCAATCATAAACAAAAAAGGAATCAAAACCCCTCAAGCACAAATATTGCATTGGAATCCCTCAAGTGGTGTTGATCATACTTTTATTATGGTTGTTTTGAATTCTAGTGTATCTTATGAAGTGGGGAAATTATCCATTTTACATGATCCCCATTCTATATTATACATTATGGTGAAACTGACTCATTACATTTCCATTCTATAGTGGATTTGGCGGTAGGACACTCTATGTTTTCCCTTATGGATGGATTTAGCGGGTATTACCAAATTAGGATAGCATTATAGGATCAAGAGAAAACATCCTTCAGATGCCCTTGGGATACATTTTGTTGAAACATCATGCTCTTTATCGTTAAAAATGCTGGAGCTACTTATAAAAGGGCAATGACCATAAATTTTCATGATATGATGCATACATTTGTTGATATGATAAATTAGATAAATCACATGAAAGAAAGGATCATATACCTATCTTGGAAAATATCTTCACAAGGTTGGAACAATTCAAAGTTAGGTTAAATTATAAAAAGTGTGCATTTGGGGTGCAATCATGAAATTTATTAGGATATATAGTATCAACAAAGGGAATAGAAGTTGATTGTGATAAAGTGAAAGCTATCATGGAAATAGATGCACCAAAGAATATAATCCAAATGAGATTGTTTGAAGGAAGGTTTTAATCCATAAGAATATTTATATCTCAATTGGCAGAAAAATGCCATTCTTTCACCAGAATTTTACATAAAGACATAGTTTTAAAATGGGATGCACAATGTGAGGAAGTTTTTTCCTTATTGAAGTCATATTTGGTGAATCCACCTATAATCATGCCACCTATCAAAGACCATCCTTTACTCTTGTAAATTTTAGCAACAGGTCATTCTTTAGGAGTATTATTGGCTCAAGAAGATAAAGATGGAAATAAAAGTCAATCTATTATCTTAGTAGAACATTGGTCTAATATAAAATCAACTATAGCTTCATTGAATGAGCTTTCCTTGTGGTATTTTTTTATTCCCAAAAGATACATCATTATATGTTGGTGCACAAAGTTAAGCTTATTTCTAAAATCGATCGTTTAAAGTATCTAGTTAGAAAAATAGCTCTCATAGGAAGATTGGCCAAATGGGTGATGGTTTTGAGTGAGTTTGATATAGAATATATGGATAGAAAATCCATCAAGGGACAAGTGATATAAGACCAACTGGAAGAGTCTACTTTAGTTGATAATCATTCTATTCAAGTGGAATTTCCAGATTCATAAGTGATTAACATGGAGGGAAACACATGGAAACTCTATTTTGATGGATCTTACACCCAACATGGATCGGGGAAAGGTATTCTTTTGATTACCCATCAAGGTTACACAATTCCAAAATCATGCAAAATTCTTTTTCCATGCACCAAAAACATTACGGAATTTGAAGCCCTTGTCATATGCATCAAAATGGATTTGGAATGGAAAGTGACATAACTACAAGTGTATGGGGATTCTCAACTAGTCATAAATCAGATTAATGATGAATATAAAACAAAGGATGACAAGTTGATTCCCTAGAAGAGAATGATAGATGATTAGAAAAAAATATTTTCTTTCATAACTTTTGAGAAAATTCCAAGGGACAAAAATTGAGCAGCACATACCATGGCGACCTTAGCCTCTCTTCTTCAAATTCTAGAACAACATGCTAGATATGAATTCTTGGTGGAAGAGTTGGTGAAACTAGAATTTTATCTTCTTGATTCCAAAATCATATGAATGTTAGTTGGACATGAATCACCTTGGTATGGACCTATTTTTACTTAACTAAAAGACCAAACTTTACCCTTGGACCAAACTTTCAATCAAAAGAGACACTTTATATGCCAAGATTCCCATTATACCATCCTTTCTGACACATTGTACCACAAGAGTCTTGACATAATGCTTCTCAGGTGTCTAGAGGATAAGGAATCAAAATTCACTTTATGAGAGGTCCACAAGGGGAGTCATGGGTCTCACTCTAGCGGGTTAAATTTAGCTAAGAAAATCCTTCACATGGGATACGTTTGGCCAACTCTAGAGAAGGATGCTTGTCACTTTGTCGGGATATGTCAGAAATGCCAATACCATGGAAACATGATTCATGTGCTAGAGTAATTTACACCTAATGACCACACCTTGGCCCTTTTATCAATGGGGGTTTGATTTAATAGGGATGATTTATCCACCTTAATCCAATGGTCATAAATACATCATCACTGTAACAAAATACTTCACTAAATGGGTAGAAGATGTGCCTTTGACAACAACAACAAGTAAACAAATCTCAATGTTTATCCTAAATCACATCATTTGTAGATATGGAATTCCTCGTGCTATAATCACCGATAATGGAAAGCAATTGAAAAACAAAGATGTGGATGACCTATGTGACAAGTTCCATATTATACATCATTCTTCCTCCATTTATTATCCTCAAGGGAATGGACAAGAAGAGGAAAAAAACAAGAACATTCTCACAATTTTGAAAAGGACATTTTGATAGTTCATAAAGAAATTGGCATGTACAATTGAATCCAACATTTTGGGAACATAGGACTAGCATAAGGACACCAGCAGGAGAAACACCATTTTAATTGGTCTATGGGGTAGAAGATGATGAACTATAACTATAACTAGTTGATGATCACCAAGATGTAGAAAGTAAATGCAAGAGATTAAATGAGTTAATGTATTGTATTGTCATTGATGTCAACTTGATACAATCTGATTGGTCATATACATATTTTCATAAGACTTCAAGAAACCAAAGAGATAAATTTTATGTTATCGGTAAATATATAAAGCCAATATACACCGAGTGACAATAAACACCAACGAACAGTGCACACCAACAGATAGAGAACCATGAGCAGTCACAGTGTATACCGAGAATTGCAACACCAAGAATAACTGAAGTGGTCACCAAGCAAAATTGAAGTTGATGCTTGAGGACAACTAGAGTCAATGATCGAGAAAACTAAGAGTTGATCACCAATTTGAATTAAATTTAGAAAATGATAAAATACTTAGTTGACAAGAGCTATATTTAGAGTTAACTGATTGATTACTTTATTTTCATCGATCAAATAAACTAAGGATAAGAAGGAGATTTAAAGAAAAGAAAACAAGGAGAGATTTGTGGAATAAATCTAAAGAAAAGCTTTAAAGATTAAAGTAATGCAAGGTGAGATTTGCAGATCAAGAAAGCTATCTACGTCAAGAACAAGAAAGACAAGGAATGTAAATGGTGAAAGCATGTCTATATAAAGAGACAAGTAATTCATTATGAAGAGAGGAATGGTGAATATAATTCTGGTGAAGATAGAAGTCTTCATGCAGATATGATCATACAGGCTGAAGAACAAAGCCAAGAATTCTGTAGACACCGAGCAACAAAGAAGCAACAATATTCATTGAGAAGAAAGAAGAAAGAGGGGAGCAAAGGAAAATAAGAGCATATTGATCAGAGAGGTATTATGAACTTACAATAGATCTAAAAATATGTAAAGTTAAGTTGTATTATTGAACATATCATTTAGTGTTTCAGTTTAACCATTGATTCAAAAATCTCTTAATCAAGTGGGATTTAACAGTCCTTAATGTATTGAGATAATCAAGAGTATGCAAAGGTTTTTCTTATTGAAAGCATAGTGAATGCCCAAGGTCAAAAGACTAATTAATGGTTTTCAATCCTCTAACAAGATCACACTTAACATTGTTTTTTTAACCTTTAATAGAGTTGTCTCTTCACCGAGCTCACTTCAAAAAAGTAAAAATTTTGGGTTACCGGTCCCAAGTGTTTTTTCCCTTAACAGAGTTTCCATGTTAAAAATACATGTTTAAAATGTGTATATGGATCATTGCTTTGATGTTTTTCTTTGCACATTACTAAATTAGGATTGGTCGGTAAACACTAAGTTTATTTACTTCTATTCAGTAAAGCTTAAGGAAAGGATAAATAGTATATTCATCGAATAGTATATATATGTTATATTTACACAAGGAATACATCTTGTAGGACTCAAGATAACTAGAGGTATTATATTTCTAATATAAAGTTTTGGTTATATTATTGGATTAAAATTTGAGGCCACTGATTCACCCCCCCTTCTTAGTTATTCTAACAATTGGTATCAAAGGTGCTTGGAAGAGAGTTTAAAGACTCAAGCTAAATATAGAAAGATGAGTAAAAGGGATGTGCCTAAGTTGGACAAGGAAAAATTTTCATCACGGAAAATAAGAATAAGACTCCACCTATCATGTATTGGAAATGATGTCACATATTACTTGGATACTAAATTTTTTTTACCTACTGGACCTCCGACTATTGATCAATTGAGAGAGAAACATGAACACAATTCTATGATGATAGAACTTGCTTCTTCACTATTCGATGCTGAATTTGAAGATGTCAAATCATGCACCACTACAAAGAAAATGTGGGCCATACTCAAGGTAGTACATGGAGGAGATAAAAATGTACTGAGAGCCAAAGATGAAAGCCAAAGAGGAAAGTTTGATGACCTAAGAATGAAAGAAGGAGAACACATCACTTAGTACAGTAGTAGAATCAAAGAGGTAGTTAATTATATCTGAGGACTAGGAGGTGTAATTGAAGAATAATTAGTGGTAAGTAAAATTCTAAGAACCTTACTACCTGTTTATGCTATTAGAGTATATGAAATTCAAGAAATGAGACCAGTAGCTAATAACAATGTTCCTCTAGAAAATTTAATTGGTAGACTTATTTCATTTGAGATGAATAACTTTGACAACAATCACTTACCAACTATTGAGTCTGCATTCAAATCTTCTCTAAAGATAAGTAAATCAAGTCATAAACACACTATGATAAATGATAGTGAAAGTGATAGTAATGAACAAGAACTTAATGAAATTGAAGCACTAATGGCTAGAAGATTACAGAGAGGCAAAGGTAGATACAAAGGTAAATTACCATTGGTATGTTTTAGTTGCAAAAAGATTGGAATTTTTTTTTTAGATGCCCTAACAAGAGAAAAGATGAAAGAAACAATGACAAATCTTATGAAAATAAGTTTGACAGAAGTGATGACCGATATTACCGAAGCAATTGAGAATATGAATGAAAAGATAACCAAGACTACAAGGACAAAGGCAAGAAGGATTTTTACCTGGTCGAGAACAAAGCTGAAAATACTAACATTGAATCTGATGAAGATATTGAGGTAGTATTTGTTGCTATGAAAGATGATTCAGACAAAGAAGAAAGGTATGTTGAAACTGCACTCATATCTAAGGTTAGTAAAAATTGTGTCTAGATTATTGATAGTGGCTATACTCACCACATGATTAGAGATAAAGAAAAGTTTGAAACTTTTGAATATTATAATGGTGGATCAGTTAGGATGGGTAATGATTCACCTTGTCTAGTTGAAGGTAAAGGAACCATCATGTTGAATAATATGATTAGATGTGAAAATACATATTGGGTGAAAGGACTTAACTATAATCTATTGAGTGTTTCACAACTGAATAACACATGAAACCAATTTGCATTTGAGAAAAAAAAGGAAAATATCTATAATGAATCAGGAAGGTTGATCGGTACTGGTGAACACACAAAAGATAACCTATTCTATCTTGATAAGATTGAGACCACTTGTCCATTGGCTAGAAATGAAGACATTTGGTTGTGACATAAAAGGTTATGTCATGTGAAATTTGACAACATGGTTTGGATAAGAAATAAAAGGAAAGTAAGAGGCTTACCAAGCATGTCAAAACCCGGCCATGTCATGTGTAAGAATTGTCAAAAAGGTAAAATGAAAAAGTCTATTTTAAAGATTATAACCTACATATCTAATTCTATTATAGAGCTAGTCCATACTGACTTATGTGGACCAATGAGAGAAAAAATCTATTATGGTGATAGATACTTCATTCTCTTTGTTGATGGATACTCTAGAATGATGACTATTGTGTTCTTAAAAGAGAAATCAAAAGAATTTGAAATGTTTAAATGGTATAAAGCTATAGTTGAAAAACAAAGTTGAAAGGAACTAAAATATCTAAGATCAGATAGAGGAGGAGAATTTATTTATGATGAATTCACTCTTTTGTAATGAGCATGGAATTACAAGATAAGTTTCTGTACTGAGAACACCACAGAAAAATGGGATTGCTGAAAGGAGAAATAGATCAATTGTTGATTGTGCTAGAACCCTTATGATTGAAAAAGGCATCACACAAACATTATGGAGAGAAGCTGTCAGTACTGTTGTCTATACATTAAACTAAGTTCAATTGAAGAAAGACACCAATAAAACACCTTATGAGATATGGTATGGATACACGCCAAATGTAAGTTACTTTAGAATTTTTGGAAGTCAATGTTATATATAGAAAGATGATTGAAATGGAAATCTTGACTCCAAAAGTAATGATAGAATATTTCTAGGATATTCTACCAAAAGCAAAGCTTATAAATGTCTTAAGAAATCCTCTAACAAAATCATTGAAAGTGAAAATGTCAAAGTGGATGAATTTGCTGAGAAAAATGATGAGGAAAGCAGAAAGGAACTAGAAGATTACAAAATATTTTTCTACAGTGATGAGCCTGACACCTTACCTAAGCAACTGTTGGAATAGTCCCAAGGGATAAATGAGAGGGGGGGAGGTGAATTAGTTATCAACTAGTTTTAATTCTTTTCTCCAATTAAGTAAAAAATATCATTAAGAATATACACAATAAGATAACACAAAATAGAACACCACAATTTTGGTTACGGGGAAACCAAAATAGGTAAAAACCCCGTTGGGAATTAGCACCACAAAGAACTGTACTTGAGTATAATAATCCTTGTTAGAAGATATTAAAACCCTATTAGGATTTGATCTTTACAATACAATAAGTACAGTGACCTGGTTAAGGGTCAGACCCTGTTAGGAGTCTTTTACAAATAACCCTATTAGGGGTGAGGACACACTGTCCAAAAGCACATTGCTAAAATGATGAAGGCTGCAACCTTCAGTTAAACAAATATACACTATATCTGATAATGAACTATTTGAGTGGACCTACTATCTTGATCAATTCTAGTGAATTGTATGCACTCTCTGATTCTTCACATAGATCTTTATTTGATGAATGAAATGGATTTATTGTCCCAAAACAACTAGCATTATGCTCTCTTCTTTTTCTATCTCTTTTCTTATCATTCACACTTAGTGATCACATATGAACTGATATATGTATCTTCTCCAAAAGATATGATCACATCAGCTGTAGTAATCCCTTCAAAGCTTCTCTTGTTGGCTAAACTAAGCACGTAACATAGTTAGATACGAGTAACTCAAAATGAATAGACGCATCACTTCACATAGTCGAATCCACCAAAATTACCCAAACGTCATGCTTCGAGTGAAACATTATTAGTGCCTTTGGTTAATTATCTTTCACTCATAACTAAACATGAATCTGAACACACATATCCCATAGATAGGCGCAACTGAAGAATCAATAAATTTACTATCAGCTTTCTGAAAACAATCCTCTGAAACTATGGCTGGTAAATAGAGTAACATAACTCAACTGTAACTAACCTTTTGAATATGTGTGTATGAACATGGTATCATAACTATATATGAAACATAAAAACAACCGTGCAAGGATTCAACATATCCATATTGAAAAATGAATACAGTACGCTATTGTATACTATATGTTGTCATCAATGACAAACATACAGTCAAATATTTGCACAAGGGAAAATATCCAACAATCTCCCCCTTTGACATTGATGGCAACATATGATTAAAAACACCATCAATCCAAAAGTTTCTTCTTTCTTTTTACAATCTTCTCAATATCCTCATCAAAGGTTCCTCTTCACTACTACATCTCCTTTGATTGTGTTTTTAGTTTCATGACTATATACTACCCTAGAGTATATGCTCCCCCTTACTATATACTCCCCCTTTGACATGAATGGAAAATGATGCCAAATACAAATAAGCATAGGTACTACTCCAGAAGTAGAGTAGTCAACCACTCATAAGTTACCAAGGACTGATACATTTTATGTGAGTTCTAATCAGACTCAGGAAAGGGAATTACTCCCAGCTTCTTCCTAAGATACTCAAAAGTATCTTTTGATAATGGTTTCATAAATATGTCTGCCAAATGATCTTTGGTGCTCACATGATCCAACTTCACTTCTATTTCTGCAACTTTTTCTCTTAGAAAATGATATTTTATTTCTATGTTTTGTCTTTGCGGGCATCATAGGATTCTTCGACATGTTAGTGGTGCTGGTCTTGTCATAATGAATGACAATAGGATAATTAATCTAAATTCCAAAGTCTTTAATCATCTGTTTGATCCAAACCATTTTTGAACAATTTAATGTGGCTACTACATACTCAGCTTCTTCTCTTAACTGAGAAATATAGTTTTTCTTTTTGCTTATCCAAGTAACCAACCTGTCTCCAATAAATACTACTCCTCCTGAGGTACTCTTTCTGGCATCAATGCAACCTACCCAATCTGCATCTATGTACACATGAAGTTCTACATTTTTTGAATTAGGATACCATAAACCATAATCTATAGTTCCCTTTAAATATTTGAATATTATTTTTATTACCATTAGGTGATTCTATTTAGGTTTAGCTGCAAATCTCCCAACAATGCCAACCACATTAGAAATATCTGGTCTAGATTGAGTGAGATATATGAGTTTTCCAATCATTGACTTGTAAAGCATTTTGTCGACTACTGTGGAGTCATAATTTTTAAAAATCTTGCTTCTTGTTATCATAGGAGTGCTTACTGGCTTGAAATATTCTATTTTGAATGTATTCAATATCTCCTTCACATATTTTGATTGATTTATGAATATACCTTTGTCTGTCTGCTTTACATTTAATACCAAAAAGTATTTTATAGGTCCAATCATGCTAATTTCAAATTCACTCTACATCTCTTTGGCAAATTATGCACTAAGCTTGTTATTACCTCCAAAAATAATGTCATCAGCAAAGATAGAAACAAGTAATAATCCTTTAGGTGTCTCTCTGATGAATAAGTTGCAATCTGCTACTCCCTTTTTGAATCCAATCTTTATCAACTAACCTTCAAGTCTCTCATACCATGCTCTTGGGACCTGTTTAAGTTTATAGAGGGCTTTCTTTAGTCTGCAAACCATGTCTGGTTTGTCTGAAAGTTTGAATCCTTTAGGCTACTCTATGTAAACTTCTTCATTCAAGTCACTATTCAAAAATGCTGACTTAACATCCATCTGATATACTTTGAAGTTCTTGAATGTTGCATAATCCAAAAACAACTTTATAGGACAAATGTATCAGAATAGTCAATTCCTTCTCTTTGCACATATCCTTTATGTACCAATCTTGCTTTATTTCTTACCATTGTCCCATCTTCATTCATTTTTTTTCTGAATATCCACTTAGTTCCAATCACATTCTTGTCACAAGGTCTAGGGACCAATTCCCATGTGTCATTATTAATTATTTGATCTAATTCTTCTTGTATTGCATTTTGCCAATTTGAATCATTACACACATCTTCAACACTTAAGGGTTCTATTTGTGAAAGTAAACATACCTCTTCATCAATGGTTGATCTTTTTGCTCTGGATCTTGTCAAAACTTTACTGCTCTGATCTCTAATGATATCTTCTTTTGAATGGTATCTAGATGTGTATTTTGAGATTTTAGGTGTGACACTCTCATTTGTGATTTATAATTCTTCTTCACTTGGTTCAGGGTTATTGCATGATACATCAATACAGTCAAACATTTCTTCAATAACTATTTCTTTATTGATAGGTCTAGGTTCATTTTCAATCATAGGTGCATATTCATAATATCTCTCTTGAATCATGAACTTC
This sequence comes from Thuja plicata, assembly GCA_018584345.1. NCBI lineage: Eukaryota > Viridiplantae > Streptophyta > Pinopsida > Cupressales > Cupressaceae > Thuja > Thuja plicata. The sequence continues at coordinate 3,801,438 of MU228403.1, read as the reverse complement.
TCATCAATCTTCACTTGTGCACTTTCAATGATTCTCTTCAACCTTAAATTAAAACATCTGTAAGCTTTTCTCTTAGTAGAGTAACCAAGTAATATACCTTCATCACTTCTAGCATAAAATTTACCAAAACCATCATCTCTCTTGATGTAGCACTTGCTTCCAAAGATTCTAAAGTATTTTACTGTAGGTACATTACCAAACCAAAGTTCATAAGGTGTTTTGTTTGTGCCTGGTCTTAGTTGAATTCTATTGATTGTATAGACTGCTATATTGATTGCATCTCTCCAATAGGTCTGCACAACATTTCCTTTAATCATGATAGTGCATGCTATGTCAAGTATTATCCTATTTCTTATTTTTGTAATTCCATTTTATTGAGGGGTTCTGGGTGCACTGAGTTATCTTTTGATCCCATATTCTTCACAGTACACAAGAAACTTGTCAGAGGTGAATTCTCCTCCTCTATCAGATCTCAAACATTTTATCTTTAATCTTGACTCATTTTCAACTTTAGCTTTGAATATTTTGAACTTCTCAAAAGCTTCAGATTTGTCTTTTAAGAACACAACCTACATCATTCTTGAGAAATCATCAAAAACCAAAATGAAATACCTTTCACCATAGTATGATCTTGTTTGAGTAGGTCCACATAAGTCTGTATGCACTATATCTATTTTTTTCTCTACAGAGTTCTGTTTGCTTTTGAATAAGGCCCTCACATGATTTCCCATCACACATTCCCTGCACATAGTATCAATAGGTCTTGCAATACTAGGAATGTCTCTTACTACCTTTACATTGCTTATCTTTACTATGTTGTTAAAATTTATATGATCAAGTCTTTTGTGCCATAACCAACTGTCATCCACTTTTTCAACAAAACAACTTACTTTGGAGTTAATCTGAAAAAAATTACCTTTGGTCTTTGAACCTGATGCAATCATGTCTCCTTCTTTGTTGTTAATAATGCACCTATTGTTTTTGAATTCTAACTAATATCCTTTATCAAGAAACTGTCCAATACTTAATAAGTTATGATGTAAACCATAAACATATAGAACATCATCTGTCTTGTTCTTTCCATCTAAGGTGATAGATCCTTTTCCTATGATAGGTTTGAGAGTGTTATCTCCAACTATAACCATGCCACCTTTGTACTTATCTAGATGTACAAATATTTATTTATCTCCTATCATGTGATGTGAACACTTGCTATCTATGATCCAGTCTGTTCTGATGTCTGCTTGTGAAACTAAAGCCAATTCTTGTGCTTTCTTTTCATCTTCAATTTCTATTTTGTCAATCATTTTTTCATTATCTTTAATTACAATGAATCCAATTTAATCTTCTCCTGAATCATCATCATTTACACCATCTTCAGCATGATAGCATTCCTTATTATATTTGGGTTTGTAATCTAATATGAACTTCTTGACTCTTGTAGGACACTTGGATGCAAAGTGGCCAACTTTGTTGCATGAAAAACATTTGAATGGTAGTTGTCCTTCATATTTTCTTTTACCTTTCCTTTCTTTCTTAGAAATCATAGAAATGATTTCTTCTAGTTCTGTATCAACTTCTTCTTTCTTAATATTACTAGAGATGCTCAAGGATTTCTTACCATGGACTGAGGCATTGAAAGTTATTTCAATTTTAGGTTTTGTCTTCAATCTTGATATCTCAAATGCTGATATTTTGTTGATCAAGGTTTCTCTTTTGAAGTCCTTTGAGAATTGCATGGTTTCATCCAAGATGTTTATATTGCTTTCATAATCTGCTATCAATGTAGTCATCTATTTGTCCATTATATCTTCCTCTGAAATTTCTCCACCATTGTTCTTGATTCCTGAGACTGCTTCATTAATCCTCTGATTATAAGCTCTGATGTTTTCTTCAGGTAGCATCTCTAAATTGTTGTATCTTTTATTCCATGTCTTTCTACATGCATTCTTGGTTTGGATGTCTCCTTCAAACATTTCTTCTAGGTATTTCCAAATTGAATATGCTTTGTCTGCCTTCTTGATCTAAAAAAATTTATTGTTAGATAAGGCACTGATTAGGGCTTCTTTGGCAATTGCATTTTGGGTGAATACTTCCTTTTGTTTGTTAGTAGAGTCTTCTTCTGCAAGGTATTTCAAGGTAGGAACATCAATTTCATGAGTAGAAACCTCATAGATTTCAAAACCAATAAACTAAAGATGTGTTATCATTTTGTTCTTCCAGTCAAGATAATTCTCTTCATCAAACTTAGGACTCTCTTTCCTGAAGTATGCAATTTGATCTATCTTAAGCTGTTAGGCTTTCTCTCCAAGGAACTTGGCTTTGATACCAATTGTTGGAATAGTCCCAAGGGATAACTAAGAGGGGGGGGGGGGGGAATTAGTTATCAGANGGGGGGGGGGGGTGAATTAGTTATCAGATAGTTTTAATTATTTTCTCCAATAAAGTACAGAATATCATTAAGCATATACACAATAAGATAACACATAATAGAACACCACAATTTTGGTTACATGGAAACCAAAATAGGTAAAAACCCTGGTGGGAATTAACACCCACAAAGAATTGTACTTGAGTATAACAATACCTGTTAGAAGATCTTACAACCCATTTAGAAGTTGATATTTACAATGTAATAAGTACAGTGACCTGGTTAAGGGTCAGACCTTGTTAGGAGTCTTTTACAAATAACCTTGTTAGGGGTGAGGACACATTGTCCAAAAGTACACTGCTAAAATGATGAAGGCTACAACCTTCAGTTAAATAGATATACACTATATCTGATAATGAATTGTTTGAGTAGACCTGCTATCTTGATCAGTTCCAGTAAATTGTATGCACTCTCTAAGTCTTCACATAGATCTTTATCTGATGAATTGAATGGCTTTATTGTCCCCAAAAAACTAGCATTTTCTCTATTCTTTTTCTGTCTCTTTTCTTATCATTCGCACTTAGTGATCACATATGAAGTGCTATATCTATCTTCTCCAAAAGATATGATCACGTCGGCTGTAGGAATCCCTTCAAAGATTCTCTTGTAGGCTAAACTAAGCACACAACATAATTAGAACTGCACAACTCAAAATGAATAGATGCATCACATCACATATTCAGATCCACTAAAATTACCCAAATGTCATGCTTTAGATGAAACATGATTAGCACCTTTGGTTAATTATCTTTCACTCATAACTAAACATGAATCTGAACACACATATCCCATAGATAGGTGCAACTAAAGAATCAATAAATTTATTGTCGGCTTTCTGAAAACAATCCTCTGAAACTGTGGCTGGTAAACGGAGTAACATAACTCAACTATAACTAAACTTTTGAATCTGCGTGTATGAACATGGTATCATAACTATGTATGAAACATAAAAACAAATGTGCAAGGCTTCAACATATCCATACTAAAAAATGAATATAGTACACTGATATATACTATATGTTGTCATCAATGACAAACATACAATCAACTATTTGCACAAGGGAAAATCTCCAACAACAATAGTGTATCACTATTGAGTGATAGAACAATGCAACCGAGCATCAGGCTACACACACCAAAAATCAAGAAATTACTCATAATGATGAACCGAGCAATGAAGATCAAAATGAAGGTCAAGATGATGGAAAAATATCTGAACCCATACTTTCCAAGTATGTTAGAAGACACCATCTACAAGACCAAATCATAGGAGACAAAAGAGCTAGAATGAGAACAAGAAGTAAGTCACTGAACACTAGATGTTTGGTTTGTGATTTTGAGCCGATATCTGTTAACACTACACTTGAGAATCAAGAATGGGTTAGTGCTATGAATGAAGAGATTGAACAAATTGAAAAGAATAGAACATAGACAGTAGTACCTAGACCAAGTGACAAAAGTTTTATTGGTACCAAAAGGATAACCAGGAACAAACTAAATGAGAATGGAGAAGTTACAAGGAACAAAGAAAGACTAGTATGCAAATGGTATGCACAAAAAGAAGGTATTGACTATGAAGAAACCTTTGCAACCATTGCTAGACTAGAAGGAGTAAGAATTATACTTGCTTATTCTTCTTTCAAAGGATTCAAAGTATACCAAATGGGTGTCAAATCTACATTTCTGAATAGAAAACTGGAAGAAGAGGTATACATTGAACAACCTAAAGGGTTTGTTGATCCTAACAAGAGAAACATGGTTTGTAGACTACACAAAGCCTTGTATGGATTGAAACAATCCCCTAGAGAATGGTATTGAAGACTTCAATCTTATCTCAAAAGTATTGGATTTGTAAGAATAAGTGATAACAATAATCTATATTTGAAAGGAGATAGTGATGATAAAATTATGATTGCTAACATATTTGTTGATGATATCATATTTGGAGGTAATGATATGTTATGTAAATCATTTGCTGATGAAATGAACAAAGAGTTTGAGATGTCAATATTTGTAGTGATCAAATTTTTTCTTGGTCTACAGATTCTTCAATAGGATGAAGGCATATACATCACACAATCCAAATACATCAAGGAAGTTTTGAAGATATTCAAAATGGAGGACTCCAAACCAGTTGGAACACCTATGGAAACTAGATGCAAATTGACAAAGGAAGACAAGTCAACTGAGGTAAATAAGACCTTATATAGATCTATTGTTAGTAATAACTAAGGGGGGGTGGTGAATCAGTGGCCTCAAAAATTTATCCAATTTAAACTTTAATTCACCAATCAATACTTCTCAAATTATTCAGTCCCAAAAAGATGCATGCCTTTGAAATACTTGAAACAAATAACTATCTATCGGTTTACCTTGTCTTTCCTTATTCTCCTTGATAACCGATAAGCAGTAAACCATATTTATCGATACTCAGTAAATATCCATAGTATGCCAGACAATCCATAAATGCATATGTAGAATGTAAAACAATAAAGTAATAAATCATACACACATAACACAAGGATTTTAATGTGGAAACCCTGTTAAGGGAAAAACCACTGGGACCAATTGTTATGCCCTACATCCCCGTCCCTACATTTTGTGTGCAAAATGTTGGGTCCCCCTTTTTTTGTTGTTGTTTTTGCTTGCGGCTCTTGCCTTCTTTTCTTTTCTTTTCTTTCTTTGGGGTTTTCTTCCCCGCTGTCATGTTTTGTTCGGCTGGTTTCTTGTCTCTGGGACCCTGGTTCTGGAGGTTGTTCTTTGTTGGGAGCCAAACTCTAGACTCCAGGATTCTTCACCACGATGTTCTTAAGGTGATCGTCATGGGGAATCCCCGGGCCCGGGGTCCAGAGGTTTGCTTGTCCAGAGATTGCTGGAAGAAGGTGGATCACCTTTTTACCACGGGTATAAATAGAAGTTATCTGTCATTTTCACATTTACAGCGTTTAAAATACTCAAGCACTCTGAGCGATTTTAGAGTGATTACAGAGTGATTTGCAGAGAATTAACGACAATCAGTGCTAAACACTTCCATCATTTTCAAGCGATTGTGAGTGCTTCGTAGTGGTGGGTTGTGTTCGTTTGGTAGCTATAGTTGTTGCAGAGCTCCCGTGGTGACTTCCTTCTTTCCTCCTTTCAGCATTCTCAGGTTGGTGTCCCTTTTCCCCATTGGTTTTTCGTTTGTCTGGTGTTCCCTCTCCATTTTTTTTGTTTGTTTGTCTTTTAGTTCTGTTTTTTTTTTTTTCTGGTTTTGCCACCCGTTGGTGGGTCAGCTCTACCAGAGGGTTGTCCGCCCTCTATGCAGGTGTGGTTGGCATGTAGTTAATGTAGAAAGCTATATATTTTGTGCTTTTCCTGGTTTCTTGTGGATGTCATTCTGTGATGTATATGTGTAAATTCTAGTGTATATTGGTTGTATATCCTTCCATTCCTCATGTATATATCCCTTAGCTCTTTGTGTATATCTTGTGTATATCCTTTGAGGTAGCTTAGTAGGGTGGTCGAGTTGCCTGTGCCACTGGTTTTCTGCCTGTAAGTTCATTTTAGGGCAGAAAACTACCTGTTTGAAACTCAGCTCTCAGCCGGTTTCAAATAGGTAGTTTTATCTCTCCTCTATAAAACTAGCTAGACCCTCATTTATGTCCCATGCATGCAATTATTTTCATATAAGTGGCCTTCACTTTTTGTGCGTTCAGACAGTTGGCTCCGCCGTCACCGCCATAACCCCTATTTAATACCTATGCACATGGTGCCCACATGGGCTTGACAGTTTTCCTTTTTGGACATCCTCACCAATGGCTACTTCTCTGGGCTTTGGGTCTCCTACCATCATCCATCCCGTGTCTTTACCAAACATAATAAAATTTTCAAACCCAGATGTTCAATCAAATCTTAAGTTCATTTAATGCGTGTTCTTTTTGGCTCTTTTTTGAATGAAACTAAATTTTTAGGAAAAGTAGGCGTCACGATGGTAAGATCTCTGGACCCCAGAGTATTTATTTGTTAATACATTCTGATGGTCACTTTGCCTTGCAATTTTCTAGAGTATGCTTCCCAAACATGTCTGAAGCATCTGCATCCTCTCCACCCAAAAGTCCAGATCTACCTTCCACAACGGCTACTAGGGTGGCAGTTAAATCCAAAATGGAAAGGGCCCTGGAGAAGTTTCCCCTGACCATAAAGTTTGTGCAAGATAGTGTTATCATGGACTCAAAGATCGAGTCCAAAATTAAACTTATTACCGACACCAGCGTCGAGACATGGCCAGAAATGTAGGCCTTAGTGAAAATGATGTACATCTAGTGACAGGCTAGAGATCAGCTGGCCATTAATATCGGGGACTCCAGGATCCTTAAGGCATCTTTTTTCCCATTCTCTATACAATCTCTAGAGCTTATCCTAACACTGGCCGCCAATTACAACTCTTTTGTTTGGGCTGTTATGCTCGCAGCTACAGAACCCACCAGGTACCCTACTCCTCTAGTATCCCTTGACCCTAACACATTCCAGGCGGGTCTGGGGATCCCTCAATTTGAAAAGTCTTTTGTGGTTACAAGGTCAGATGCCTTGGCCCAATTCACACAGTTGGAGGATGCCGCCCGAATATATATGAACGCTCATTGGCTCAAGGTTCCAAAGAGGGACCCTAAGAGGATGAAGATAGAAATTCCCAGGTCTGAGTTCAAAGAGAGCATTCAGATGGGAATGATAGCGTTGGCCCAATTCTTTGGGTAGCCCTTTGCCCAAGAATTTGACAAATGGATTTATTGCTTCCTCCTTAGCATCTCCATTAAGGGAGGATACTTGGACTGGGCCGCTATAATTTCAAACCATGTCGACTCCCAGTTCCTCCAACTAGCTAGGAAGAAGAAATTTTATATGACTTCCTATGTTTTCTAGGCCCTGGCATAGCAGAGGCCCCACACCCATGGGATACTTATAGATGGTGTGCTTGGGATTGGCCCAGGACAAAAGGCACTGTGGGACCATTTCCCATAGGTTCAATAGGAGGCCAGCTTCCTAAGCTTTTGCTGAGTAAATGATGCGTTCGTTTACTATCACCTACTCACACCCACCAGAGACGCAGGGTACTACCTATCTATAGAGGTGACAAATTTGGTCCAGATTTATGGACATTACTACATCCAATTCCAATAGCACACTTATATTAGGGTCACTGGCTTCTTCAAAAAACCCTACTTGTTGACCAAACACTGTGGGGAAAAGATCATGCTCTTGGAATACTACAGGCATATAATGGAGCTGCATGCACTCTTTGCCTTGAAGAAGATAACCAATATTCCATTCCCAATCATCTATGGGAACTACTCATGTAGCCTAGCCACCGCAAAAGAGGCAGATAATGAGATAAAAAGCTACAACCTGGAAGAATTCTACTTGACGTGAAAAAATATTGATCTGCACAGAAAGATTGCAGTGACACTTCCCTGGGCTTCAGAGCCTCATCGCTACCACATGGAGGATTTTTGGGAAGACTGCCAGGATGACATGGAGGTGTGGAGATGACACTACATTAGGATGATAGCAGGCATGATGGAAAGGTTGAAGCTCTGGAGGTTCCCGGAGGACTTCTCAGACGTCGGCCCCACTATCGATCCCCAATACAAGGCAAAGGGGATCGATACAATGACCCTCCCACCGGTAAATTGGGATGCCCAAGAAGGGCCTACAATTGAGGAATTCACCCTAGAGGTGGTCAAGCGAAGTCACACCTACTTCAAGAAGGTGTGCCCCAGAAGTACCCGCCGAGCAGCCCAGCTAGCACCAAAGCTAACTCCAGGGGCCAGGACTTCTTCATAGAGAGTGGATAAAGGAAAAGGAATAGAAACAACCCCTCCTATGCAAGAAGTCCCCATAAAGGAATAAATAAAGCAGTCATGGTAGCCTCCCAACAAATGAGGAAAAAATTAATCACACGACTGGCCACTCTAGTACTCATGGCCGGGCCAATTCATCCCCCCTCCTCCCCGTCGCTGGTAGCCTTAATGGTGAAGGCAACAGGGGTGGATCCAATAGAAGCAGCAACAATAAGGGATGCGGGGCCACCCTTGGTTACCCGAAGAAAGAAGAGGCTTAACCAAAAGCCTAAGGCAGAGCCGGGGTTGGGTACGTCCCATACCCCACAAGTAGAAATCCTCTCTTCCAGTTCCCCGGAGCCAGAAAAGGAAATAGAGCCTGCTGAAGTCCCATCCAGTCCCCCCTCACATGAGGAGTTTGATGATGTCTTTGCAACCGACGAGTTCAAAAACCTGCAGGGGGACACCAGACAAGCAGGGGTAGAGGTCCCAGTTACAGAATAGGAAGTTGCAGAACAAGAGCCTGCACAGGAGCAGGAGGAACAGATAGAGGAAAGGGAGCCAAAGCCGGAGACTGCCTCTGAGGCTCTAGAGATGCAGAGTCTGGGGGTGGACCAGCAAAGACAGGATGAACAAACGGTATTTTCTGGGGGAATCAGACATTCGGGAATAATCGTAACCCTAGCTGCCACGTTCCAAGTGCCACTCCCGGGAGTAACCTTTGGGCAAGTAATTATCACAGCCCAAACTTTAAATCTCGGCCCCATACCTCCTCTATTTCCAAAGGATGTACTGATAGAAGAAGAAGCCCCGATGGTAGAAGCCGAGCAACAAGAAGAGCAACATGAAGAGGAAATCCCTGAAGAAGCCAACAAAAGTCCAAAAAAAGCAATAGATACAGAGGACAAGGCTGAGGAGATGGATGTTGCTGAAGAAGATATTACTGATAAAGAAGAAAACATAGGGAAAGGGACGGATGAGGTCCACACCACTGAGGAGGAGTAGCCACAAAATACTGGGGAAGAACCAAGAGAATGGACTCTGGCAGATAAGCCACCCCTGCCGCCTTAGTGGTTAGCAGAGAGAAAGAAAAGAAAAGCTCCGTCCACTCCCAGAACTCTTCTCTCATTGGAAAAAATGATGGCTCAGTTCTAGGCCCCACCAAAGGTCAAGAAAGCCTGGATGGTTCATACTCTTCAAACCAGGCTAGGCGGAGAAACAATTGCCCTTGTGGCCACACCTCCCCTGGGCATAGATGAAGCAACCATAGAACCCAGAGATTACAACGTTACAGAGGTATCGCTAGGAAAAAGGGGAAAATAGGGTGAGGTGGATTTTCTAAAGGAGGCAGCTAGGGCAATGGAGGCTCATTATGAAAAGGAAGCCCAAAGGCTCAAAATAGAAAAGGTGAAAAATTCAAACCTTATGGGGTTGCTTACCGAGCTAGCTTGACCTATCAATGCCACTCCTCCGAAGGCTTCCACATCTGAAGATTTATTGCAGAGCGACATAGACTCCCTACAAGCAATGAAGAAGAAGGCCCAGATAGTCGACGAGTGGGTCACCCTACAAATAGGAAACACCCAATGTTTCCTGGTATCTACCCTCCCAGACTTATATATAGCTCGACATGTTCTACACCAGGCAGAGACTCTTATTGACCTGTGGGAGGGTGATATCAAAAACTATCAAGCATGGAAGGTAGAGCTTGAAGAGCTCCTTGGCCTGGGAGCGGAAATGGTTTTGGAATCTGGAATTCTGGGGGATGAATCATTTGATTTCATGAGAACCCAACACTCCAGAATTGACCTCACATTGGAGGTAACCAAGCAACTGGTGGGGAATCTGCATGAGAAAGTTAATGCAGTAAAATATTCTTTCAATTTATACAAGTCTTTTGTAACAAAGACTTCTGGGGATGACCCCCTCATTACAGATACATGCACGCTAGAGGATTCTATTTTGGGGGGTTTTGATGAAATGATGAAGTCCCATTATCAGTCCCCGGAGGGAATAGATGGTGCCCAAATGATGAGGTTAACTCGTATGGTACTTAGTGGCCATGACATGAAAAAAATGGCCGATGAGTTTAAGGAGAATGTTCCAGACCTGGGGGAACAAATTAAAGTTGCCAAGTAGCGAAGGGCCGACCTAAAAGATGTAGATGAAGATGGCATCTCCCGCCTCCTCTAGGCTTTCAATGTTAATAAACAACCATAATTTTTCTCTGGAGGACGGAGAAGACCCAAGCATTTGGTATTCTTTATTCTTTTGGGAACGTGAGTTCCCAGATCCCAAATTTTGTATTCCTTCGAATGATGCATGTCCCGGTCCCCGAGGCTGACCGGTCACTTTTAGGAGTAGTTAATAAAGGCTGTCAGAAGGTTGTTGACTACATCAAGGGGGCATCGACTCAATAGTTGGTTTTCTGATAGGGTGGTCTTCTCGAGGAACTGTTTGGAGGTACACCTAGCGCATTGGAGATAGAAAATTGCATTTATCATTTATAAGGCATGTAGCCTTGATCCTCGGGGATCTAATTTCTTCTTTCTCCTTCCTGGCTCTCTTTTCAAGGCCGATTCTTCTGCTATATATTTTTGTATCATTCTTCTGACATGTCAGGCCTATTCCGTCTCAAGGCCTTTTGTAGGGTGGCACAGGTAGTATCGGCCCCTAGATATTATATTTTATTGAAACATGATGTAAAATAGGGCTAGGGTTAGGGTTAAAATAAAATGTGTATAAATAGCCAGACCGGCCCATTTCCAGGGGCCGACAAAATTGATGATTTTGCTGTCTACATTAATAAAAAGGTGATTTCTCATCCTAGTTGCAGAGCTCAATGATCCATTGTCCCATTTTCAATAGTTAGATGCTCCCCTGGAGCCACGATTGTATCACACACTAGTGCTTGCTAGAAGAGACATTAATGAAGAAGGGAGAATTCTTTACAATGATGTTGTTGGCATTCATGCTTCTGAGTAAATGGTATTTTATGTTTCATGTTCTTTATGTCTTTTTCTTTGATATGTCAAATAGATTAACGACCTCTTTCCCCTTGCTACTGATAAAATACTAGCTGATGGTTATGTGTTTCTTCGGTATTTAGTGCAGTATATCAGAGTATTATTGATGTCTTGAACGTTTAAGCATAACTATAGTTAGATGAAATATTTCTAACCCTGCGGGATCTTTTTCATTTTTATTTGTTAAGTGTAGAATGCTAGGAGAAACCTCATCTCATTGAATCTCTGGAGAGAATGAGTTGAAGAAACCATCTATCCCCCTCGACAATAGTCACTTCTCCCAACCGAGCCTCGCACTGTCATGACCCAACACCTAGGTGCTTGAAGGCTCGGGGAATCTAACTTCCCCAGATAATCTTTGCAGGTAGAGTTGGCTGGTACCTCCGGTACCTGGTGACAACTTATGACTGTTGGCGGACCTGGTTAGCAAAACCTCATCAACACCGGTACCCCAAATTTTCACTCTTTTGAAGTGAGCCCTGTTAGGAGCCAATCCTGTTAAAGGTTACAAACACACTGTTAAGTGCGACCTTGTTAGAGGATTTTTACACATAGGTTGTCACTAAGTATCTGGCATCTACGCTACCATCCTTGAATCAGTCTCATGACTATCAATAGGCTTTATGCAAATCTTACTACCATCCTTGAATCAGCCTCCTTCTTAGACTATCAATAGTCTTTAGGTAAGACTGGTGCTACTATCATGAGTCAACCTTTTGGTAATCTGTTAGGATATACCTCAATTACAAAAGACTGTTAAGTCCCGCTCTGTTAAGAGACTTAATGCTTCAATGGTTAAACTGAAATAAAATGACTTGTTTCTAATGCAACTGAATTGTAGATTTTTGGATCTATTTACTTACAATATCTTTCTGATCAATGTATCAATACAATTCCTTTGTACTTAACTCTTTCTACTCTGTGATGCTATGCTTTTCTATCCATCAGTGTCTGTAGAATTCTTTAGCTTTCCCTCAGCTTGATTGATCAGGACTATATGAAGTTAATCCTTCATCAGTTTCTCTTTAGTATCTTCTATCAGTTCACTCCCCCATGTATCTGATTGATTATTGACCACCACGGAGAATGAATTATGCTCATCTCTTAAATAGATATAATATTCCTTAATTCTTGGTTCTTGATTCTTGACGTGAAAAACAATCCAGCCAAATTGATTTATGGCTTTAACTCCTGATTTATCTCATAGTTATCTTCTTGACAAATGTGTAAATCATCTTTAAATCACTTACTTAACTGTGGTCAAATAAAATAAATCAAAAAACCAGTTAAGTCTATCTTTTAGCTCTACCAGCTAGATATTTTGTCATTTTCTGATCTCTCTATTCTGTCGGTCAATTCTGTAGTTCATCGCCGGTGACAACTACCAGTTCTATCAGTGTTGCTTCAGTTAGCTTCAGGATCTCCGTCCATCAGGCATCATTGGATCTTGTTCATTGGGAAACACTATTTTTAGCTCATCGGGCATCCTTTGATTCTACTTTGTCAGGCAGTACTATCTTCTACTCGTCAGGTATCACTGTGACTTTTATCTCTGTCTTTACCAATGGTGTGCACTCTACCGGTGTATTCTGTCACTTAGTGAATACTTGAATTTTATGCATTTCTGAAAGCATAATCTCTATTCCATTGATTCTCTGAAGTCATTGGCATTATGTGTATGACCATACAGATGATATCAAGTTGACATCAATGACAATACAAACCATTAACTGATTTAATGTTTTGCATCATCTTCAACTTAATATAGTCAACCATTTAATCAGTAATATGTCATCAATCTCTCCCTTTAGCATTGATGGAAACATGCTATATTATCATACTATACTATTTCTAATACAATATGAAATACAATTGTTGAGATTCATCAAATTACCAAACAGTTTATTTTGATAACTGATAAAATGTCTGACTGTCGGTAAGCTCTGTGTAAGCTTAGATTTGATTCTTGTAGCTTTCCTTTTTCTTCTTCTTATGTGTTATCTTTGGCTTTTCTACTTCTTTGATGTCTCTATCTTTTGTTTGAAACTTTTATATCAATTCTCTCTCTTTGGATATGATCTCTCCCTGTTTGGAGTAATCTGATAATGAATAGTTTCTGATGATAATATGGAAACATTCTCTCCCTTTGACAACAATGCCAAACAAATATTTTACAAATATCTGACATTCTGT
>MU228403.1:3726888-3774345 GCA_018584345.1 Thuja plicata | reverse complement strand
TCTTGTGTATGATTATGCTTGATCATCTACAAGGTATTTTATAAAGTAAGTTTAATAGAGATACATGACAAATCAGTGTCCACAATAACAAATACTGTGTTATCAGTCATTTTACAAGGTAAAACCTGCCTGAGTAGTTGTGGAACTCAAAAACGAAGAAGGATATTGTTTTAGTCCTTAGCAATTAGGCTTTTCTTGCCTCTGAACTCTGAGTCAGAATCAAGAGATAACAAGGTTCAAGTAAGCATATCAAGCAGTATAGTTCATGCAAGAAAAATCCCTAACAAACCCCATAACTAGTTGGAAAGATATGGTGGCTAAGATGAAGTAAAATTACCTTCCTGATGATTATGAAGTACAGTTGCACAAAGAAAAGGTAGAATCTAAGATAGAAAGAATTAGAAATCAGTGCCTATATAGAAGAATTCCATAAGCTTTTCTTAAGGTCCCATGTGATGGAAGAAGAAAGACTAAAAGTGGAAAGATATCTAAATGGCCTCAAATGGAGTATTCAAGAATAAATCAGTCTCTTAAGGCCTAAGACTGTACACTAATGATATCAAATAGTCCTCAAGGTAGAGGAGAAGTTCAAGAAGAAGCAAGATTCAAATAGTAGGGGTAGAGGAAGAGACAATAGATGTCATAGAGGAGGATATGGAGGAAGGAGTTATGAAGCTAAGAATCAGAGTGAGTCCAAACTCATAGAGAACCAAGGAGAATCTAGAAACACTAGAGGTGGTTACAACTGAGGAAGAGGTTCAAATAAAAATTCAAGAGGAAGAACTGATAATCAAGGAAGAGGATCTTACTTCTCTTCAATGGAGTGCTATAACTATCAATAGTTTGGGCATCTTGCATATCAGTGTCCTGCAAAAATCTCTACTTCACAAGGAGGAGAGAAAAGAGATAACTATGTGCAAGAAGAGTCTTCTAGCAACAAGACTGCATAAGTCACCATAGGATTAGAGATGGGAGAGAATTTGATGGTTCGTAGAGAACTCCTCAAAGAACCCATCAAAAAAGAGCCAAGCCAAAGAAGATCTTTGTTTCAAGTCAACTACAAGGTACTTGATAAGGTCTGTAAAGTCATCATAGATTTAGGTTCTATTGATAACATATTTTCTTTAGAAGCTATTGAGAAGTTAAAATTGACAAGGATTCCTCACACTACTCCTTATAGAGTTACTTGGTTGAATAAAGATCAACATGTAATAGTCAATGAAAAAGCTTGGATAGAATTTTTCATAGGGAGGTATAAGGACAGAGTTTTGTGTGATGTCCTACCCATGGATGTGTGTCATCTGCTATTAGGTAGACCTTGGCAGTTTGAGTGATCTGCAGTACATGATGGAGTTAAGAACTCCTATTCCTTCAAAAAGGATGGAATAAATTTCAAGGTACAGTCAACCTTGGAAGAAGAGATAGAGAAGAAAAGAGGTCCCAACCTATTGTTGGTCGGTGGGAAATAATTATTAAAGACATTAGAAGAAGAAGATGGAGTAGGCTATGCTTTGGTTTTAAAACCAAAAGGTGAAAAGGGAAATAAGAAGGAAGAGTTTACTTTAGAGATCCAAAGGTTGTTAACTCAATACCAAGCCATAGTTAGTGATTTTCAACCAGCTATCCTACCACCTTAGAGATATATTATTCATTAGATTGACTTTATCCCAGGAGCCTCACTTCCAAATAAAGCTTCTTATAAGATGACCCCACAATAGAATGCAAAGATTTCTAACCAAATCCAAGAACTAATTAACCAAGGGTTGATTAGAGAGAGTATAAGTCCTTGTGCTATTCCCACATTCCTAACCCCAAAGAAATATGGTACTTGGAGGTTGCGTACTGATTCTAGGGCAATAAATAGGATTACTATCAGGTATAGGTTTCCCATACCAAGGATAAAAGATTTGATGGATTGTCTTGGTGGAGCTAGATATTACTCTGAGATAGATCTTAAGAGTGGATATCATCAGACTAGAATAAAAGGGGGAGATGAGTAGAAGACTTTTTTTAAGACTACCGAAGGACTCCATGAATGGCTTGTTATGCCTTTTGGGTTGTCAAATGCCCCAAGCACATTTATGAGATTGATGAATGAGGTTTTTAAGGACTTCATTGGAAAATGGGTAGTCTACTTAGATGACATCCTAGTGTTTAGAAAAACAAAAGAGGATCATCTTAGACATTTGAAAATGGTAATGCAAAGATTGCATGAAGAAAAGTTGACAATCAACTTGGAAAAGAGTGAGTTCATGATGAAAGAGTTGGTATATTTAGGTTTTGTTATCTAAAAAGGTAACTTGAAGATGGATACCAGTAAGGTAGAAGAAATCTTGAATTTTCCTACATCAAAGTTAGCTACTAAAGTAAGAAACTTCCATGGTTTAGCATAGTTCTACTAGAAGTTCATCAAACAGTTCAGTGAAATTAGTGCACCTATTTTAGATACCATCAAAGGAGGTATGAAAGAAAAGTTCTAATGGAATGAATAGGATGATGAAGGATTTGAGCATCCGAAGAAGAGGATAGAGATTCAACCGATATTGACACTTCCTAGTTTTGACAAATTATTTACTATGGAGTGTGATGCTAGTAACATTGCTGTCAGTGCAGTTTTGAGTCAAGAAGGAAAGCCAGTAGCTTTTCAGAGTGAGAAAATCAGTGATGCAAAGAGGAAGTATTCCTCATATGATTTTGAATTATATGCATTAGTGAAAGAACTAAGGAAATGGAGACATTATCTCCTTCCCAAAGAATTTGTAGTCTTTACCGACAATCAAGCTTTGAGTTTTCTAAGTTCATAGGATAAACTCAGCCATAAACATATGAAATAGGTGGACTATATATAAGCCTATACCTTCACCATAAAACACAAGAAAGGAGTACAAAATAATGTAGTAGATGCATTGAGTAGAAGGTTACTCATAGTACAAGAAGTTTAGCTAAGGAGCATTGGCATTGAAAGATTCAAAGATCTGTATCCAACAAATGAAGACTTTGCAACAACATACAAGGTATGTCAAGATTATAAAAATCATTTTCATAATGAGTATTCAAAGTATACTCTTCAAAAAGGTATTCTATTTAAGGGAGGAAAACTCTGTGTACCGAGAGGTTCCATGAGGGAGAACCTAGTACAAGAGAGGCACAATGGTTCATTAAGTGGACATTTTGGGTTGAATAAAACTTTATAGTTGGTCAAGAGGTATTACTCTTGGCCAATAATGAATCGGGATGTCCAAAGGTATGTACAAACTTGTATGGTCTGTCAAAAGGAAAAAGGGACTTCATCCAATGTAGGATTTTATCAGCCCCTTCATATCCCAAATAGACCATGGGAATGCCTTAAAATGGATTTTTTAGTTGGAATATCGAAGACCAAACAGGGACTGGACAACATCTTTGTGATTGTTTATAGGTTCAACAAGATGGCTCACTTTGTGCTATGAAAAACCACACATGATGCATGTTACATAGAAAATATATTCTTTAAAGAAGCAGTAAGGATACATGGATTAACTTTGAGTATTATATCAGATAGGGACTCTAAGTTCATGAGTCATTTTTGGAAAACCTTATGGTAGAAGCTTGGAATGAATCTTTCCTTTAGCTCAACATATCATCCATAGACCGATGGTCAGACTGAAGTGGTGAACTAAAGCTTAGGAAATATTTTGAGATGCCTCACTAAAGAGTATGGACAATCATGGGATCAGTTACTTTCTCAAGCATAATTTGCATAAAATGACACAGTCAATAGATCCACTGGAAAGAGCCCTTTTAAAATAGTGTATGGGATTCATCCCAGGGGTATATGTGAACTCAGGGTTCTTGGAAGCAATGTAGAGAGGAGTGGGAATGCTGAAGATTTTTCCCAATCCATGAAGGAGGTCCATGATTCAGTAAATAAAGCATTAATGGAGAATACAAGTCACACCAAGTAGAAGGTAGATGCAAGGAAAAGAGATATTCAATTTCAAGTTGGAGATTTTGTTACGGTGCACCTAAAAAAATAAAGGTTGCAGAAAGGAGTTCTGAGTAAAATTCAGATGAGGAAGATTGGCCCTTGTGCAATTTTGACAAAGTATGGGTTGATCTTCCTGTACACATAGGATTGAATCCTATTTTCAATGTGGTAGATATGGTGTCCTACAAAG
The DNA here is from genome assembly GCA_018584345.1 of Thuja plicata. NCBI lineage: Eukaryota > Viridiplantae > Streptophyta > Pinopsida > Cupressales > Cupressaceae > Thuja > Thuja plicata. The sequence continues at coordinate 3,770,188 of MU228403.1, read as the reverse complement.
GACCAATTCCAAATAGATATTCTAATCTAACAATAGATACAAAGGATCTCAAAGCACTAAAACTTCCTATTGCACCAAATATGAAGGCACAGAAGATTCTAAATTCAAGAGTTGACAAGCAGACTAGAAAGTAGACCTATATGGAACATCTGGTCAAGTGGCAAGGACAAGATGATTCAGAGGCTACATGGATGCAATAAGCTGATTTCAAGAAGTTAGGCATTAGTTCTGACTTACTCGAATCACTTGGAAGTTTTTTTTTTTTTTTGGGGAGTATGGTGAAGGAGCATCTAGGGTAGAAGCATTTCTAGGTTAGAGAATCATTTTTAGTTTGTAAAGTGTTTTGTTCCACCATTCTTGTAATGATTGAGGTCAAGCGGTGAACAAACACCATAGTTTCTTTATATCTTTTTTTATGTTTAAGTGTGTGTTGAGGTAGCTTATAAACCTCTGAAAATCCAACAAGGCTCTAGAAACCAAAATTTGTGAAATGGCACTAAGTTATACTGGTGCTTGGGAAGCTCTGTTTATCCGGAATACTACTTAGGAACTTTTCTTGGGTTACATTAGGTTTCTTGGGTATGCTATGCGGAATGCTCGGGGACGTCCTTCGGTAATGTTTCTTAGGGATGTTGCTCAGTGATGTTACTTGGGATTGCTTGTATATATTGGGTTTGTTGACTAATTCTCAGGTATTGAAGGCAAAGTTAATTTTGATGCTCATGACTAGTGCTCGGTAATGGTGGTCTGTTGCTTAGTTATGTTGGTTAACAGCCCAAGAAACACAGGATGTGAAATTTTTGACTAGTTGGGTAAACTACAACGACTCCCAAAATTTTTAATTTTTGTCTTTGATGGACAAGGACACCTGTTCTAGTGATGGGAGGATCATTTATGGATCGCCCATGTCTTCTGTGCAAGGTTGTTGAAGTTGTTGGGGGATGCAAGATATTTTGGAGGATGTTGTTATATAGTTAGAAGTTTGTAATAGAGAGTAAGAGAGGATGGAAGATTGTAGATTATTGTACATGTAATAAATTTTAGATAGCAATAAAAAGAGTATTTTGAGCACTATCTTCTATAATCTGTTATGTGTTCTTTGTGTAATATGTTCAGTTTGGTTTTTCATGTTGAATCAGTCGATTTAACTTGGAGAATGAATCTATCCCAATAGATTCTATAGCATGAGATAGTAGCTTACTGGTGGGAACCAGGTCTAGAGAACTTGAGGTGAATATCTTAGTGAATTCCTCAAGCTAGGGTTTGATAATACCCTATAAGGTCCATTAAGAGACCTTGAAGCAGAGTAAAGCTGACTCTCAGTAACAACTAGATCTTGGTTATACACCACAAGATAATTTTAGAATAATGAAAATTTTGGGTTACCGGTCCCTAGTGGTTTTTCCCTTAATAGGGTTTCCAAATTAAAAATACACATTTCAAAAATCTAGATGGTTCATTTCTTTAATGTTTTTCTTTGCACATTACTAAAATAGGATTGGTCGGTAAACACTAAGTTTATTTACTGCTATTCAGTAAAGCTTAAGAAAAGGATAAACAATATATTCACTGAGTAGTATATATATGTTATATTTTTAAAAGGCATACATCTTGTAGGACTGTAGATAACTAGATGCATTATATTTCTGATATAGAGTTTTGGTTGGATTATTGGATTAATCTTTGAGGTCACTAATTCACCCCCCCTCTTAGTTATTCTAATAGAAGATGTATTGCCTTTATTGGTTGACATCCCATCCTTGAGAGTCTTTATACATGGTTTGATAACATATGAATATTATATGGTTTCTAGGATTAAAAAATTGGAGTTACTAGAAGAACATCAAAATCAAGTGTATGAAGATCTCAAGGTATATCAAAATAGAATGTAAGGGAATTACAACAAGAAGATAAAGCCTAGAGAATTTCAAGTTGGGGATTTAGTCTTGAGAGAAAATCCTAAGAACCAAGTGGAAAGAGAGAACAAAGGAAAGTGGGAAGAAAACTAGTTAGGACCATTTATTATTACTTCTTCTTTTGGTATGAGAACATAAAAATTGGCTGACTGGGAGGGCGATGAGTTACAAGAACCTATTAATAACATCCACTTGAAGATGTTCTTCACTTAAGAGGTAGATGAAAGAGTATAAGATGAGAGGAAAGCATCATTCTTTGTATAGTGAAAAGAGATCATGAAATAATCCAAAAATAATGAAAAGAGATCCTGGAATGATCCAAAAATAGTGGAAAAGAGATCTTGAAGAAATTCAAAAACATTGGAAATAATCTTGAGAAAAGAGAAAAAGTGGAAAATTGAGCATGAAGAAAGAAAAATAATTCAAATATGGATGCTGAAAAATTATTATCTTGGTGAAAACCTAGTAAATGGGTGCCTTGATAATAAATAAAAAAATAAAAAAGAGAAAAGTAAAAAAAAAATCAAAAAAGATAAAACGTCCCTTGGTGAAAACCTTGAAATAGGTGCCTTGGTAGCAAAAAAAGTAGAAAAGAGGAAAAGATAAATAAATTCAAGTGGTGAAAAAATGGTAAACATACACCACTTGACCCTTAGGTTTTGCATAGTTGCATGGTCCATCTGCATATTTTCACCATTCATTGTACATATCCTTGCATTTGTCATTTGTGCATAGTCATAATAAAGTCTCTGAGCTGCATCTTGAATAAACCAAGCTTTTGTCATATTTTGGAAGTCATCCATGAACCATCACATTTATTTTATACTAGGTGAATTAATACAAATCAAGGACTTCACCAAAGAAGGCACCAATTCACATGAATAAATGCAACAAACCACAACAAATAGACACTTGAACATTTGATTTACATCATCATTTTCTTCTCATCTAATTTTGACACAATGTGATCCTAGATCGTCACTAACTTATTATTATTAGGGTTAAAATAAACAAACCCTAAAAGATCGAAATGGATAAAGTTCTATTTGAAATATGGATACAAAAATAGCACTAAAGGTTTTGATGAGGTATTGAGTTTTCTTTGAGTCATGTCTTTTTTAGTTAATCAATGATGTTTCGACTAGATTGGCAATGATGAAAGCATGACATCTTTTCTTAATTTCTATGTGATTGTTTTAAGATAGTTTCTTTAAAGTATGCGATTTTGTCTAAGGACATGACCATCAAAGAGTCATCGAGGAGATTGAGTATAGGGAAGGTATTCAATATTTGCCTATTTCTACAAAAGGATACCTTGGTCATTTAGATCTTCCATATCTTAATGAAAACATCCACTTGCAATATTGAATCCGATGAAAGTGGTATTCATACTCCCATGGTTGAACTAGTAAGAGTATAGCTTCATGGTTGAAATATGAGGATAGTAGTATTCATATCATCATGGTTTTCCAAACTCACAAGTGGTGGTTGTATGTGCTAGAAGTATCACAATAGCTCGATGATGAAAAGTTTAATCCCTGCATTCTTTGCAGTAATGAAAGTTAGTTGCATTCATGTTAGGAGTAGTTTTTGCATAAAAGGATTTCCTTGGGTTAGAGAAAGAAAAGGGTTGATATCATCAAAAATCAAAGTTTCTCTTTTACATTTAATTTGTTGGACTTTAATAAAAAAAATTGCATATCATTAATCATTAAGAATTACTACATATTTATTATCTATTTAAAGTGATTGCATATCATTAATCATTAAGAATTACTAGGCCTCTATGCAATCATAGTCATAAATCTCTACATCATTATAGCAACCTGATCAATCTAGCTAGTCATAGATATCATCCCATCCTATAGAGTCCTGACATCCTGAGTAAGTGTGTCCATAGCCTATGTAGCATGTGGAGCAATGAGAACCTGTGGAATAATAAAAAATGTTGTACTACCAGAATTACCAGAATCACTGGAGCTTGTTGCATCTGTCTCACATGTGCTAACTGAGCCTATCTGGCTACTCTGCCACCTCTGTCCCCAAACTACCAATGGAACTTGAGGAATCCTACCACCAACCCAACTACCCCGCATCCAAACCCAAACACCCCTCACCTAAACCCTACCTCCCACCCCTGCACCTCTCACTCTCACTCTGCTTCCACCTCTCTCACCATCTCCACCACCACCTCTCCTTAGGACCCTCTATCTCAGTTCTCTTCCATCACCACTCCCACTACCTTCGGCTCCATCATCACTTGATGGATCATCAATTTTAGGTACAGGATCAATTGGGTCTATAAATTTAGGGAATCTATGCCAAGAAAACCACTAAGTGTAATATGTGGTCATCCTTACATCCAATATGTTATCTTGCATGTCCCAAATCATGTGACCCATCTGGTATATCTAATCACATGCATATCTATAATGAACCTATAGACTCCACATCAATCTCTCTACCTCATTTAGAGCATACAAAACTAAGCCCTATGGGAGGTCCTATGCCCAGCCGTAATCACTCAATAATCAATAAAGATTGGCCTATCATCCAATGAGGTATAAACATATACGGTAACTCTACATCATCCTTGTGCCATGCCTCCCATCCTAGGTAGGGTTTCCACGTGACCTAATATATATCATTGAGCATCCATCACAAAACTCTAGCTTTCCTAGATGGGGCTAGACAATCATACCCTCATTGAAATAGCCGTAAGGCCATCCTAGATCTCTGTGCCTAGAAGCGATCAGCCGTGTGACTGGAATATTCTCCCATGTCTAGAGCTATAGAACTACTACACCTGCTGATAATGAAACACCACCTCTATACACCATGTGGTATGAATCATGATACAATTATTCCAATACATAGGAGCCCCAATCAAAGCATCACAGATCTACAATCATATCCTCCAAAATGCGACCTTGACCAAGTGCGAATACATGACCTTGCCGATTAGGAAGCAAGAAACTGTATATGCTAAATGTTGACCTCTTTATCTAGACATACACTTCACCATGATCCTTATTCACCAGTCACATACATGAATTAATATGAAGTTATCCATCTTGCATGCCTAGATGAGCTGACCTATTTCCTTGAGAGAGACAGTCAACTATTGGCTTTTAGAGTGAATGAAATAGTTAAACTGGTTTGTTGCACTTTAAATTACAGTTAACTCAGAGTTTCCAATTTTGAACTAAAGTGAGGATTTTGGAGGGATTATTTGATTAAATAAATGAAATATGAATTCATAAATGCACTTTCTCAATTATTTGAATAATTAAATTCAATTATTGAAATGAGGATACTTATTTAATAATCAAATTTTATTTAATTCCTTTTTATGTATTTTAGCTAAAAGGGTGAATTTAATTTAATTAAAGTGCTAGGGCTTTGTAATTAAATTAATTCATTCATAGTGTTTATTTAGCCAATTGTAATTGATATTTAGGAATTAAATATAGTATGTGATTAATGCAGATTTAGGGTTCTCTATATTTGACACTTAGGTCAAGTAGGGTCAGTTGAAAATAGGGATTGCCTAGTACCATAGGACTTTGATGACTCAGAAAGTTGATAAATGTAACAAAATTGGTTAGGGTTGCAAGATGCCAATTTTGGGGTATTACATTTTGCCCCTCTTTAAATTGATTTGCGAGTAGCGCATTGATTCAAAGAATAGTCTGATGTTTGAAGCATAGAAGAATAGTTGAGATTGATTTTGAGAATTGATGATGTAAAGATTGATTGATGAAGGTTTCAGAGTCATTTCCAGAATGGAGCTTAATTTTTTGAAGTCTAGGTTAGATTTTTGAGATGTCGGTTAAGTCAAGTTTGAGAATCATCTCCATAGTGAAGGTTGAATCTTAGCAATTCAGGTTAGATTACCTCGATACCTGGTAGACTGAGTTTTAGAATCATCTTCAGAACAAAGCTTGATTCTCTAAAATATAGGCTGGTCACCCAAACACCAGTTAAAAGAGATTTCGAGGGTCATCTCCAGAATGAAGCTCGACTCTTAGGAATCTGGGTTAGATTGCCTGAGTACCTGGTAGTGAGATATATAGAACCATCTCTAGAATAAATCTTGATTCTCAGGAATCCGGGTTAGATTTCCTTGATACATGGTAGTGAGATTTCGAGAACCATCTCTAGAAAAAATCTTGACTCTTAGGAATCTAGGTTAGATTGTCCCGATACCTGGTAGTGAGATTTTGAGAACCATCTCCATAACGAATCTTGACTCTCAAGAATCTTTGTTAGATTGCCCCGATACCTAGTAGCGAGATTTTGAGAACTATCTCAAGAACGAAGCCTGATCCCCAGGGATATGAGTTAGATTGCTCAGATACCTAACAATGAGATGACAAGATGTAAGGAACAGAGATGCCCCTAATGATTCAAAATTGTGGAATACCCAATTTTGACTGTGAGGTACAAAAACTGAGCATGCCCCAAGTGATGAGATACCGCTAGCAATGAGGACTTTTCAAAATTAGGTCAGATTGATTAAAATAGATTCAAAGTGATTCAATGATGTAATCATCCTGCCCCCTTTAGAGAAAAAAGGAAAGATGACACGTCATAATGGTGATTGAAAGCAATAAATCATAGATATATGTTAAATCAAAGGTCAAGAAGAAATCAAAATAGATTATGAAAGATTCCAGAAGATTCAGAAGTGATTTCAAGGTTTTGGTGGACCAAGTTTGTCCAAGGTTGACTAGAGTTGACTTTTAATGAGAATTTCAAAGATTTTGAGAAAGTGTTGATTGGATATGATTCTGACAAGAAAGTGATATCATAAAGTTGACTTCATAAGCATTTGATCGCGTTGGTACCCAAAAATTTACATTGCAATTTTGAGCTATATAGAAGTGCCAGATTCTGATTTTGATTCCAAAAATGGATTCGGAGCGGTTGATTTAGTCAAGGGTGAAAATTTCATGCAAAATAGAGCACTTTTGAAAATTAGGTCAAAACCTATATATAGGAAAAAAAGGTCTTTTTTCAATCCATTTGCACCATTGACTTTTGCGAGAGGAGCTCTGAGAGAAAATGGTGGTCCCCGTCAGTTCATATTATTTCAAGCAATCCAGGTAGCACAGTAAACCGATGATGTATGGGGTACCAATAAGTGATTGAGTACCTCTCTAGTGATTCAATTTTTGCCACATTTTGCTAAATTTTGCATTGGTTTTAGCATTTTTTTTAAAGTTTGAAATGTGGGTTCTCGCTCAAAGTACTAGTTTCTTTGCACCTAGTGACACAAAAGTTTGCACGAGAAAATGCTTAAAAAACATTTTCTTGCGGGTGCCTTGGCATAACCTCATGTGAGAGACACCCATGTGTCACATGAGAAACCTTCAAAAAGAGGGTTTTCTTGTGGTAGACCTCACAAAAATTTGTGCGACAGTGAAACTTTGCACCCAATGATGTACTTCTTGACGCAAAGTTTTGCACAAGTGTTGCTTCTTCATGCAGGGAAAGAAGAGTAATTTTGAGTTTTAGTGAATCATCATTCAGTTTGTTAGCATATTATTCAGCTTTGTAGCCCTATTTAGGATGTCTGTGTAGCTTCATTTCTCTGTTTTGCATTAATTTTCATCATTATCCAAGTACTGATCGTGCGTTATTGTTCGATTGTTTACCAGGTTGACTTTCTAGATATTGCTTTCAGATTGCATCATCTAGCCATCATCAGATTGGTTAGACAGTTAGATGATGTAGAGCTTGCCCACATTGATGCACTTGGGTTGTTACATCTATGTGAGGTACTTGATATCTAGGTGAATCATGGGTTACTAGGAGCATTGGTAGAGCGTTTACATTCAGAGATGAACACCTTCCACCTTCCGCCGGGTGAACTGATAGTCACCCCAGAGGATATATACAAGATACTCAGGATCTCATTCCATGGTCCACAAATTGAGTATGAAATACAACCATGGGTAGGGACGATGACACTCTGGGATATCTTACTAGATGATCTTGTCATGGGAAGAGCTATCCCATGGGAGGATCTCATCAGAGAGTATGGGCTGAGGCACCGATTGGCCATGGTATTACCAACATTCCTGGGGTGTTACTTGATGCCAAACCATGGTCAACATAGTTTGGAGTGTGGGTGGGGTAGGATGCTACAACGGATGTTGGAGGAGCCAATGTAGTATGGGTGGGGTTAGTGTATGTTGGCCCATATGTACCACAAGATGCAAAAGATTGCCTACAGAGAGGCAAAGAGCATGGCCACAGGTGTATTCATACTACAGGTGTGGGCATGGGAGCACCTGCCTATCTCTAGGCTAGTTTGTAAAAATATGAGGCAGGCTCATGAGACTTACATCTACAGATATATAGGTCAAATGACCTAGCCCGCACTAGGTAAGATCGAGTAGTGGCGGTCATAGATAGATAAAATGGTAGCAGTACTATGGCAACCTTGGAGATAGACCAAGGCATGGGATGATGCTAGGGGCTAACTTAGATACATGTTTTTCTCACAGCCATTGATCAGCTGCTCAATTATAGTTATCAAGAGATTTCCTTTGACATAGGTGGGGTGGCAGTTTGGCCAACCTAAGGACATAGCATAAGAGTACTGTTCAAATGCATGTTTTTCTGATGAGGTGAAGAAGGGGTGGTCAACACACCTAGATTTGGCTGCAGTATAATAGATGCAAAAATATTAACATTGACTCACTAGGACTACATGGCTGGGGTGACGGATGGCGGCATGATGCTACCATACAGAGAGTATTTTTCTAGCCATCTATTCACCTGATTCACATATCTAGTAGGGATGGGAGTGCTAGCATAGGTGGTGAAACAACAAGGACTGCAGCTGGGACCGTAACTACCTCCACATCAGGGGCCTCGACCACAAACTATATAGGTTGACAACCCTCCTTGGCAGATGAGGATTGATCTCGGTGCTAGTAGTAGTGGGACACAAGAGAGGCACTCCAAATGAAGGATGATGGAGTAGACAGCTGAGTAGGAGCAACCTATATAGGGTCTACTACCAAGGGACTTTTTGGCATAGACACAGGATGCCCTACAGAGATCTAGAGAGAGAGAGTCCAGATTATGTAGTGGTAGCTTAGGGACCTATAGATATAGCTGGCGGTTCGAGATGCATGGCTAGCTAACATAGACTGAGAGCTGAGAGAGGTCTAAGAGTAGCTAGAGATATCTTGGGAGGAGACACAACATCAGTCCTCTAGAGAAGTATACTATTATGCAACTTATGTTGGTGTGGTTTCTGATGGAGCGGAGTAGGTGCCCAGATTCTTAGCATATGCTAGAGCCTTGGATGACACACAAGCACCACCTCATCTAGATATGCCTCCTCCTCCACCTCCTCCGGGTGATGAGGGAGAGGGCCAGAGCTAGATTTGGCACTTTTTGATCGATTTTGCATATTGTATCACACAATGTATTCGATGCATTGGCAACTTTGTATTATAGCATTGTTTTGAGATACACTGTGCTTGAGTAACACTCATTTTGTATTGACATTTGAGATATATATATGAGCTCTACTTCTGGTATCATTTCACTTGTCATGTTTTTACTTTATGAGATGTATGCTAGATGATTAGATGTATGAAACTGTATGCAAGTGTATGAATATTTATGAAATGCACATGTTTTGATTTTATGGATGAATGAAATGCACATGTAGACGTAGATATCTATGTATGCAGATGATTTATGTTAATGCACTTGTGAATGGAGATATGTAAATGAAATGTATATGGTACTAAAATCTCATGTAGGATGTCACGATGTATGCCATATGCTAACCAAAAAAACTTTTGAATATCAAGAGTGAGGATTGAACACTTGTGCAGTCATGATGAAGTCAGAACATTAAATAAGAATCCCTCATCATAAAAATCTAGGAGAACACAATGAAGTGACCATCAAAATTCTATTGTGATGCACGTCTAGAATGAAAGTGAAATTGTATGCTAGATGTGATTTGTAGGATTTGGTTGTTGGACCCATTGGATAGTTTTCATCAAAGAGCATTTTTTGGAACATAGGAGTTGATACAATCCTTACTGGTGCCACTACAACCATAATAATATGAATATGATTTTAATCAGATAAGATATGGGAAACTAATGTTAGCATTGAGACATAACATCTGAGATGACCTAGACATTGTTTCCAGTTGATGTTGCAAGAGTACACCAGTATCGAGGCATTCAAAGCCAAGATAACCATGAGTGTGATCTTGTGTAAACAAGCAGAGCAATAACAATCAAGGAGATAGTTCCAACCTCACCTTGGCATACAAATAAATAGGATCGAGGGATGTGAGAATTTTATGCCTTAATGCAAGAGCTCTTATCACATACTCCTTGTTTATTGGACGTTGCTGGATCATCAAGACCACACCAACAAGCAGTAGACAAAGAAAATATTAATGAAAATTAATGGAAACATACAACATACAAATATAAGTTCAGCATACTTCAGCTAGTTTCAAAGTTTTTGGATGTGTATATGTATGAAGTGTTCAGAAACACCATCGTGCTTGTGAGTGCGATGTGTTTGATTTCTCTCAATATTTTTTTTATGTTTGTGGTATCCAATGTGTGTTAAGAAACACAAATGTGTCTAACAATAGTGTTAAGAAAAACTTTTGATCAGGGTGTTGAGAAACACCTGTTTGCATCAGTAGCTAGTTCTCCTTTAGATATGACAAGATTACTGACTCTGGTGTAATCCAAAGATATGATAAAATTTGGGGACCCATTCCCATAGTAGAAAACAATGATGACTGACTTGACTCATACTGTGAGGACAAAGTTGATTTGGTTGCCCTAGGTTATGATTCTAGATCAGTTTCAAGTAAGGAGGGTTCTCAGAAGACCTAAAGTGTCATGAAAGTGACTGAAAGCTATATAAAAACTAAGGCAAAGGATTTCCAAGACTGAGTATTGATAGATGGAGTGCTGAGAACAACTCCAACTTCAATGGATTGATGTCAAAATGTAGATATACATTGTTTGCGAGAAAATATCATCAGTACAATGACAGTAGATGGATGTAGTGAGAACCACTGGTGACTGGCGCGAGAGAGATTCTCAAGTAGAGAGATCTCAGTAATAGCTAGGAATCAATAGACAGATGTAGTGAGAACCACTGGTGACTAATGTGAGAGAGATTCTTGAGTAGAGAGATCTCAGTACTAGCTAGGCATCAACATGAAGATGCAATGAGAACCACTGGTGACTGACACAAAAGAGATCCCAAAAAGTAATAGGACACTGCCCACTAGAATAGGAAGGTTGTCCTTAGAGTATGAACAGTTTCGATCTATGGAAGTTAGTGTCACAAAGGTAACTGAGAGCATGTGCATGAGAAAATGAAAGCAAGAAAGCAGGAAAGAAATTGTACAGAGCCAAGTGATTATGTGATAGATATAGCATTGCAGAACAAGAGGCGCCTATTTACCAGGTTTTCACCTTCTTGGTAGAAATTCTTTTTTTTTTCTCCCATGACACCTGTTTTCTAGTTTTTCATCAATGACACTTTTTAATTTTTTTTTTTTTGAATTTTCAATTTTTTTTTGGTATTTTCTAATATAGAATAGATCTTTTGAACAGGTAGATATAGCTGTAGAACCGTGGGAAATCTCATCAAACCAGAGAAGAAACAAGCCATGTGCCCACCTCACAAGGTATACAAAAACTTATCTGGATGGATTTTGGGGGAAAAGAAGAAGAAAACTATTCCCATGACTATCCTTTCTACTAAGACTAGAAGAATTTGTGAATGAGAAACTTCATCCACTCGGTAGTACACTTCCATTCTTTTTTGAGGATTTTTTTAGGACTTTACTATGTACAGGAACATTTGAATGATGTCTCAGTTGTAGAACCATTTTAGATGAAGGGAATTGATTGGCTCCTTGCGTTTCTCTCCTTCATGGTGGAGAGTTGATAGGCATCGAACCGAAATACTATAGTGATAACAAACAAACCAAGCTAATTCAGTTCAAAATTTCCCTTTTGGATTTGTTGCTATTGATTCCTAGGGTTCTCTCTTAGAATGAGATCACCCACTTGGAAGTCCCTTGGTCGAACCTTCTTGTTATAACTCTTAGACATCCATTTATGATATTATCTGAGGTGATTTAATTCCACTTGCCGACGTTCATCTAGTAGTTCCAGCTCTTGTAGCTGAGATATTCTATTGTCATCATTAGTGATGAGGCCTTTCAGAGAGACTTACAGAGTAGGAATCTAAACCTCAATAGGTAGTACAACATCCACTCCATAAAACAAAGCAAATGATGTGGCCCCTATTGATGTTCATATACTTTTTCTATATGCCCAAAGAGCTGGATTGATCTGGAGATACCAATCTCGTCCAGAGTTGTGAACTGTGCGATGCAGGATTTTAAGGATCATTTTTTTTTATGCTTCCACCTATCCATTACCCTGAGGATAATAGATGGAATACTAGTGCTAAGTGATTTTGAACTTAGAACATAGCTCCTTCAGATCCTTGTTCTTAAACTTCCCACCATTATTAGTGATTATAGAAGAGGGTACACCATACCTACAGATGATTTAATTGAGTATGAACAATGCCACATATTTTCCATTTACTATAGTGAGAGGTACTACCTCTAACCACTTGGTGAAATAATCTGTAGCCATTATGATAAAATTGTTTCCATTTGATGACAAAGGATGAATCTGACCCACCAAATTGAAGGCCCATTGCTAGAATGGCCAGAACATAAATGGAATGAGCTCCTTGGGTGGAGCATGAATCAGATTTCCATGTAATTGACACTATTTTCAAGACTTAGCATACTGCATAGCCTCCTTTTCCATATTTGGCCAATAATAACCATCTCTAATAAGCTTACAGGATAGTGTCAGGCCGCTCAAGTGAGATCCACAGATTCCTTTGTGCACCTCAACTAATGCATGCTTAGACTTATCGGGTTCTAAACACCTATGAAGGGTACCATCTAGACCTTGCCTATACAAGTTGTTAGCTATGATAACATACCATGAAGCACTATGGATTAGGTGATGTTTCTCATTCTGGGTGTAGGTATCTAAAACAATCTGGTCATGAAGGTAGGAGTATATGTGATGGTAGTAGGATGAATTGTGTCCAATGATGGAACAAATCATCTGAGATTAAGGGGAGTCATAGGGTGGGTAGAGTAACGTTTCCACCAGGAATTCATGTCGAAAGTCATTCTCTGGCATTCGTAGCATAGAAGCAAGAGTAGCCAATGCATCAGCCACTTTGTTGTCTTCCCTTGGAATCTATTGGAATGTGACATGTACAAATTAATTTCAGAGGTCATCAACCATCTACTTATAGGGTACCAATTTGTCATCTTTTGTCTGATAAGTGTCATTTCCCTGATTGATGACTAGTTGTGAATCACCAGAGACTTTGAGTTCATCTACTTGCCACTTGATGGTGATCTTCATGCCATTGATCAGAGCTTCATACTCGGTGATGTTGTTTGTACAAGGAAACAAAATCTTGTATGCTTTGGGTAAAGAGTACTTTTGTGGTGTGATGAATAGTATCCTGACACCTGAGCCTTGTTAGGTGAATGACCCATCAAAGAACATAGTCCAAGATTGATGTATGAGAAGTAGTATGGACTTGTCTAGAAAATTGATGCTCAATGGTTGATGATCTACGAGAGGTTCCTCTGCTAATTCATTTGCAATTACCTACCCTTTGATGGCCTTTCTTTCTACATACTCGATATCAAACTCGCTGAGTATCATGACCTGCTTTTCTAGTCTACCTATGATGGTAGCCTTACTGAGAAAATATTTCAATGGATCACTTTTAGAAATGATGCGTGTAGTATGAGAAATCATGTAGTGTCATAGTTTCTATGAATCAAATACCACCGCTAGGAAAGCCTTCTCTATGAAAGAATAGTTTGTTTTGTATGAGACTAGTGTCCTACTAATGTAGTAGATAGCTCTTTCTTTATTATTCAGATATTCTTGAGCTAAGAGGAAACCTAGTGACGTATCTGTAGAAGATATGTAAAGGATGAGAAACTTCCTAGGAATAAGAGGCATCAATATTGGTAGATTTGCAAGGTATTTCTTGATCTATTTTATCCCTTTATCACAATATTCATTCCATTTGTAGGTCACATCCTTGTGTAAAGTGTTAGTGAAGGTTTGTGACTTATCAGCCACTTGTGAGATGAAGCACCAGATAGATTGTAATCGGCCTTGGATTCCTCTCATCTAACTGATGGTGCGTGGCGATGACATTTCCATGATCACTTGGACCTTCTTAGGATCCACTTCTATTCCTTTTAGAGAGATGATGTAACCAAGTAGATTTCCAGATGTTACCCTGAATGCACATTTATTCAGATTAAGACATAAGCTGAACTATTCCATGCAATCCAATATAGGACCTAAATCTGCAAGGTGTTTCTTTCATTGCATGCTCTTATCTAGAGTGTTTTCAACATAGTCTTCCATCGTCTTATGCATCATTTCATGGAATATAGTGGTGAAATCCCTCTGATATGTAGCTCCAACATTCTTGACCCTAAAAGGCATGATGTTCCAATAGAAAGTACCCCATGTAAAGGTGAAAGAAATTTTATCTTGATCTTCTGGTGTGATTTTTATCTAGTTATAGCTAGAGAAACCATCCACCAGTGAGTACATTTCATAACCTACTATCATGTCTACAATCATGTTTATGTTGGGCAACAAAAAGTCATCTTTAGGATATGCCTTGTTCAAGTCTCAGAAATATGTACAAACTCAGATGGATTTGTCATGTTTAGATATTGGAACAATGTTGGAAATCCACTCCTCGTAGTAAATTGCTCTGATAAATACAACTTTAAGAAGTATTTCCAGTTCAACTTTGATGAGTAATTCTACATGTTGATGCATCTTCCAAATATTTTGTTTGATAGACGTGACACCTAGTGCAATGTGTTAGCATTAGGTAATACTGAGAGGGGGGAATGAATCAATATTACAACACTTATTAAAAGCATTCAACCAATTAAAAATTAACCATATGCTTGCAAAAATGAAAATAACATAAAAAAATAACATAGAACTCATAACACCATAATTTGTTGTCGAGGAAACCCTGGCCAAGGGAAAACCACGGTGGGGATGGTACCCACAAGCATGCACTAAAGTATAGTGTCCCTGCTAGGAGACCTAGCCCTGTTAGGAGTTGAATATTACATAGTATATTTTCTTGTTAAAGGAATAACAACCCTACTAAAGGTATACAACACCTTGTTAGGTGCCAACTGAGCATACAACTCTTAAAATGTCATTCTATTACAAAATGTTCTCAGTAATGAACAAAACAAGCATCTCTAATGCTTAGATAGTTCCAGTTCATAGCTAATAAATGATATTTATCATCCTTTACTCTGCCATTTGTATCTCCTCAAAACATATCATCCATCTTCATCTATCATATATTATCTATCATCTATCCCTTCACTCAACAAAAAGATCTCCATATATATATGTTTTCTCTTTACCAAGTCGGCTCTATAATCAAATATTATATAGTCGTCTCTCAATACAAAATATATTTAATAAAAAAAAATCAAATGCATAGTTAGTGCTCATAAATAATCAAGTTATAGGTTTTCAAAAATCATAATCCAACTCTGATTTCCAAGAGTCCATGTCATCCTCTCATAATCATCACTTCTATCTAGTTTATTTGTATCATTGTTGTGAGGCCTCACTCCGACCCATCATAGCTTTACTGCTCGATCACACTTTGACACTTTATGTTTTGATACATTGATACACTTTTTTTGATTACCCTGAGAGAGACTTGTGATATTATGTTATGATGATGATTATATTGTGTGGATTACATTTTGATATGGATTAGACATAGAACATGTGGTTGATTTTGATTATATATATTTAGACAAGTGAATTAATGAGGAGATTAGATCATGATTAGACTTGACTATTTCATGGATGTTATATCATGGTGATTAAGAAATTTTTATGTTTTAAACATTTTTGTATGAAAATTTTAATTAGGGACTTAATTCTACTTATTAATTAATGTTTCTAATTATGAATTGAAAATGTATATTACATGTGATTTTATCATCTTGGACTATTGATGCTCAAAGTTTAGTGTGCAAGAAAGGGAACCATGGAATTATTCAAAGAATCAGGGCTAAACACATGTGAATTGAGTAAGCCAAGGTTTAATCCAATAAGGGGTTGAAACCTCGTTGTAATATGATCTTTATTGTAAACATAATCTGAATGTGTGTTAATAGTTTAAAATTCATGTTGTTTTTGGACATGTCATTGTGAATGTGATGTGTATTTTTTTTGGTGTCACTTGACACTTGTGTTGTCCATGTGGATGGTGACATGTCAATTAGGGCTTGTGCAAGAATCACCTAACCTTATGGGATATTATATTAATCCACTTGCATATAGATGTCTTGTAGGGATCACAACATGTTAGAACTTAGATTTGAACTTTAGGGGTACTTTAGAGGGATTAAAAGTGACCCTAGAGTGTATTTTTTGACCAAATTAATTAACCCTAAGGGGGTACCTGGGGTTAGGGCTAATTTTTACCTATGGGAGAAACCTAGGTCACCATTATGACTCTTCAAAATGCCTACTTTTCAAAAGTGGTAAAAATGGAGATGGACACATACATCTAACTTGTCCCACACTCCTTACTAAACTCATAATTAACAGAGGAGACAAAAAGACTAGAGGTCATGTCTCATTATTTCTAGGTCTTGAGTACACTTTTGGGGGTCTTTTTAGGGGGTTGTGGGAGAATTAGTGGGTGTTCACCCACTCTCTAATTTTAGAGACAATTAGAGTTTTGGAAAGAGGAAGGATAAGGATTTGGGCTCTTCTCAAGTTTCATTTTGTCATAACACATTTGGAAGGTTGGTCTCCTTTGCCATGAAGTGCTTGTTTTTTTGCAAGAAGATTTGGATGTTATTATTTTATGAATATGAAATCTTGTATGGTGCTCATGTATGAAATCTTGTATAGTGTTGTTGTATGTAGATTTTGATGTCATATGTTGGGTTGGGAATGCAATTGGATTTTTGTATCCATTCTTGTTCTTTTAGATTGGGAGTGTTGTTCATGGGAGTTAAGGCATTACTCACCCTTTTGAAAGGGAAGAAGTGGCCTTGGGCGGAGGGGTTAGTTGGGATTTTCATTGTAGTGAGAGTCTCTTCTCTTGGAGAAGAGGGATAATTTCATGGAGTATGGGCTTCATGAAGCCATGTTTTAAATATTATTTTTGGTATAGAAATGGCCAAATGTGTACATGAAAGGAATGTCAATATAGCCTTAGTGAGACATGGAAAACTCTTGCTGAGAAATTTGGAAATTGCAATGGTATTCTCCTCCTTGGAAAATCCCACCTTTACCCTACTTCAATGGGTTTTAAAAACTCATTTGTGAGACCTTGGTTGGGAGTTTATTGTTGTTTTTGTGCATATAAAATGTTTTGTGAGAATTTGGATGTGAAATCTTGTTTAGCCTTGGTTATCCAAGCTCGGGGGTGGCCTCCTTGAGGCCTTGGTTGGGAGGTGAGCTTCCCATGGTTTCCCTCATAAAATTTACAAGTTTTCTTTTGAAGTCATGAAGATGGTGAAAGAAGCTTGAAAGAAATCCCTATTTAGGGGTAGTTGTGTGTAAGCAACTTAAATGTTGCAAAGTCACTTATTATATTAAAATTTATTTTTTTTGATTGTTGTAATGCTCATTTTTGAATCTTTTCAAGCTAGATGTGAAGAGATCTCCTTCTTTATGTAATGATTAATTAAAGGAAGATATGTTGTATACCATCCAAGTATTGTGTAGATTTATCATCTTGAAGATGTGTAAATATAGATTGTAAGATTACCATAATGTAAATGATAGAATCTTTAGTTCATGCATATTTCATTCTATTTCTTAGAAGAAAAGAATTTAATCTTACATGTATAGAGGGATACCCTATATTGAAAAAGAAAGACAACATAATAGTTTTATTTCCTAAAAATCTTGAGTAATTGTGAATCTTGAAACCTCCATAATGTATGTAAATGTAAATCTTCAAGTTATTGGAACACTCCATTTCTCACTTTGAAAGTCTCTAATGCCATCTCCATAGATTCAACTCTCTACAATAAAAACCTCCATTTCAATTTCAACTCTTGAGAAGAAGAAATAACCTTGCTAACAGTAACAAATCAAACTAGTTAGTATGATAATATAGAAATCAACTAATATTATTAGTCTTCTTAGTATATTTCCTTCATAAATCAATCCTAATGCACATTATGATCTATTAAAAAAATTTAACTAAGTAAATCAAAATGGAAGAGCTTATATCACACAAAGCCCATAGCACTTTCCGGATTTAGAGAAAAAATGCTCTCTGAAATTTGTATGGGAAAGGAAATATTCTCCTTACCATAGAGAATATTCCTTTCCCAATGTAATTTCTCTCTAATTAAATTTGTAATCTAATCTCATTAACATAACCATGTAATTTAATCCTAAATTCTAAATTAAACTCACCTCGCCTTTACCCATTTCTCGTGGGCCCCACCCTTACCATACTCCTTATCCTTCTTACCTCTTATTTGGGTGCCACTTTGCATAGTTTGTATTATAAATCAAAAAGTTTATGGGAGGCTACATTACTTGGGTTATGCACTACCCTTCCCCCTTGCTTTCATACCCTACATTTCTGACTTGTCCTTTTCTAAGTCAACTCCCTTCCATTCCATGCGAAGATTTACCTTGGAGGATGGGAGATTGGTAGGTGGGCCTTTGCATCAACACCTCCTTCTTGTAACCCATGCCACCTTTCTATGTTCTGCCTTGCCAAGCAAAATCGTATGTATGAGGATGGTAAGATAGGTGGTGGGCCCCCAAAACAGTCCTTTTTCAACCTGCACTTTCACCTAAGAATTCGGCCCCCTTCACCAATGCATTTTGGGTTTTGGACTTTGTCATAGAAAATGATAGTTTAATAAGTTAGTAGGTTAGTTAGGTTAGGGGATTATTTGTTAGATAAATTAGATTATAGGTAGTTAGTAGATAGTTTGAAATTAGTTAATTTAGGCCTTTTTCTATATTGTTTTAATTCTTAATTTGGTACCATTTTATACACATAGACTAATTCAATGATGTAGCATAAATCATTAGGTTAATAACTTTGGTGTTTTAATAGATGGAGAGATTTATTAACACGATAAAATTTAAATGGTATTGGAACAACATATTAAGTTGATAATTAATCATTTTAAAGGGATCCTTATATTATTTGTTTAGGTTATTTAAAAAAATAAAATTGTGAGATTTGTGTATTAATCTAATAGGGATTTGGCCTAAAAAGTGTAATTAGCCTATTAGAGGAGCAAAATTAATCAATTTATTCTAATGTATAGATAATGTTAATTTAAATTTTATTATGACAAAAGGGAATATGTTACTCTTGTGTTCAAGGGGTTAGGGGGTATGTTAAATTTTAATTAGAAGTTAATTTAAATTTTGTATTAGAGGATAATTCAATTGTCTAATTAAAGGTTAATTTAAATTTGTATGTTAGGAGATTGATGAGTTAGGATTGCATGTGTTTTCAAAAAGTGAAATAATTTTATTAGAAATGGTATTGGTAGGTTAGGAAATCAGATTTGATTTCAGCTATTAGATCTTAATCAATAGTTGTTTGGTATAGTAAAATTGTTATTGAATTTAAGCATATCAATTGATAAATGTTCCATGTATGTCTGTTTATAAAGGGAATAGAATATTAAATTGACTAGGTTATGAGCTAGTAGAGAATGTTGAAAGAAAACAAGAACTAGATTTGAATAAATTTAGTTGTAATCTAGGTTAAGAGTTAAGTAAGTATTAGGTCAACCTAATTTAACATATGTTCATAAAAACTAACTACCATAATGATACTAAACATGGAATCAGAGTTAGAACAACCTGAGTTTAGCATTCATCTAACCCGTGGAACAAGTTGATGCCCCAATTCTGCATCTGCTTGTGGCATGACACTAATTCAGTCTGTGTATATATCTTGTAACTCGAAGGTTAACTCTACCTTTCTATCACTCTTCCAACTCAACCATGGTTAGTAGTACATACTTATGTGTTTTAAAAAATAAATTTGTGTGTGTGTTTTTCCCTAGTTTAGGGCATGACATTTGGGTATCAAAGCCAGTGTTTCGACACTAGGAACCTAACTCATTACATTTCAACTCAATAAAAAATTTAAATCATTATGTAGGATGCCTGCGGTCACTAGAGCTAATCAACGAGGTAAAGGTCATAGGGCTCCCCATGTGGGGGCATGACAGGAGGATCCGCCACCTCCACCACCTCCACCACCTCAAAACCCTAATCAGGATATTATGGATGTTCTCTAGAATCTAATTGGGTTGATCTAGTAGAGACTACCACCCATAGTTCAGAAGTAGATTCCCGAAGGGGAAGCAAATATTTTAGAGAATGATAGAGTAGTTAGCAGAGAGAGGATTAGTAGTCCCCCACCAAGGTCTGTTGAGGGTCATAATGAGAAGGAGGGTGAGTCAGTTCATCGAGTTTTAATACCATGTGAGCATGAGATACGTGCTAAGGAGAGACCCCCTATAGATGTTGGAGATGAGATCTAAGATTTATTATGACTCCAACCACCCTTGTTTTTGGGATCCACTGATGGGTCAGTAGCAGAGGGATGGTTAAAAAGTTTACAATGATGTTTTGGATTGTGCCTTTATGGGAGTAATCTAAAGGCATGACTTGCAGTCCATCTCCTATGGGAGAAGGCTTCCACTTGGTGGGAGAAGGAGGTGTCCATAGGTGGAGTGAGTATTGACACACTCACTTGGAGACTTTTGTGGCCAATTTCTATGAGAGATATCTCTCCAAGCATTTTAGACAGAGATAGATAGAGGAGTTCCATGATCTCCAGTAGAGAGGCCTCACAGTGAACTAGTATGAGAGTCAGTTTCTCAAGCTCCTTCCATATGTTGATTACATGAAGAATGAGAAACTGCATACTCACCATTTAATTAAGGGAATTAATATGTCTCTTCAGAGTATGGTACGTCTAGCATTCCCTACCACATTCAGAGGGGCAATTGAGATGAGACTTGTAGCCAAGGATATCCATACTAGAGAGGAGTCTCGAGATTGGTCCCAACACAAAAACCCCTCTTCCCAACAGTCTTAGCAGCAGAGATCCCAACAGAATTTTAGATAGAGGCATTCACAAGGTTATTAGGGCTCTTAGCCCAAAGAGTAGTATTCTCAGCACCCTAGACAAGATCATAGGACATAGACCCATCAGACACAGCCAGCTAGGACTAAATAGTCCTCTAGGGGTGGATACAATGGTTCTAGTAGGACTGGAGGGTCACAACAGCCTAGGACATAGGGAGTGTAGACTCAGATCCGAGGGCCATATTACACTTGTAGTGGTATGGATCATTTAGCGAGAGAGTGCACATAGGGATAGTCAGCTATTGGTTAGAGAGGGGCTACCTTAGAGCCTATAGTTGGAGATATGGGTAGATTCCATAGATTTTTTGTAGTGGTTGATAACTGTCAGGCTGAGCAACAGGCCATGGTCATAGAGGCCGCAGGTGGAGTTAGATGGACATTTAGCACTAAAGCCTAGTCATATTATAGCCTAACAGACCCTTGCACTCTGAGGCCGAGAGCTGGACCAGGTTAGGGTCCAGTGGGATTGTTATGATGAGGTCATGGATTCATGGGAGGATGCAGTGCAGATGAGATCTCAGTACCCATATCTTTTGATGAACTCCAGGAGGAAGTTCATGCCTAGTGGGGGAGGATATGAGGCCTCACCCTAACCCATCATAGCTTTATTGCTCGATCACACTTTGACACTTTATGTTTTGATACATTGATACACTTTTTTTGATTATCCTGATAGAGACTCGTGATATTATCTTATGATGATGATTATATTGTGTGGATTACATTTTGATATGGATTAGACCTAGAATAGGTGGCTGATTTTGATTATATATGTTTAGACAAGTGAATTAATGAGAAGATCAGATCATGATTAGACTTGACTATTTCATGGATGTTATGTTATGGTGATTAAGGAATTTTTATATTTTAAACATTTATGTATGAAAATTTCAATTAGGGACTTAATTCTACTTATTGATTAATGTTGCTAATTATGAATTGAAAATGTATATTACATGTGATTTTATCATCTTGGACTACTAATGCTCGAAGTTTAGTGTGTAGGAAAGGGAACCATGAAATTATTCAGAGAATTAGGGCTAAACACATGTGAATTGAGTAAGCCAAGGTTTAATCCAATAAGGGGTTTAAACCTCAATGTAATGTGATCTTTATTGTAAACATAATCTGAATGTGTGTTAATAGTTTAAAATTTATGTTTTGTTGGACATGTCATTGTGAATGTGATGTGTATTTTTTTGGTGTCACTTGACACTTGTATTGTCAATGTGGATGGTGACATGTCAATTAGGGCTTGTGCAAGAATCACCTAACCTTATAGGATATTATATTAATCCCACTTGCATATAGATGTCTTGTAGGGATCACATCATGTTGGAACTTAGATTTGAACTTTAGGGGTACTTTTGAGGGATTAAAAGTGACCCTAGAGTGTATTTTTTGATCAAATTAGTTAATTTTAAGGGGGTACCTTGGGTTAGGGCTAGTTTTTACATATGGGAGAAACCTAGGTCACCATTATGACTTTCCAAAATTCCTACTTTCCAAAAGTGGCGAAAATGGAGATGGCCATATGCATCTAACTTGTACCACACTCGTTACTAAACTCACAATTAAGAGGGGAGACAAAAAGACTAGAGGTCATGTTTCATTATTTCTAGGTCTTGAGTACACGTTTGGGGGTATTTTTAGGGGGTTTTGAGAGACTTAGTGGGTGTTCACCCACTCTCTAATTTTAGAGACAATTAGGGTTTTGAAAAGAGGAAGGATAAGGATTTGGGCTCTTCTTAAGTTTTATTTTGTCATAACACATTTGGAAGGTTGGTCTCCTTTGCCATGAAGTGCTTGTTTTGTTGCAAGAAGATTTGGATGTTATTGTTTTATGAATATGAAATCTTGTATGGTGCTCATGTATGAAATCTTGTATAGTGTTGTTGTATGTAGATTTTGTTGTCATGTGTTGAGTTGGTTTTTGAATTTTTGTATTAATTCTTGTTCTTTTGGATTGGCAATGTTGTTCATGGGAGTTAAGGCATTACTCACCCTTTGGGAAGGAAAGAAGTGGCCTTGGATGAAGGGGTTAGTTGGGATCTCCAATGTAGTGAGAGTCTCTTCTCTTGGAGAAGAGGGATAATTTCATGGAGTATGGGCTCCATGAAGCCATGTTGTAAATATTATTTTTGGTATAAAAATGGCCAAATGTGTATATAGAAGGAATGTCAATATAGCCTTGGAGAGGCATGGAAAATTCTTTTTGAAAAATTTGGAAATTGCAATGGCATTCTCCTCATTGGAAAATCCCACCTTCACCCTACTTCAATGGGTTTGGAAAACTCATTTGTGAGACCTTGGTTGGAAGTTTATTATTGTTTTTGTGCATATAAAATATTTTGTGAGAATTTGGATGTGAAATCTCTTTTAGCCTTGGTTTTCCAAGCTTGGGGGTGGCCTCATTGAGGCCTTGGTTGGGAGGTGAGCTTTCCATGGTTTCCCTCATGAAATTTGCAGGTTTTTTTTTTAAGTCATGAAGATGGTGAAAGAAGCTTGAAATAAATCCCTATTTAGGGGTAGTTGTGTGTAAGTAACTTCAATGTTGCATAGTCACTCATTGTATTAAAATTCATTCTCATTGATTGTTGTAATGCTCTTTTTTGAAGCTTTTCAAGCTAGATGTGAAGAGATCTCCTTCTTTATGTAATGATTAATTAAAGGAAGATATGTTGTATACTATCCAAGTATTGTGTATATTTATCATCTTGAAGATGTGTAAATGTAGACTGTAAGATTACCATAATGTAAATGATAGAATCTTTAGTTCATACATATTGCATTATATTTCTTAGAAGAAAATAAGTTAATCTTACATGTATAGAGGGATACCCTATATTGAAAGAGAAAGACAATATAATAGTTTAATTTCCTAAAAATATTGAGGAATTGTGAATCTTGAAACCTCCATAATGTATGTAAATATAAATCTTCAAGTTATTGGAACACTCCATTTCTCACTTTGAAAGTCTCTAATTCCATCTCCATAGATTCAACTCTCTACAATAAAAACCTCCATTTCAATTTTAACTTTTGAGAAGAAGAAATAACCTTGATAACAATAACAAATCAAACTAGTTAGTATGATAATATAGAAATCAACTAATATTATTAGTCTTCTTAGTATATTACCTTTATAAATAAATCCTAATGCACACTATGATCTATTAAAAAAATTGAACCAAGTAAATCAAAATGGAAGAGCTTATAGCAAACAAAGCCCATAACACTTTCCAGATTTAGAGTAAAAATGCTCTCTGAAATTTGTATGGGAAAGGAAATATTTTCCTTACCACAGAGAATATTCCTTTCCCAATGTGCTTTCTCTCTAATTAAATTCATAATCTAATCTCATTATCATAACCATGTAATTTAATCCTAAATTCTAAATTAAACTCACCTTGCCTTTACCCATTTCCCGTGGGCCCCACCCTTACCATACTCCTTACCCTTCTTACCTCTTATTTGGGTGCCACTTTGCATAGTTTGTATTATAAATCAAAAAGTTTATGGGGGGCTACACTACTTGGGTTATGCGCCACCCTTCCCCCTTGCTATCATACCCTGCATATCTAACATGTCCTTTGCCAAGTCAACTCCCTTCCATTCGATGCGAAGATTTACCTTGGAGGATGGGATATTGTTAGGTGGGCCTTTGCATCATCACCTCCTCCTTGTAACCCGCGCCACCTTTCTATATTTTTCCTTGCCATGCGAAATCCTATTTATGAGGATGGTTAGATAGGTGGTGGGCCCCCAAATAGTACTTTTCAACCTGCACTTTCACTTAGGAATTCGGGCCCCTTCACCTATGCATTTTGGGTTTTGGACTTTGTCATAGAAAATGATAGTTTAATAAGTTAGTAGGTTAGTTAGGTTAGGGGATTATTTGTTAGATATATTAGATTATAGGTAGTTAGTAGATAGTTTTAAATTAGTTAATTTAGGCCTTTTTCTATATTGTTTTAATTCTTAATTTGGTACCATTTCATATACATAAACTAATTCAATGATGTAGCATAAATCATTAGGTTAATAACTTTAGTGTTTTTATAGATGGAGGGATTTATTAACACGATCAAATTTAAATGGTATTAGAACAACATATTAAGCTAATAATTAATCATTTTAAAGGGATGCTTATATTAGTTGTTTAGGTTATTTAAAATTTTTTTTGTGATATTTGTGTATTAATCTAATAGGGATTTGGCCTAAAAAGTGTGATTAGCCTATTATAGGAGAGAAATTAATCAATTTACTCGTATGTATAGATAATGTTAATTTAAATTTTATTATGACAAAAGGGAATATGTTACTCTTGTGTTCAAGGGGTTAGGGGTTATGTTAAATTTCAATTAGAAGTTAATTTAAATTTTGTATTAGAGGATAATTTAATTATCTAATTAAAGGTTAATTTAAAGTTGTATGTTAGGAGATTGATGAGTTAGGATTGCATGTGTTTTCAAAAAGGGGAATAATTTTATTAGAAATGGTATTGGTAGGTTAGGAAATCATATTTGACTTTAGCTATTAGATCTTAATCAATAGTTTTTTGGTATAGTGAAATTTTTATTGAATTTTAAGCATATAAATTGATAAATATTCCATGTATGTCTATTTAAAAATGGAATAGAATATTAATTTGACTAGGTTATAAGCTAGTAGAGAATGTTGAAAGAAAATTGGAACTAGATTTGAATAAATTTAGTTGTAATCTAGGTTAAGAGTTTAGTAAGAATTAGGTCAACTTAATTTAACATATGTTCATAACAAATAACTACCATCATGATCCTAAACATGGAATCAGAGTTAGATAAACCCGAGTTTAGCATTCATCTAACCTGTGGAACAAGTTGATGCCCCAATTCTACATTTGCTTGTGGCATGACACTAATTCAGTTTGCATATATATCTTGTAACTCAAAGGTTAACTCTACCTTTCTATCACCCTTCCAACTCAACCATGGTTAGTAGTACATACTTATGTGTTTTAAAAAAAAAAATTGTGTGTGTTTTGCCATAGTTTTGGGCATGACAACTGTTCTGCTGCTGTCTGTCTACCTTCAAATATCTCTAACTTGCTGTAAACATTAACAAAACAAAATCATTCTTAAGTGGAGGTCACACATACCCCATACTATCTTCCTTTAATCTCTCTTTCCTTAACTCATCGATTTCAATCTTTGATACCCAAAATACCTCTGTATCTTTGCATTTGTACTTTGTTGATTTCAGAGTCACCAAAATTTAAATTTATAGGAATCAATTTGTAACCCATATGTGTTTCGATAAATTAAAAAAAAAAAGTTAATCATAACATAGAAAATAGATCACTTTTCAATAATCTCTCCCTTTGGAATTGATGACAACACTTAACAAGAAGAAATGACTAAGTGTTCCAACAAAACAAAACTGTCTCTCCTTCTTTCTCTATTTTGTTTTTCTCTTCTTCCCTTATACATTATCCTCTCTTTCTCCTTATTCATTTTACTCTTCTCTCTTCTCCCATTCATTTTTATTCTCTTCTCCCCCTTTGTGAACAATGACAAAGGTGTATACAAAGTAATAGGATTAGTGCTTGCTCACCAATTTTAGAATATCTTGAAAGGAATCTTCCAAGATCTTCACTTCTATACTCCATGACTTCAGCAATAGTTGACTAACATGAATTAATCCATTCAATTCAAATGATGTAGTATTCTCTTATTTCAACTCTTTAGGCATAGAGTTAGTCAATGAATCTACAGTCTTCTCCATGTCTGATAAGTGTGCTTCAATTATAGATAGGTTAGGAGTTATTAAAATAATTAGAAAATTGAATCTGGTTAGTACTCTCCCTTTCTCAATATCCAATTCATCTATTTTTTCCAAAATTCTTGTTACTTCCTTGTCCAATTCTGTTACAGATTGTGAAGAGGTTTCATAACTATCCATCATACTGTTCAAAGTTGCCCTGTTCTTGGCAATAATGTCTTCAATGTTCTGAACATACCTAATAGGATTCATGCAGTAACTAAATAGTTTCCTACCATGTCCAACGCAGCTCTTAGCATTTTCAATAGTAGTTTTCAAAATTCTCATGTCCCATGAGACAAAATTTCAAACTTCAAATAGCTTCTTCTTTGAGTAGTTCTTTTCTTCCTTCTCCTCTCCAATCTTTATCAAACTCTCATAATAACCATCAAATTCATCAAGTGTTACCTTCAGGTTTAAAATATCATCTTTGCGCTAGAAAATAATAGGTATTAGAAGTAATTTTTTAATAGTATCTATTACTCTAGTTGTTACCTTAGCCTTTTTGTCACCTTTTTGCTTTGATCTCTCCTTCGATTTAGTAAGTGTAGTAAAAGCCAATTTTACTACCTCATCTTCATCCATGAAATCAACATCAACATCTGTTGAATTGTCTTTCCTTGCCAACAATGAGATAGAAGATGTGTTTACCTCTATTTTGGTTTCATGTTCTTTTTGTCCTTCATCATGTACTTCTTCTTTCCGTTCTTCCTTCTTCTCTTCTTCCTCTTTCTACACTACTTCCTCAACAATTGTGTTGTCCATAAATTCTACAAATGGGTCCTTCTCATCATTAGCAGTGTCAAGTGACATAGGTACACTAGAAACATAAAACTATGGTTGTGTATAAAATTTTCTCTTCTCAGCACTTTCCTTAGCTGGTTTCAAAATCTCTCCCATTCCTAAGGGTTTAGGAAAATTAGTTTTAGGAAGTGGAGTCTTCTCAGGAGTAGTGTTCATTAATATTTTCTCTAGTGCTTTTTGAGTCTCCTCAGTGATTTCATCATATCTTCTTGCCATGATTTTTAGTAGTCTAATCTTTGTTCTCAATAAAGGTTTCAATTCTTTGAATATCCTATCCCTTTCTTGTATAGATATCACAAGTAGCATATTATCAATTTCCTGATTTCTCATGGTTTCATCCTCAATCCATGCTAATTGTTTCCTAGTCTCCAATATCCCATATAGTTCTTTAGGTATACTTCCCTCCATTTCCAATAGAGTCTTCTTGAAAACAAGTAAATGATTAACTACAACATATTCAATCTTGAGTTTATCTATCTCTTGATACCTATCATAGTATTTGTTTATAGAAACTAGCTTCCCTTGCTCTATAGATCTCTTCTCAATCATCTTCAAGTCAGGTTTCCATATGTGTTCCTCACTTTTAGTTTTCTTCTCTTCTCTCACAGTGCTTGGTTCCTTGGGTGGTGTCTATCTGCTAGATCTAGTGCTTACTCTAGGAGTAATCTTTTGATCTTGTGATATATGCTTTGGTGCGGAGGAGGTGTATACATTAATGTCTTTAGTAGGTGTAATAATTGTCATCACAACTTCAGGATGTGGAAGGGATGAAGTAATATCACCTACCAATCCAGAAGATCTTTCTACCATTTTCCTTTTTACTTACCTCAAATATTCCTCTATCAGTCCTGCCTTAACACCAAATTCATGCACAATGTTATCAATTTTCCTTTTCCTCAGTCCTCTTGTCTATTCCTCTCTTACCTTAGTAGATTTCTCCTCATAAGTTCCCCATCTTCCTTTAGATGTATCAATCTCAGATGCAAGAACATGTTCAACTTGCATAGTCAGTACTTCTGAAATTACATCATATCCCATAGGATAACACCATTTCTTCCTTGGTGTGACTTCATCAAAGCATACACAATCATTTTCAACCATGAAATAGATTGTATCCTTGTACTTTTCAACTATGTCTTCAAGTATCCTGTATCTACCTTTCATCTGCCTCTGAAGGATTTTGATCATGCCAAATAATTCACCATCAACCCATGTCCTATTCTATCTTTTGTAGCTCTATGAAATCTGGATAACAGTAGGTATCCGTGTTCTCCAACCACTAGGGTGCATGCTTGGGAATTCATGTTTAATGTTTATGATCATATGTACCAATAGTGAGCCAAATCTGAAAGTCTTCGATCTGTCTTTCCTTATTAGTTTTAGATTCTCCAAAAATTGTTGTGCTAATACTTCGCATAGGTTATACTTGACATTTTCTTTCACCATTCTCCATTCCATCATGATAACTCTGACTGATACTAAATTAGGTCTACTGCTATAGTAGTATTTGTAGCCAAGTATCATAGAAATTAGTCTCACATCTTGTTGAAAGATGTCATTTACAGTCATTTCTCACCTATCCCATTTTGAGTGAGTTAGGGTTTTGACTTGCTTCTTCCTATGTTTTTTTTCAACAAGAATGATTCTAGAATCATCCAATCCAGTAATCTCATGAATTAAATTACTACAAATATTCATAGGCTTCTCGCCTATCCAAATAAACTGATCATGTACTCTACTCAACAATATCTCTAACCATTGTTCTTCGTCAAATTCATACAAATCTAGAATTTTCATAATTCTCATCTGATCAATATGTTTGTATTCATCTGTCATAATGCCTTTGTCAGTCATATACTCCATCTCAGTAGAAATTTCATCAGTACCTAGTATATCATACTTACAATGAATGTAAGCCCTAATATATTCTACGTGTAAAACTCTATAGGGTGTTCAATAAAATTCTCCTTCATGGTCTTCTTCACAAGAATTGAACATATATTTTGTGAGCTTATACCTAGGTTGATCTATAAATTCATAAATAATAGGTGCATCCATAGCTAGATGATGTAAATACCTCTTTCACACTGAATTCTGAGTTTTCACTTCAATCGATCACACAAGTCCAATGTAGGATAGAATGAATCTCTTTGCTCTCTAATCTCCTTAGGTCTCTCTTTATCAAATGGTAAGGAAATAGATCATCATATGGTTCTTTAAACAATGTTTTTTTTATAAAAGTTCACTTTACCCAATACTGTCCAGTCGGCTGTAGATCTCGTGATCAAAATATATGCATCGGCTGATGTTGCACTCTTAACTATATACTCCACAATGTTGTCCATGGTCATACCTAAGCTCACATGAGCTCAATCTATAAGTTATAGGGCATGATATATTCTGATGTCTTTATCCAATTCTCCCCCTAAGGCCATGATCGACCAGTTAGGTTGATTCTGCTTTGCTACCATTAGGAAAAGATCCAGTAGCATCTAATGTCTCTCCCTAGACCAATGTATCGCTTGTTTCTTTGATCTTCCATATCTTACCACTGTTGTTATCTTTTTCTTTCTTAAAACAACTCTCAAAATCATTCTTCAAATCTGCAACACTCTTTCAAATATCAATTCCACTCTTTTATGTATTCATAGGAGGTGGTACTCTTATGTTGTTTACTCCATTATACCTGAAAAACTTTTCTATATGACATGGATTATTTCATTTGTAACATAGAGGAGGTCTTCTTTGCTGGTTTACTTGGAGCTTATAATAATTCACAATATGTCCAAGATTATTGGATTTGTAACATGTAGTTTTCACTGTAGGTTCTCTTCAATTGTCTTATTTATATCCAAGTTGATTAGGTTTCCTGCATTCTACTTTCTTGTGCACATATCCATTACAATTAAAAAAAAAATAGAAAAGGTATTAAAAAGGGCATTACCTCTACAATATCTTTTCATGTGTCAAAACTTGTTACAACCAAAGCATCTACCTTTGAAGGGTCTAATCTTCTCTCTAGGTTCTTCAATAGTAGGTTTTTTAGCATCAATCTTTGCATCAAATTTCTCTTCCTGATTCTTTGAGAATTCAACTTCATTGAAGCCAATACCAATCATATCACCTTTAGGTTTCTATCCGTCTCTTTGTTCATCAATAAAATCACTGCTGGTGTGAAGTTTCTCAATGTGTTTCTTTGCCTCAATAAGTTCACCTTTTATGATCTGATTATATTTCTCTCGTACTAGATACTTCTTCTTGTAATTGTAAGCCTCATTCTTCATTTGTTCTAATGCACTATTCAAAGTTTCTTCAATCTTCATCTTAGCATCCTTTTGTAATTGAATCTCTTTAGTCATAGCTTCATTATCAAGTTTCAAAGTTTCATTTTTTTCTTCAAGTTGCTTCATCTGATCTAAATTGTCTTTGTCTGAATATTCTTTTATCTGAACCACAAGATCCTGTCTCTAACTTCTTGAAAGTTCAAGCTAGTCTCTAAGTTTCTTTATAAATTTCTCATCTCTTCACATCTTGAATCTTAATTCTCCATTCTCTGCATTTTTTTTGTCAAGGTCTTCTAGTGCAACATCAAAGTTTTCTTGCAAACTATCCAAATCCATTCTGATTTCCCTTAAGCTATTAGACTTTCTCTCCAAGGGCCAAAAGCTCTGATACCAATTGTTAGGATTAGGTAATACTGAGAGGGGGGGTGAATCAATATTACAACACTTATTAAAGATTTTCATCAAATTGAACATTAACCATATGCTTGCAAAAATGAAAAAAATATAATAAAATAACACATAAATCATAACACCATAATTTTTTGTCAAGAAAACCCTGGCCAAGGGAAAACCACGGTGGGGATGGTACCCACAAGCATGCACTAAAGTATAGTGTCACTATTAGGAGACCTAGCCTTGTTAGGAGCTGAATATTACATAGTACATTTCCTTGTTAAAGGAATAATAACCCTGTTAAAGGTATACAACACCCTATTAGGGGCCAACTAAGCATACAACTCTTACAATGTAATTCTGTTACAAAATGTTTTCAGTAATGAACAAAACAAGCATCTCTAATGCTTAGATACTTCCAGTTCATAGCTCATCAATGATCTCTTTCATCCTCTTCTCTACCATTTGTATCTCCTCAAAAAATATCATCCATCCTCATCTATCATATATTATCTGTCATCTATTCTCTATCATCTATCTCTTCACTCAAAAAAAAAATCTGGATATATATATCTTTTCTCTTTACCAAGTCGATTCTCTTACATAATCAAATTATAGGTTATGAACAACCATAATCCAACTCCGATTGCCAGGAGTCCATGTCATCCTCTCTAAATCATCGCTTCTATCAAGATGCTCTATATCACTATTTTGCTGCTATTTGTTTATCTTCAAATCTCTCTAACTTTCTATAAATATTACCAAAACAAACTCAATTTTAGGTGGAGGTCACACATACCCCATACTATCTTCCTCTAAGCTTGCTTTAATTAACTCATTTATGTCGATCTTTGATACCCAAAATACCTTTATATCTCTACTTGTGTACTTAGTCAATTTCAGAGTCACCAAAACTTAACTTTATAGGAATTGATCTGTAACCCAGATGTGTTGCCATAAATGACAACCAAAAAGTGAATCATAACACACCAAATAGATCACTTTCCAACATGATAGACAAGTGATGCATGATTTGATTAGGATCCAATCCTGTCTTGTTGGAATATGTCCATGCAAAGTTGATCTTCTTTCTCTAGAGGAAGGCAATGAATTCCTCTTTTTCTTCCTCAGATAATGACTATTCCAAATGAATGATTTGAGGTTTTTCTTCTGGACCCAAGTTCATAGGTTGAGTTAGTTCAATCAACACCAATGACCATTCATGAAAGTGACTTGGAAGCATATCAAGTATCCCATCCTCGGGTGCCTCAGAGGGGTTTTCACCCTCGAATACATCCTTTATTTTTACTTTTTAAGGCCCTGATACTGCCATAATGTGGTTTTCATCATCACAGTGCCTATTCTTTCTTCTTTTAATTTTGTGACTGAGATACTTGATATTAGCTTCAGTCATGTTGACATTGTCTTCGCTAGTAGAGGACATTACTAGTTTGATAAGGTTACGGTAGCAAGAAACATCATAGTCATTATGGAATGCAAGGACTTCATTGGATGGAGAGGAAGAATTCCAGTCTATGAGCTTGGGATGGCTAAGTGGAAGAGAGGTGACAAGTTCTAGTGAGTTCATGGTGTAGTCATCAAAAGTGTGGACTAGGAAGTCAAGACCTAAAGTGATCTCATCTAGAAGCTGTCAAATTCCTTTGACCCCTCACAACTATAGTAGAAGACAAGTTAACATTGATGGAATCAAACTAGTTTTTCCTAATTATAGACCCTTCACCTATCTTGAGAGAGTTTTCATATGCATGTATAGTATCTACATCCTTTTTAGAGGTTGTATTGGACTGGGAATCAAATTCATACTTGTGCAGGTCAGTACTCCTTGAGATAGGTACATCATCACCACTTGCAACACCATCCAATTCTTGTTCATCTCATATAGCAGTGATGGTTTGTTGGATTTTTTCTTTTCCAAACCACTCTTGGAAATGCTGTGGTATGTATAGTTCACTCCGATGACAAAGATTTTCATTTTGCATCTCTCTTAATTGCTCGTATGTTAGTGGAGAAATTGAAGCAATTTCATTAGAGTCACTACCAGTCTCAACCATACTGACACATGGTATAAAATCATCTAGCTCAGCAAAGAGCACAATAAGATCTAGAGAAATAGGAAAAGGAAAGAAATCCTCATCAGAGCTATCCTTAGAGTTTCCAATTGTAGATGTGCCTTCAAGCTCTAGTTGGTGATCCAGTTCCAGCACAAATTTGTTATTCCCTAAGTGAAACAAGATCTTCTTGAAGCCTAGATCTGCAGTGTCACATGTTTGTCTACCAGTAGCTTCAAGTGGTTTGAGAAATCCTTTATTGTTCAATCTGATAGGGCCATTCCCTTTATAGCCAAAGCACTTCATAATATGGATATCTTTTCCATATTGTTCAGGTTCTATTTCATGAGGTGGAGTGATTTTCTCAGGTGTATCTTACCCTCTATAGATCCAGCTACAATATCCCTATTTTCATCTTCATCCTCTAATGGTGTTATGGCCTATACAAAGGTGCCATCATATAGTGTTTAAGGAGGATTAGTAGAAGGTTTGTTGTCCTTAGAAGGCTTCCCATAAGAACACGGAGACAAAGGTAGAGATGTTATTGATAAAATGGATTCAATATGATACCCCTCATGCCAATATCCTCGAGTTTCAGAGTTTTTTCTATTTCCTTTAGCTTGGTATCAAAGAACTCAGTAGACTCTCTATTGGTGGGAACAAAGCTATCGACAGATCTGGTAAGCATGTTGCAATCATAGCTCACATTGGTAGGTATACGATCACTTCTGATCCTTGGAATGAGAATTTTATGTATTAATGATAGGTTGAAGGAACCGCCTACATTTTATAGATCCATGTTCTTTCCAATAGTATATTGTATGCTAGGGGAATGTCGAACACCTGACAGATAAAATCCCTTTCGATAGGTCTAAATTGAATTGGTAACACAACTAGCCCTTTGGATTTTCTCTCTTCTTCATCATATGCCTTAATGGTATTTTTTTATGGGCATCTATCCAGTCTTCACCATAGCTTAATTGAGCAAGCAAGCTAGCAGAGAAGATGTTAAGGCCAACGCCATTATCTATAAGGACACAACATATGCACTTTGGGATAATCATGACCTTGATATGCAAGAGGTTATTGTGTGGATGACTCAAGGAATGATAATCTTCCTCAAAGAAAGACAAGTAATGAGATGAGGTTAGGTGACCTACCATGGTTTGAAATCGGTCTAAATCTAAATCTTTCAAAACATTTTCCTTAGTGAGGGCTTTGTCAAGAATCTCCCTATGAGCAGGTGAGACTTTTAGTAGCTTGAAGATAGTAATCTGAGCCTTGGTTCTTTACAATTGGTCTAGTATGCTATAATTTGTAGCATTAGGCAAGGGGACCAGTTTTGGATTCTTTTTGGTAGTGCCAACAATGGATT
Source organism: Thuja plicata (assembly GCA_018584345.1). Classification (NCBI taxonomy): domain Eukaryota; kingdom Viridiplantae; phylum Streptophyta; class Pinopsida; order Cupressales; family Cupressaceae; genus Thuja; species Thuja plicata. The sequence continues at coordinate 3,735,223 of MU228403.1, read as the reverse complement.
TATCTACAGGTTGTTTTGGTGTAGATGTAGAATGCTCAAGGCCTTTAAGAATGATCTTCACATGAGAACAAGTAATGGCATTTGCACAAACTGGAGATTGTTCTTATTGAGGGGAATGGGATGTAGGCCCTTGTAGGATGAAGGGAGTTTTGTGTTTGGGAGTGTCTTCTCTTCCCTTGATGGTAATAATGTCGTGGTATTCGACATCAGTAGGTTCAACCATATTAATGCTATTATCATTAGTAGTTTACATATAGTTGACCTTGGCATGAGTGGTTTTAGCTTTAGAGGATCCACCTTTGTCATGAGGAGGAAAGGGGTCTTTGAATGCATAGTGATCCGAGTTCTTGTTGTGACTCCCCACAACAATATCACCATTGTCGATAAGGTCCTAGATTTCATGCCTCAGTTGAATGCATCTAGTTGTTTTTTGATCCTTGTTATGGTGGTAATCGTAGTATGCAGATTCATTCTACCAAGAAGGGTCATGGTTGTGGATCATAAGAATGTGAATTATCTAGAGTGAGTATTTGGTCTTGCAAGAGAGTCTTGTAAACCACATCAAGGGTTTCTCTTAGAGGAGTTTACTCATGCTTGGTTTGAGGATCCCAAGGTTTAGATCTAGAATAGTTCAAAGGCAGTTTAGTTTGTGCCATAGCCTATTGAGTGGCTTTGGCCACCTGCATAGTGGTAGTAAGATCAAACATAGCCTTTGGAGGCTTGGGAGTTACATTTTCAACAACTCTATCATTAACAACATCTCGGTTCTTGTTGATAAATTTAGGTTTGTCTTTTCTTGAGGAGGAGGACCCCTGTTTGTTATCCTTGTGTAGGTTTAGCTCTCCTTTATTAACCATGAATGTTTCAATTCACATAGCTTGTTTGATCATGTTATCAAAGGTCAAAGGACCTTTTAGCTATACTTGGTACCCAAAATCAAGAATAATATTATCTAAAAAGATGTCAAGCTTTTTAGACTCAGGTATTTTACAATAATATTTCGTATAAAGCTATCTCCTCCTCTGGAGAAATGTCAAGAAAGGTTCCCCATATCATTGTTTTAAGCTGAAAAGATCACAGATGTTAATTGGATGTTGGATGTTATGTGAGAAGTGTTGCAAAAATAGGTTGGAAATCTCATCAAAAGACTTGATGCCATTAGGTATCCTAGAGAACCACTCCATGGCAGACCCTTGCTAACAACATGGGAAGAGACACATGAGGTAAGTTTGGTCATGTATAAAATCCATAGCTAGAGCACCAAACTATCTCAGATGATCTTGAGGATCAGAGGTACCCAAGTATTTTTCGTACTTGGGAAGTTCAGCTCCTTTAGGAAAAGGAGGCATGCAAAGACTTTTGTCGAATGGGAATGGAAAAATGCAATCCAATGTGAACTATGTGGCTGGTTTTTCCTTATCCTTCATGAGGTTAAGGAGTTGTTCTTGCATGCTTTGAACTTGTTTTTGTAATTGGTAGTTTTGATTTTCTTCCTCCTTTGTGACAAGAATCTCTATGTTGTAGTTTGAGGGTAGCTTGGCCCCTTGTTTAGCTATCTCAAGGAGATACTTTTCCTTCTCTTCCTTCAGGAGGATCTCCATCATTTTATGGAATTTTTTATTTTTGCGAGCCTCCTCTATATCTTCCTGAGTTATTTCCTCCTCCTCATCACTAGGGTTGTCTTGATAATTTTATTTACCCTTGGTGGTTTTAGATTGATCATTATCTTTTCTTTGTTCACCCTCTTGATTTTGGTCTGCCATCTTGCTGGTACACAAGTGTACAGTATGTAAAGACTCACTATGAGGAGGTGGAGTATGCTGAGGTGTTGTACCTATGGGAACCCTTGTTGTGTCGATAGAGTCAGATTGTTTAGAGTTTTGATGCTCTTGAAACAATGGGCTTTAGACCTGACTAAAGTTCACTAGGAATGAACATCTAACATAAGGTCAAACGACAAGGGAGAGAGACTAAGATAGTCCCTCTCTAGGTATAGCTAGTGAAGAGGAATGTGAGGATCCCCCGCTGCACTTAGATTGTGTGACAAGTTTGGAATGACCTCTTCCTTAATTTTGAGGTCTATTTCTACCTCGTCTAGTGATACATAAGGGGAATGTGTTGCTACTTCAAGTTGTAACAGTCATAGAGAAATATTATCTAAGGAGAGTGAACTATGACTACACTTAGAACTATGTCTCAAGGTAAGTGCACAAGAGTGACAATAGGTGAAGTATACCTAGTATGAGTTGTCAGAGATAAGACTATAACAACCGAGAGATGACTATCATGTCATGAGATATGAAAACACATCAAAATGAGTAGGTAGATAGAGACAAGATGAGTTTAAGTGTGAATCCCATAGTTCTCAACCTGAGACATCTAGTCGCAGAATGCATATAGAAAGGAAGACATGTAGACATAACCCAACCAGAGATCAGACTAAGAAGAGTGATGAAGGATAGACAATAGATAGCTTACTGATAAGGCAAATTTTTGACAGTTTTGTGGGAAGAAATATTTTCCTGCGCGAAGATTTGGACCAGCTTGCACGAGACTTTGCAGCCTTGCGTGAAGAAATACACTTTCACTTGAGAAAATGATGATTTGGTATAAAAGAATGGTAACCAAATGACAATAGACTAGCAGAACATCATGTGAAGGTTCTGTGAACCATAAGCAAAGATATACAATGAGTGGTGTGAAGATCTAGAACAAGAGGTAACTAGGTGTAAAATTTTGCATGAAGTTTTGCATAAAACCAGACAAAATTTTGCAGAAACTAAAAATTTGGATTATTTTCCAAGATAGAACTTGATTACTAGACAAAGATTGAACTATTCTCTGATAGAGTACTTAGTTTGCAGACTAGTTTGGATAGTTTCAGATTGACAGGTTTTCGTTTGGACATTTAAAAACTAGTTGTTGACAAGCATAAAGTTTGGAATTTCAAACAGTTGTGATATAGGTAGTATTTGAAAACAATTCAGTCAAGGATAAGGAAAATTAGAATAATTTGGGATCATTGACAAGTTTGGACATTTTGGACATTTGGAGACTCAAACAAGACACTCATTTATCCCTAAAAGAACATGGAGGAGAAGAAAAAACCTTTGCCTCACAACTTATGTACATGCATGCACCTCACACAGTTGTGTCACCCCCTAGAGAGTTTCCATGTTTTTGGTATTTCCAAGGACTCAATAATATATGTTCAAAAGACACCCTTGAAGCAAGGGCCAGTGTCATATACCACCTTCAAACATCCAAGTGAATTCCTATGGTGAGAATCTTAGGGAGAGAATCTTCCCCCTCCCTGCACAAATATTATGCTCCCTTTCAGAGGTGAACCAGGTAGGCAACTAGATACAAAAGTTTTTAATAGGCTTCCAATCACATTAACCTCTAGTGGCCTTGCAAGAAAGTTTGAGACCTATAGTCACACCAAAACCTACAAGTGTACACCCCTGAGAAGTAGGGCAAGGAGCGACGTCGCTCAGTATAATAAATAGGGCTTCCTCAAGATGTTCAACATCAGGAATCAACAGGAAGAAATTAACATGGATTTAGAGTCTTTCTCTCTACAAAGAAACTTTATTACAATGGTGTGGAATCACCAGTGATAGGTGTGTACCCACTTTGGTTGTTCTCAGAGGTTCAACTTCTAGCAGGCCCGCTAAAGGTGACTCAGACTTGGTTTGGTTTCAATGGTCTAAGTTTCTGATTTTCCCAAAGGGGAAAAGAGCATACTCCTCTACCTCTACACCTCACCCAAACACACTAGACATGTTTATCAATGAGCTAACTTCTCTTTCAACAAACCAAAGATATTCTAGGTTTTTGATTCTCTCAAAGAGAGAAGAACATACTCCCCTCACTTATGGATATGCCAATTAATTTGTTACCTTTCCTCGCTCCCCTAGGTATCAATCTTTTAGCAGTGTCTAGGTCTCAGACTCATTCATGGGCATCACTTCCATGTAATGAAGAGCCTAATAACCCATTCTTCTATCAAGACCCTTAAGAGATTTTAACAAGGCCCTAATTAGACTATGTAAATAAAGCATTGAAAACAGATCACACAATGTTTGTGTGGGTTTGAAATTCTTTGACAAACATTCTTCAATATGCGTCCTACAATTGAATGGTGTGTAAGTTTGCATAGCTATGTTTTTAAGGAGTCATCAACATCTCACCCTGCAGACCACTATTAAGCTATATTTAGAAATAAAACTGGCAAACCATAGCAAACAAAAAATACCAGTAGTAAGAAAACAAAGATATAAAATTGCAAATTAATAGCCTGTGATAGCAAAGTTCATGCGAACAAATACACATCCTACATGATGAAATACTTTAAATCGCACAAGAAAATACCAAGAAGCAAGCAAAGCATTTCACAGACAAGAAAAAATTTGCGCTGATGCACACAAAAATTCACATGAGAAAATGAATCCTTGCACGATGATTCGCTAAAGAGACGTACGGACAGAGAACCAAAATTGATAGAAAAAGTGAAAGATGAGGCCAAAAATTAAATTTCCTACCCCACTGTGGGTGCCAAAAATGTATATGCTAATTGTTGACCTATTTATCTATCCATACACTTCAACATGGTCCTTATTCATTGGTCACACATAGGAATGAATATGAAGTTATCCATCCTACATGCCTGGATGAGTTGACCTGTTTCCTCCTATCTAAATAGGGTTTTGAGCAGCTCTCAAAATTCAAGAGTCCAACAACCAAGACCAATCTGAGAATGAAGGGTTTAATCTAGAATTTAAATGCAATATTTAATCTAAAAATAGATATGAAATATTAATCTAGAGATGGAAGATGAGATTAAGCTAAGAATACTTGAAATAAACTAAGCTATAGTTAAATGTATTATTAATCTATTGAATGATGTTAATCTATTGCAATAACAGTGAGAACAATGGAAACTTGAATGCACACAAATTTGGGCTAACAATCTAGCAGTGATTCGATACTCCAAAAATATACATTCTTCCTCTCTCCTTCTTGAATGACGAACAAGAGAGTTTTTTATAGAATCCCATAATCAATCGATAGTTGAGATTGAACGGGATGAATAGTGGAGATTGAATGAGAGTCCAATTCAGAACTGTAAGTTTCATTGAGAGAGATAGTCAACTGTTGGCTTTTGGAGTGAATGAAACAGTTAACTGGTCTGTTGCACTTTCAAATTACAGTTAACTTAGAGTTTCCATTTCTGAACTGAAGTGAGGATTTTTTAGGGATTATTTGATTAAATAAATGAAATATGACTTCATAAATGCACTTTCTAAATTATTTGAATAATTAAATTCTATTATTGAAATGAGGTATTTATTTAATAATCAAATTTTATTTAATTCCTTTTTAAGTATTTTAGCTAAAAGGGTGAATTTAATTTTACTAAAATGCTAGGACTTTGTAATTAAATTAATTCAATCACAGAGTTTATTTAGCCAATTGTAATTGATATTTAGGAATTAAATATAGTATGTGATTAATGAAGATTTATGGTTTTCTACATTTGACACCTAGGTCAAGTAGGGTCAGTTGAAAATAGGGATTTCCTAGTACCATAGGACTTTGATGACTCATAAATTTGATAAGTGCAAAAAAATTGGTTAGGGTTGCAAGATGCCAATTTTGGGGTATTAGAGAAACAACCAATAAAAGAAACTAATGTTGCAAGAAGAATGGTAAATGAGACAAATTGCACCCATGGTATGCTCTCATCACCAATGGTAGGATCTGAGAATACTCATCTACATGTCATGCCATTGTAGACTTGATCGTAGTATACTAGCTCTTGTCGAGTGGGAATCCGTAGGAATCTGTATACATCCTCTAGTGTGATCATCATTTCACCTAAAGGTAAATGAAAGGTATTATGGTGTGAGTGGAATACCTCCTCCATAGCTATAAGTAACCCATAGTTCATCTAGAATCAGGGCATATCAAGCAAAAATGATAAACCACAATGACCTATAACTCATCGCTCATGAGCTATCAACTGGTCTACCATGTCCAAAGGCCATGGAGGTAATCCTTAGATATATAACTTCTAGAAGTGAAAATATTTTTCAATCAAGTGGATGTTGTAATGACTTATGGAAAGTTGGGACTAAGAGGGGAGGGGTGAATCAGTACTACAATTTTTTTTATAACATAAGCTATATACTGCTGCTATTGTCTACTGATTTGAATAACTTGAAATAAAACATAAAACATAATAGGAAAACATTCAAGTAAATGAACACATAACTCCAAGATTTTGTTTACGTATAAATCCTTGGTTAGAGGAAAAAATCATGGTGGGAATGACACCCACAACCTTCACTAGCTGCAGTATAAAGGGTGCTTAGTTAGATCTTACATAGTTTATCCATTTTGATATCTTACCCGGTTAAGAGTATACAAAGACTTGTTAAGTCTACCTGGTTAGAGGATTTTACAATCTCTACACTTAGAGATGTACCCTATTAAAGGTTTTACATAAATCAGATCGGTTAAGATCTACCCAGTATTGGGATTTCTAGCTCTCAATACAATAGTATTAAAAAATTACAAATGTATGCTATAATGCATCAAATACAAATGTTGATTAGAATCTATGTGCTCTAAAATACTTGTGTTACCTCAATTAAATCTATAACACTACTTAGTTTTTCTCTTCTATAGCAAGATATCAACTTGGTGCTCTCTGCTCTGATTTTTGTTCTTCAATAACAACCTTCTCTGTACTCTGTCACTTTCTCCTCTGTCATCTCAATCTCTTTTTTTTGTTCTATAAATCATCCTTTAAGTATAAGATCTATTGACTCTTAATCTTATTTGTTAGGTTTATGATAAATCATTTTGACGGTTAGATCTACTATTTTGATCGGTGACCATGTCACTTTTATATCTATACTTGGTATTTTTCTTGGAAATAGCAATCTTTGATTAAACGCTTAATCTACTTCCCATATCTTCTCTTTGATTTATTTCAATCATTGATCATGTAACAAAATCATCATTGTGCATTGTATGATCACAATTAATACCATGTCAATGTATTAAATGCATCCTTATCACTTTACAAACCATTAAGTAGCTTGGTAGAGTAACTTATCTTTACTCGGTTAACTTTCTCTTTAGTACTCAGTAAATTTCAACTCAGTGTACTGCCTATCCTCTCAGTGTTTGGTAAACTATGTGATCTTGTTGTAGTGTATGTGCTTTACTGACTTAACTATGTTGCTTGGTGTACTTTACTAAATTAATTTCCTTGCTTGATGTACTTTACCAACTGCTTGTATATATATATATATATATATATATATATATATATATATTGTCTTTCATTGATTGAATCTTCTGATTCTTATGGCTTTGTCTAAACTAATGAAAAAAAAATATTCTATAGAGATAACAATCTCCCTCTTTGACATTAGTTAAGAATTTTGTGAGGCCTACCCCAGTCTGACATAAGCTTAGCACTAATTCTCATGCTCCCCAGTCAATATTGGTTTTTCTATAGTCAGACTTTTGGGACACAAGAATTACTTTATGGATCTGTGGAATCCTTTTCTTGCATACAACACCTGATTATGTAATCAGGGAATTTATTAGATACTTTGTGTGAGTGATGCTGAGTTATGTTTAAAACTTAGTTTTGATGGTTTTGTCTATTGGATTAGTATGTGGATGTTAGATGTAATAAAGATTTAGATTTATTAAGAGTATGTTTATGCATATGGAATAGATGCAGATATTGTTAAATTCAATGAATCTTCGATGCAAGTGTGAGTGAATGTATGTTCAACTTACATTATGTATTCTATTATGTTATGTGTTGATTTATGGGACCTACTGATGAGTGCAATGAGTGTGCAGGAAAGTTGACTATGGTACTAATCAGGGATTCAGGAATGGACCTATGTGAAAACCGTGATGCTAAGGCCCTGTCTATATAAAGAGATATGGACCTCATTGTATTGTATTTTTATTCGTAAAAGTGTGGTGTATGATTGTAATTTATTTAATTAAGTAAATGTGTAATAAGTCACGCTCATGTGAAATTGTTGTGTCACTTGACACATTTGCACTCTATGTGTTGGCATGGCTAGTGAATGTTACTAGCATAGGCTTAACCTTATCCAAGAGTTACCTAGTATAGTCCCAATGCTTACCCTTAGGGTTAGGAAGATAAGATTGAGTCAAGAGAGATTAGATTGAGTCTTGAGGGTTGGATTTTCGAGAGTTAACCTTGGGTAGAGTTTAGGAGGGTCATTTGGGATCCTAGGGAGTAGCTAGGGTCAAAACTAACTACCCCACTTGG
>MU228403.1:3679666-3726038 GCA_018584345.1 Thuja plicata | reverse complement strand
ACTTAATTACAGTTTATTATGCTTTGGCTTCTCCTCCTGGGCTAGTACACTATCACCCCACTTTTGGAGAAGGTTTCTTGGAGACCTCCTTCTTGTTAAACCTTGGGAGGGAATTTCTTGATGAACTGTTGTTGGTTTCAAAATTATGAATACTTGTTTTATGTATGTCTCTTGTTCATTTATGGATCCCCTAGCTCGGGGGTGGCCTTGCAAATGCCTAGGTTGGGAGGTGAGCCTTCATGGTTAACCGAAGATTTCTATGCAGGTTCAGTTTGAAGCTTTTGGAAGGCTTGTATTGGTGTTCTTATGGGAAACCATTTGGAAGGCTTATATTGGTGTTCTTATGGGAAACCAAATTTGGTGGTCTTGTGATCCATCCTTATAAATGAGCTTGTTTTTAAGCCAAAAATGTTTATTATGAAGTCTTGTAAAGTTTTTTTGAGTAAGAGGGCTTCGTGTAAAAGTATTCCTCTACTTTTTTGTAAGTTATAAATCAATTATGTTTTAGAGAGGTATTTATGTGAATACAAAAGAGAGATTTTCATCTATGTTGTTTAAATTATCTAGATGGTTAAATTATTTTTCAGTTAGAATGATGTTGCTTATCAGGTTTAAAGAGGAAAGGAATCTTAAGGACTATAACTTTATTTGATGTTGTTAATATATTTTAAAACTTTCAATTAACTTAATTTGTGAAATTATCAAAGGCATATTAAGGAAAGAAAAGACTACATATTCCATAGTTAATATATCATGTTTGAACGAAAAATTATGTTCTTTAGACTAAGGTTTAAAGTGCCCAGATTTTGGGGCATGACACATTTTGAAAAAAAAATCCAAGTCATAAAAAACTTAGTAACTCCCCCTTAGATTTTAATCTCTATACTCTTCTCTTCTTTTTCTCCTTTTTACATATATATTTTTTTGCATTTTCTATCGATAGTATTTTCTTGTTTTGATTTTCAGACTATCTATATAATCCCCCTTTTTTGACAACAATTCTCAACAAAAAATTAAACATAAAAAATATGCTTATACTTCTATTGCAATCTGGCTAATACAGTCTCCCAAGTGTCTCGTAGATTTTGTAATATCACTTTATGCATAGTTATATCTGCCAATAAATAAACTATAGTATCCAGGGTGCTAACCTCTGGAAAACTTTCTAGTTCCTTTCCTTTCTTTAGGTGTGTTTGCATTGTGTTAGGGATTTTTCTCGTATGAATCACAGTGCTTGAAATGTCTATCTGAAAGTTATACCTTCTAATTCTGATTTAGAGACAAAAAAAGCCTAATTGCTAAGGACTGGATAATATCCTTCTTCATTTTTGAGCTCCACATATGCTCAGGCAGGTTTTACCTTTCAAGATGGCTGTTAACACAATATTTGTTGATGTGGACACTGATTAGCTATGTACCTTTATTGGACCAACTTATGAATTATCTTTCTGATGACCAAGCATAACCATAAAAAAGATATTACCATACAAATCATAGTTATTAACATAAAAATAACCAGAGATACAAGGATTCTCATCCTTCTTCCTTTTCTTTATAGGAGGGATAACCTAGTTGATTCACTCTTCAAGGAATCAATACTATGGACAGTGTCCTACTGATAGAAGTCCTCTAAACAAGTTTAGCTTAGATGTTCTTAGTAACAGAGTTTTTTAATTGATTTGGTTCTGATAACTTGGAATATCTTGGACATAGATAGATAACCAGACTATTTTCTGAACCAATGCCTATCCTTTGGGCTGCAGAGTCAATTATAAGCAAAGATATCACAAAAATAACATACACTGAACTGCCTTATAGTTCAAACAATTAGGATAGGTTGCCTTACAAACTATCTTGTTACCTCAAGACTACTATATCAGATCCTTAAACAAAGTAGTATGCTCCTTGAAATAATTCACAACATTTAATTCTCTCCTTGAAAGAAACTTGTAAAGAATTAGATGGTTACCTTATAACCAGAGTGTTACTGAATACCTTATAAACTTTAACACAGAAAAGCATACATATAAAGTAAAGAGACAACAGTAGAAAAGAGTAAAATTGCACCGTATCTTTGAGTAAAGTGTCTGGAATTCTCCAGGCTCGAGAGTAATCTTAGCAAGTTGCTTAGTCAGCTCTTTCTTGGTTTCTGCCTCCTTCTTAATATCCTTGGTGAATGTAGAAAGAATACAAACTTTCTAAAATAATGAAGTGAATGATTTAAAATATTCTTCAACTTTGGAAGATAACACAGAAAGAGTTACCTTCGCTATAGAAATATTCTGCAGTAGGTCCTCTATCAGTTTCTTCTCCATTGATGTCTTGTGGACCTTCAACATGTGATCGATCATATCTTTGTTTGGTCCTATAATTTGTTGGAATAGAGGTCTGAATTGATCTAGTATTGGCCCAAACTCATCAATGGTAGCATCAAGAATAATTTCATGGAAAACTTCTTTCACATCCTCTAAGATATCAACCTTTTTCCTCTTTAGCAATAGATTTTCTTGTTCAACTTTTCTTCTTACTATCTTTACATAGATATTCAACTCCTTGGGATTCTTTTTTTTGGGGTCTCCTGTTGGCATTATGATTGGATCACCCAAATCTATGATTTTCTTCCTCTTCTTACCCTTCTTTGTCTCACTCAATTTTCTCTCTCTGGTAGAGTATTTAGAATGTGATGCCATTGTTACATCTGGTGAGTTGGTGTGGTGATCAGCTATGCTTTCCTCTACTTTAACTTCCTCTTGTTATTTAGTTTCTTCTTTCTCTGTATCCTTGTCTTTCTGATTTGATTCTTGCAACATTTATTTTTTTGTCTCTTGTACATTAGGATCATTCTGAACATTAGATGTCCTGATAAGCCGTCTGTAGAAAACAGTGACAAAAGAGTAGCATATGCACATGAGGATACTCTTAGTGTCAAAACTCCAAAGGTGGACCATTTAGACTCATAAATGGGTGAGAACCTGATGTTTGGAAGGGTCCAAATAAGGCAGCCAATAAAGGATGAGCCCAAACATAGGATGGCACTATTTAGAATCAGATGCAAGATTCTTGGAAAAGTATGTAAAGTGATTGTTGATTCTGGATCCACAGACAACATCATTTCAGAGGAGGTAGTAGTGCAGCTAAAGCTAGCCAAAATACCCCATGTGAACCCTTATAAGGTGAGATGGCTCAACAAAGGCCAGAGTGTCTTGGTCAATGAGAAAACATGGGTAGAATTCTCCATAGCAAGATATAAGGCCAAATTACTTTGTGACATCCCTCCAATGGATTCTTTCCATTTTCTTCTAGGGAGGCCTTGGTAGTTTGATAATGGAGTAGTATATTATGGGAAGGACAACTCCATTACATTTAAGAAAGGAGGAAAGACATTCAAAATTTAGTCTCCATTAGAGGATGAGGAACCACAAAGTAAGACTCCTAATGTCATGTTATGCAGTGGTAAGGAGTTGGTGAATGATATCAGAGATGATAAGGGAGAAGGTTATGCCATTGTGCTAAGACCTAAGGAGGAGGAGACACCAGTAAAGGAACCACTACCAAAGGAAGTGGAAGAATTGCTTGAGAAATATAAAGAAATTGTGAGTGATGGAACTCATGCAACCCTACCACCTAAGAGGGTTATAATTCATCAAATAGAATTTTTTCCAAGGGAATCCTTTCCCAATAAAGAAGCATACAAGTTGACTCCAGATCAGAACTTTGAGGTAGCAAGACAACTACAAGAACTCTTGGATCAAGGCTTGATCAAGAAGAGCATTAGCCCATGTGCAGTCCTGGTTGTTTTAGCATCAAAGAAGGGGGGAAAGTGGAGATTATTCACAGACTCAAGGGATATAAATAGGATTACAATAAGGTATAGATTCCCAATCCCAAGGATAGAGGATCTTATGGATTGCCTAGGTGGGGCAATGTATTTCACAAAGCTAGATTTGAAAATTGGTTATCACCAAATCATGGTGAAGGAAGGTGATGAATGGAAAATGACATTCAAAACCACATATGGGTTATATGAATGTCTTGTGATGTCATTTGGCCTCTCTAATGCTCCAAGCACATTCATGAGGCTCATGAATGAAGTGCTCAAGGATTTCACTAGAAAGTTTGTAGTGGTATATCTTGATGATATACTGATTTTCAGTAAGACAAGAGAGGAACATGTCAAACATGTGGAGGAAGTATTGAAGAGGTTGCATGAAGAGAATTTGGCCATTAACCTTGAGAAGGGTGAGTTCTTTAAGAAAAAACTAGTTTACTTGGGCTTTGTGGTGTCCAAGGGGTCTTTGAAGATGGACAAAGACAAAGTTGCTACAATCTTGAACTGGCCTCCACCTACCACAGCCACTGAGGTAAGGAGTTTTCATGGGCTTGCCCAATTTTATAGAAATTTTATTAGGAACTTTAGTGGAATATGTGCTCAATTAATGGATACTATTAAGGGTGGGGTCAAAACTAAGTTCAGATGGACTTTGGAAGCTAAAAAATCTTTTGAGATGTTGAAAAGACAAGTGGCTACTCAACCTGTCCTACAGTTGCCAAGCTTTGATAAGTTATTTACCATTGAGTGTGATACTATTGGAATGTCAATAGGGGGTGTGTTAAGTCAAGAGGTCAGACCTATTGCCTTCTTCAGTAAAAAATTAAATGAGGCCAAGAAGAAATATTATTCTTATGACTTAGAGCTATATGCTCTAGTCCAATCTTCGAGGAAATGGAGGCATTATCTATTGCCTAAAGAATTTGTGGTATTTACTGATAATCGGGCCCTTAGCTACATCAAAACACAAGAAAAGATAAGTAATAGGAATCTAAAGTGGATGGAATACTTGCAGGCGTTCACTTTTACTATCAAGCACAAGAAGGGTCAACTCAATAAGGTGGCAGATGCTTTGAGTAGGAGGTTGTTAATAGTGCAAGAAGTCCACTTGAATAGCATTGGGGTTGAGAGTTTTAGAGACCTATACAAGTTAGATGAAGATTTTGATGAGGCCTATAAGGTATGTGTTGTCTTTGAGAACCATTTTCATAGCAAGTTCTCTGATTACACTTTACAGAATGGTTTTTTGTTTAAAGGTAATCAGTTGTGTGTACCCAAGGGGTCAATGAGGATGAACCTCATCCAAGAGAAGCATAATGACTCTCTAAGTGGTCATTTTAGTAAGGACAAGACCTTGGAGTTGGTCCAAAGGTTCTACCATTGGCCAAAATTGGTGAGGGATGTCACCAAGTATGTAGAATAGTGTTTTGTTTGCATGAAGGAAAAAGGAGGAATGAGTAATGCAGGGTTGTATCAGCCTCTGCCTATCCCTAATAGACCATGGGAGTGTGTAAGTATGGATTTCATTATGGGGTTACCCAAAACTAAACAGGGGTATGATAGCATTTATGTAGTTGTTGATAGATTTAATAAAATGGGACATTTCATTCCATGCAGGACTACTAATGATGCTAGCCACATAGCTTATTGTTTTTTCAAGGAAATAGTAAGGATTCATGGTCTTCCTTTGAGCATTGTCTCTGATAGAGATGTAAAGTTTATGATTCATTTTTGGAGAACTTTGTGGACAAGGTTGGGTACTAACCTATCTTTTGGTTCAACTTACCACCCTTAGACTGATGGCCAAACTGAGGTGGTCAATAGAGTGCTAGGTAACCTCTTGAGGTGCCTCAATATGGACAAACTTGGGATGTGGTCATTCCTCAAGAAGAATATTCTTACAATGATAGCAAGAATAGGATGACAAGAAAGAGTTCATTTGAGGTGGTTTATGGCATACATCCTAGGGGTGTTTCTGAGCTCAGGGATCTTGGTGGAATGGAGTACAGAAGTGGCCATGTAGAAGACTTCACTTCTACCATGAAGGAGATACAAGATCAAGTAAAGAAGAAGATACAAGATAATCAACTTAAGTTGAAAGCCAAAGTGAATGAGAAAAGGAAGGATGTTCAGTTTGAAGTGGGTGACTATGTGATGGTCCCCTTGAACAAATCTAGACTACAGAAGGGTGTCCCTACCAAAATTCAGATGAAAAGGGTGGGACCATGCAAGATCTTAGCTAAGTATGGAGCTAATGCATATAAGGTGGACTTACTATCAGATTTGAGCATCTCTTACATATTCAATGTTCAAGACCTCATAGATTTTAAGGGATAGATGGCAGACATCAACCCAACTAGTCAAACGGTTAATGCCGATGTGGAGGTTACTGTCTTACCTCCAAAGTTTCCTATGGTGGCAGATAAAGTCCTGGACTCCCAGGTCAAGAAGACCACTAGACACAAATTCTACATGGAGCATTTGATTTAGTGGAAGGGAAAACTAGAATCAGAGGCCTAATGGATTGTAGAGGTAGATTTCAAGAAGGTGGGCATCTTAGAGGAGCTACTGTCCATAGGAGTGACATGAGTTCTTCCTTTGGGGGGAGTATGGTGTAGGAGGACCTAGGTAGGCTAGTTGTGAAAATGTAATCTAGGGTTTTCTCTTTCTTTATTTTTCCTTGAAGTGGTTCTATCTATACCACTAGGTAAATAAAGGGACCAAGAGTCCTAGTGTGTGAAGTGTTTGTAGGAGGATAGGTCTTATTTGTTCCTTGGTGACCCTTAAGTCCAATTAGGCCCAATTAGGGCATTTTAGCATTTTGTGGAAAAATAATCCAAGAGAGGGACTAGAGGTCCTTTTTGGGTGTTGTAACATCATATCTTGTGAATTGGACAAGTCTAGCTAGGGTTTGACACGGTTTGGCCATCAAACCCAAAAGTTGCCAAAAGTTGTCAATGTTGTCATTGACAACATTGACAACTTTTAAGACAAGTTAGCATCTTCAAAGAAATTGTTTGGGTAACTATCTAAAACTGAAAATTTAGTGTTTGAGTCATCTATATAAGACCATCCTCAGGATTTGTGAAGGGTTGGCAAGTTTTATAACTTTCATGTACAGACTATGTTAAGCAATAACAATGTGGTTTTGTGTATTTTGAGGTGATCGGGAAATGTAATGGATTGAAAGTGATTCTATAAGATTTGTTTCTTGTAATTTAGGTTATTATTTAACTTCTTATTTTTTTAGTTTGGTATTTTGAATAATTTTTATTTCTTTTGTAAAATCTTGAAAGTTTAGTCCAATCACTGGTTTGGTTTTGAGCACTGGTTACAAATGGAGTCTTAACTTTCTTTTCCATTGTGGCTTTGGCCTAGGCTCTTGGATTATGAAAGTAGATTCCATTTACATTGTGTACATAGTAGGTTGGGCCCTGGAAGTGGTGGAAACTATTTTTAAGATGATGCCCTAGGCGAGCCAGAGTAGCATGGCTAGGGATCATCAGAGGTTGGAGAGCTAGCTAGAGGGATTGAAAGCATCCATAGCTTCAATCAGTGGAAGTGGAAAGGTAGAGAATTCAATGGAGGACTCCCAACTAGGAGGAGGAGTTTTGAGGAGTTACATTGTTTTCCAAGAAAGTCCATTTCTTGTGCAGACAGTGAAGGTGGCCTAAAACCCTGAATTTTAGGCATGAAAGTAGGAAGGATTGTACGGACACTTCAGGGACCTAAAACCTAGAAAATATTTAGTGTCTCTGAAAAGGGTGTCTAGATCCTAAGCCTACTTGGCACTTGTTGAGACATTTTCCCAAGATAATGTAGAAAAGGTGTCCAAATAGGGCTAATTGCTTGTAGCCCTATTTTGGGGGTAATTGCATTGGTTCTTGGAGCTCGTTTGTGTTTTTAGAGAAAAGTGAGTTTGTAGGGGTTAGAATTGGTCTTGTTGACATCTTCATATGCTGCCCTTTTTATTTGGTGAATATTGTAATCCATTTGAGTTAGATTGTACAAATGGACAAGAAAGACCAATTTGGGTCTAGAATGAGGTTTACAAAGTTGTGAGTTCTATCTTGTTGGTGTTTACTAGTTGAAAGAAATTAGGATCTTGTGATAAGTTACCTAAGGAGCCTAGGGTGAATAGAAGAACCCTAGTAGGTCAGTGATTGACCTAAGAGACCCTAGAAGAGGTCTAAGGAGAAAGACTAGTACTACATCAACACCCTTCTCACTAGTAATCTATATAGAAGAAGTCTAGATGGAACACTATTATGATGTCTCACTTCTGCCAAATCCCAAAGATCTTTGTACAAGGTACATGAAGGAATTTGTGGAACACACACAATTTGCAATAGCTTAATAAAGAAGATCATCTGGATGGGATACTATTGGCCGATAGTAGAGACATATTCCAACAAGTATGTGCAAAGGTGTAGGCAATGTCAGGTTCATGGAGACCTCATCCATGCACCAGCTCAATAACTCAATACTATCACTTCACCATGGTCATTTTCTATATGGGGATTTGACCTAGTGGGCAAGATTACACTATCCTCATCTAATGGGCATAACTACATCATTGCAACAACATAGTACTTCACTAAATGGGTGGAAACCATTCCTCTCACTTACATCACTGGTAAGCATATCTCCATGTTCATACTCAACAACATCATTTGGTGGTATAGAATTCCTTAAACCATCCTAATAGATCATGGTACACCTTTCCAAACTTAGGATTATGAAAATCATTGTGAATAGTTCCTCATTAAACAAGGTTTTTCTTCCTTCTATTATCCCTAGGGGAATGTTCAAGCTGAAGAAACAAAAAAATCATACTAAAGATCTTTAATAAAATAGTCAATGAATCAGGGTGAGACTAGCATTTACAACTTAGTCCAACACTATGGGCATACAGAACTAGCATGAGAACACCTACATGAGCCACTCCTTTCTCACTAGTATATGGATCAGAGGAAATCCTACCCCTCAAAGTGGAAATCCCATCCTTGAGAATATCATTGAACAACCTGATTTTAGATGAAGACTACAAATTAGAAAGGCGTAGTGAACTAGAACTATTAAATAAAAGGAGACAAAATGCACTCAACCACTTATAAGGCTATCAAAGTTTCCTTAGAATAAATTATCACAAGAAGGTGAGGTCATAAACCTTTGAGGTAGGAGACCTCTTCCTTATGGAGAATGAAAAGAACCAAGCAAAGAGGGTGAAATCTGGAAAGTTTGAGCCTAATTGGCTAGGACCTTAGGTCATTGTCACATCTTGCAATAGTGGGGCATACCAGCTAGAAACACCAAAAGGAGATCATCTCCCATGATACATCATCAACATGCACCTCAAAAGGTTCTAAGCTTGAGGTCTCAAGGTTAAGGTACTTATCTACATTCCCCAAAAAAACAAAAGATTACCTTGGTGAAAACCTAGCAAACAGAAGCCTTGGCAACAACAAAAAAAAACAAAAAACAGAAAAAAGTAAAGAGAAATAGAATCACTCTCTTAGTGAAAACTTGGAAAAAATGCACTATTGAGTAGGTACCTTTGTGAAAACCTGGCAAACAGGTGCCAAGTGTTCAAATCCAGCTTCACCATCAAGGACAAAGATCAAAGCTTGAGCACTCTGCAAGCAAGACTGGCTATCCAAGCTATTTTCAAAAACACAATCCCCTTTGAGAATCAACATATCCCTAGTTTGTACTAGTCCACTTGACTAGGGGGTAGTTCTTAAAGTCCTAAAAAAATCCCCAAAAAAGTAAAAAATTCATCACAAAATTCTAAAAAGATAAAAAAAATTTCGTGAAGCATTCAATCTTCATTTAAAACAATAAAAAAAATTGCAAAATCTAAAAGAAATAAAACCATCTCGGTTATCAAAAAGAGAAGGGTGATCAAGCCAATAAATCAATGTCAAAATAGTTAGCTTTTCAAATTAGCATTGGGCCCATATGACACAAATTTATCAACTATCCATTCTATCAACAAGCAAACTGGCGACCACACCAATCAATCAATGTAAAAACCATGAGCTTTGCAAATCAACACTGGGCCCATCTAAGATAGCTTGATCAGCTATCCAAAATGATCAAATTTAATCAATCAAATCAATTATTTTACACAGTTACGGATATGCTCTGAACCAAAAAAATCAGTCTTATATGGGTCATCTATTACTGAAACCAGACACAATAAAGCATCAGAGAATCAAGACAATCAAGAGAATCAAGCTAAATCAAGGAACAAATAAGTGTTGACTAGGTCAGTCATCAGTAAGATGTCAGTCTATCTTTTGCGGTTATGTTATTACACTACTCTAGGATCCACCAAGTGAGGAGAGTAGCTATGATAGATCATCACCTTATTTTATTTGATTTCTATTTGTGGAATGTTTCATTTTGATTCTGGGGCAATGATGATTTAGTATAAATGTGGTAGGCACTATCACTTATTTGGAAACATCATAGTTCCACAATCTGATCTTAAATCTGGAAAAGAATTGGACAAACCTTTTCTATTATCTACTTGTTTGTTACCAATAGAATCATAGCGGTATGTAGATGGTCTGATATCTTGATGCATTGGATTTGTATCTTGGTTTTAACTTTCCTTTCAAAATCAAGAGATCATAGTGGTATCCAGATATTCTTATAGCTGGGTGCATTGGATTTATATCTTGGTTTTTTCTCTTTTTTTGGATTGCTCAGAGATCATAGTGGTATCCAAATAGTCAATATCTGGGTGCATTTACATCTCTTTCTTTTCAAATCAGGGAACATAGCGGTATCCACATGGTCAATATCTAGGTTCACTTAGTTCTCTTTCTATTCAATCTCTCTACTCCTTTCAGTTATCAAGAGATCATAGAGGTATCTAGATGACCAATATCTTGGTGTATTGGATGCTCTTTGATTTTCATAATAAGGTGCAATGATGAAAAAAATTGGAAATGCGACAATGTCTTGGGTTAGCCATCCTATCTATTAATTCATATCTATCAATCGATCCCAGAGAAAATTTTTCACTAACTTTCTTCTAAAACATTCATTACTCATATATTTTGTGCATAGTAGATTACATTCATCCATTTATGTGCATCAGAAAACAAAACAAATACAACATCTGCATACATAGAAATCATAATCAAATGCATCCATAAACATCTCATATAAACATACATTTCATAATACACCATCATGCATACACATGTCAGTATCATAGAAAAGTAAATCATAAATCTAAGAGTCTGCATAATAGAATCACATTGCATAAACATTTCACCATATAAGAATCATCATATAGAACCATACATATAGAAAGTAAAACAATGAAAATCAATAGCTACATCTCATATAGATCTCAATATCTAAATACAATGAACAGTCGTAACTCAGAACAAAACATGGTGATTGACACAAATGTCATAAATATCATTATATCAAGATAAAATAATTAGTACAACATCAGATAAATTAGTGGAATATGACTAAAAAAATGGTACTGCATGATACATATTGAAAAAGTGAGCAAATGACCAAGAGCTACCCCCACCCTTTCCATTAGGTGGATGAGGGGGTGGCATACTAGGTGCAGTCCTCCATTGTAGACCAAGAGCTCCAATACCACTACTCTGGGACCTCTGGGCCCTACTCAACCTCTCTAATGTCATGTAACTAGGTACTTGTTGTGTAGCAGGAACAATTGCCTCATAGTATCGATGCCAGTACTCAATCTCTCTCCCAGCCTCATGACCTAATCTCAAAAGCTGATCATGGGTGTCCCTCAAAGATAGGTGATGTACGTTGTCCAAATATGCTCTCACATCCACCCAAGCATGTCTCTCCCAGTCTCTTCCACTATCACCCTACTCTCCAAAGAAGTGGCTCATGCCTCAGCAGTTGTCAACCTAGCCTGAATATCAAAAACATAATGTGTAAGTCTCTCAACCTCTGATGGATCAATGTCCATCCCACCCATAGCTACATCTATCTCCCCCTCCTCACCCTATCTCCCAAACCCTCATCTCCTCTACTATGCACAACCCATGAATCCTCACTACTCTCACTACTGCTACTACTGTTGTTGGTATGACTACTCTTAGTAGACAAACTAGAGCTTGAATCCTCAACATCTATATCAGCAATCTCTATATCCTCAATTTCCAAATCCTCCACCACTACCCTCTACTTTTCTCTCTCTACCAGTAGAGAACTAGTATGAGGATGCACTCTCCTGACTAACTAGCGTGCCTCCTCCTCCTCTAGGATGACACCCAACCCAACCTGCCTGCAGATACCATGACCCTCCCTGGTCCTTGCCCTACCACTGGATGAAGACATTATATTTTTTCATTACTATATGAAAGGAAAAACATAATACACATCATCAATTTACACTACACTGGCAGACAAGGAACAACACTACCTAACACCAAGGTTACCGATACTGCCAAGTACAAAGAATCCTGACAAACACTATTCAATGTTACCCAATGACAAAAAATAAAAAGGAACCCGACGAGTAACCAATAGTGCAACCTGATGAAAAATTCAAGAGTAGAACCTGATAGATGAAGGGAACTTGACAATCAGTTCAAAGAAGGAGCATCGACAGACTTTTAGTTCATACCGATGATCAAGAACTGACAGTTAGTTACATCCCACAAAAAAGTGGATCTGACTTTCCATGTTAGATAAATCACTGAAGTTTTATATTTAGCTTCTTGATTGGTTTTAAATCCATTACGTGTGGAGAAAGAAATTTAATTATTATTGTTTTTATTAGTTTAACTATTTTAAAACATGAAAACTAAAGGATCAAGGTCAAGTTGTATACCTTGGATCTAGAGTTAACATTGTAATGCGTGAATCTAAAATAGGTTGAATACTTGTATAAATAGATTCTCAATTAATTGTGAACATGTTGTTCAATAAAGATAGTAGCCACTGAGATCATCTAAGGATCAGTCAAGATAATTTATGCACCAGCACAGACAAAGATCAAATCAATTTTCAAGAACAATAAAATAGGATAACGACGAGCAGGAAAAGGTATTAATCAATCACCATAGGTGATATTCATATACTATGAGCTTTAATGGATCTGTAATTAGAAATTATAGATTGCATACAGTCAGGTCAAACATATTTAACATATTCTAACAAGTGGAGTATACTTAAGAAATCCTTTCAAGGAAGGTGGACTTAATAGTCCTATTGTAAATCTCTTAACCGAGTGCACACTTAACAGTGTTGCTAAAGATCTTAACATAGTAGATCCTAATAGGTACCCAAATTAATAATCCTACTAGGGTAGATCATCAGAAGTGATCAATTGTAAGCCTTTACTGGCTCCCTTCCATTCTGTAGATAGTGAAGTTTTGCGAGTGCCATCCCCACCATAGTTTTTACTTTCTAACATGATTTTTCTACGATATCATATCTTGTGTTATGTGTCTATTACTGTCATGAATGTTTCTATGAATGTTGCATACAGTTAAGATTATGAATTAATATTACATGTCTAAGAAAGAACATCAGATATGGTCGATAATACAATAAAGATTGATTACTAAAAAGGAAAGGTGAAAAATGTTAAAAGTTTTAGAGGTACTGATTCACCCCTTCCCTCTTAGTACTACTTCTCATTAATCACAACACTTTGTATCAGAGCTAAGTCTCTTCTTGAAAATATTAAAGGCTTAAGAGAAAAGATCATACAATGGAGAAATACAAACTTGATAAAATATTGAGAATACAAAGCTTGAAATTCAGACATTCTATGAATATTATAAAGAAGAAAGAATCAAGATGAGAGAGCTATTGGATGAGAGAAAATGAATGGCAACTCGGAGAAATGAAAAGGATTATCAAGAAGAAGAAATTTCAGATTTCTTTGAGTCTTTAGGATCATCTACAAGCAAAGCATCAGATACACCAAAAGAAAACATCACAAATCTAAAGGAGATCAATCAACATCTGATAGAGAAAATAAAGATGTTGCAAATTGTTCAAGAGACCAAGATGGTAAGAATGATTGACGTGATCAGTTCTGCTAGATAGGAAAAAATGGAAAGAAACACTAGATATTGATGACAGTCGGAAGATTACAGATAAGCTACAAGAAAAGGAGTTAGAAATTCAAAGACATGCTGAGCATCACCATGAGATTACAAATCAGATTATTCTTATGAGGCAAGAAGAAAAAAAAATGAATATGGAACTCATTTAAAGAATATAGATTATCAGTGAACTAAGAGAAGAGAATGAAAAACTACAAAATGAGGTTAGAGTTTAGCAACATCATAATGAAATTATCAGAAAGGCTGAAGAAAGCAATAAAAGAATGGATGATTTTCTTGAAGGACAACGAAGAGTTAACAACAACAATAGTCTAGGTTTTACCAAAAATGGAGAATCATCAAATCAAGCCAATCCAAAGAATGTCTATGAAAATCCAAGACCAAGAAAGCTTACATGAAAATACTGTGGAAAACAAGGCCACACATCAAATGTATGCAACGGCAAAATGAAAGGTATTCCTAAATCTACATCTTCATTCGTAGGATTCTATTATAAATGTAACAAGAAAGGACATAAAGTATATGAATGTATGTCTAAGATGGATCAACCAAGGAATTAAACCTACATGGATAAATACTTTCCTATATGCAAAATTAATGGGCACACAACTCTTGAATGATGGAAAAAGAAAAGGCAAGCATGGAAGCCTAAATGTCAAGAAACTCCCTATCAACCAAAGATAATTGGTAATCAGTATGTATGGGACTACAGTACTTGGAAAAATTGTATAGCATGTGGTAGATATGGTCACATTGCTGAAAACTACATGAGAACATAGACCAAAAGTTCTAGAGGCTGGACAAACCCCGGAGTGGCATGCTTACAGTGTCACAAAGTTGGTCATCTCAAGAAAGATTATAGAGACTGAATGACATAGACAAACATATATCCCAATGGAAACACCATTTAAGATATCCGGATGGATATAAACAAAATGTGGAGAAAAAATTCAAGAAATGATGAAGCTGGACCAAGCAATGCAAATGGTGACACCCCATCCAATGGATTTGGTGACATCACCACCCCCACTTAAGTTGAACAAGTATGGAATTGCACACCACCAAGTTATATTTTACATCATTTCCATTATACAAATTGATGCATAGTCAAAACATGCATGAATAAATATGCATAGTATGTTACCTGTTACAATTTTGAGAAATCAACCCTGCTAGTAAACACATACCAAAAATCATCGGTGAACATAAAAGGATGAGTTGTCTACACTTACCAAGAATTATTGGTCAACACATAAAAAGGCTAAGGCGCTAATTTACCCTAACACCCATTGGTAAGGAAGCAAATTTATAATGTTGTCTTGACACAACACCGATATCCATCGGTGAAAGAAAAAATCTTAACAGCTATCTCGAGCATCCTATCAACACTGATAATGTTATTTGAGAGTATTCCCAATGAACTCCATCTTCATGAACTGACAAGTTATTGAGCATTTATGACAGACTTGGGGAAAAAGTCTATAACTACTCGACGGAAGCACTTCATTCTACACACGCAATTTTAGAAGAAAGAGCAGAGAGAAAATAGAGCGATAAGAGAGTAGATAGCAGAGTGACCTAGAATCAATCCAACACGCTCCAAACCATTCATTCACAAGCTACACAGATCAAAGTAAGTACCAAAAATACCTAAGAACTCTTTTATTATTTTCAAGAAAGCCCTAAATTTGAAACACGATGGCAACCACTTTAATAATAGTGAAATTGAATAATGATAAGAAGAATATTGTTAAGCTGATAAAGAATAGCACCTGTGTGGAACCTACATACAAAATATGTTCATAGATCACATCACAAACCAATGATTCTAGTGCATTTCTAAAAATTCCACCTAGGGTTTTGCTTATAGAAGACATAAGGTCTTATATTCACTGCAAGATCACTAAAATTGGTGATCTAGAGATGGATCAAGCTTACAAGAATTTGTGTGATGATCAAGGGAACCTAAAAGAAGAACACAAGCATCTACAAGTAAAAGGGATAACAAATGCCCTATATTTCCCTAAGGGTTTTCAAAACTGACTAGATTAGGTTAGTTCTGAGTAGAATGCACGACCAAAAGTTATGGTTGGATGAACCTAAGAAGATCACAAAGGATGTGTTACATGTTGTAATAGGTTACCCCATAACCAACAAACCTAAGGCACATAAGCGTCCCTCTCAAATAGAAGTTGAAAAACTCACCAAAGCTATATGGGATAACAGAGGACTCAAGGTGAACACTATCACTGATGAGGAACTAAGGTACGGTGCATGTGTGATAGTTACAAGATCTTCCAAGAAAGTAGGCTAAACAACATAGCTTCAACAATATTAAGCACAACTTACAAGATTGTCACTAAAGGAATACAGATGGATCTATGTGAGATCTTGCTGAAGAAACTTGATGAGAACATGACAACAATCAGGTCAGCAAAGAAAAATGCATGTAAGTTTGGTTCACTTATAATGTGTATATTCTTTTACTTTCAAGAATACTTTCCTTCACTTGGAAAACTGAAGTGGGATACCACCAAACCAGTCACAGTGCAGAGAAATGACTATATCAAGTCATTAGGAGATAACTATGATTCAATGATGACTGAGTACTTCCTTGATTTCAAGTAAAAAATGATGGAAAGAGTGAGGATCCCTGAACAATGAAAAGCATAGGGATGAGATATGTTTTATGGTGGATACAAATTTCACTCACATAAAACTAGTTGTACCAAGAACAGCTTGGTTACCACCTCTTGACTATGAGATTAATATAGATCAAGCAACAAATGCAATTGATGCATTGATGAATGAACCCCTTGACAGAAAGCAACCAAGATTTGGGAAATATGAAGAGGCCAAGTCCAAGATAAAATTAGGCCTAGTAATTAAGAAGATTGTTAACAAAAAAGAACAAAATGGTAAAGTATATTGAAAATATTATGTCGGTCAATGAGGAGAAGAAAGAACAAGGAGAGGAAACCAAGGAATAGGGTACCATCGAGGTAGAGGAAGATAAACAAGGATCAGATTCTAAAGCCACAGAGTCTGATGTGCCTCCACCTCCTACTAAGAAACCAAGGATGACAGCAGCTTAGAGGACACAAAGCCAAACTACAAATATCGATACAACACTTCTTAAGAAAGGTCAAGTGAGGACCTATAAGAGGAAGTAGCAAATACATAAGCAAATAGAGAAACTAACACCTACCAAAATGAGGAAAAGACTAGTCAAGACCAAATATGACATTGAAGATTCCAAAGAGGATGAGCCTGATGTAAATAAGAAAAGTTTTATCACTCAAAAAATTGATGAGGTTGCTGATTCAATTGCTGCAATAGGAACTATGTCTGCTAGGAAAATCAAACAATGGGAAAAACTTGAGCTAGAGGACCAACATAAAATATAAGATGCAATCATCAGGGCAATGGTCAAATTCAAATATGTAGCAGTTGAATTTGTTGACAAAATACCCAAATAGTTGGGTGATAGAATTTCACAACAATGGTCATATGCTTTGCACACCAAAAAGGAAGAAAGGGAGAAAGTACTTGTCACACTCATGCCTCCTAAATCAAAGATGGAAGAGATAAAAGAAATAATGAAAAATCACTCAAGTAAATTTGTAACAAAGATAAGAGCTTACAAAGTGCTAGAGGGTAAATTTATAGAGCTAGATAGTATGACCGAGGCCAAATCGAGACAAATCCTAGATCTACCTGTAGAGTCAACAAGTTGTGAGAATCAATTACTTCTCACTGACACACCTCATGTAGAGGAGGAAAAAGATAAATCAAGTCCTAAGCACATTGCTTTGGATAATGTTGAAGATATGGATCCCATTGACTTAGACAAAGTCATGGATGATCTTGACATTCAAGACATCACTCATTATGACTCTAATAAGGATCCACATAAATAAGGTGATTTAATATTCATATCTGCTAAGGATCAAGAAAATCAAAAAGCATTGAAGACACCAGGAAATAAAGACATGGATGTTGCTAATGAAACATGGCCAAACACTTCAGTCATTGACATAACAGAACTAGACCTTGTAGATCAAATCCAAAAAGATGAAGATGTCATTGGTCAACAAGCTCAAACTGATGATCAGGACACAAATCAAGATGCAAAATAGTTGAGCACTTAGGATAATATGCCAGTGTTGATAAAGGCCATAAATCTTCTAGAAGGTAATAAAGAATCTACTGCAACAGATACAAGTATACCCGAGGACAAGGGTGATGTTGAAACAAAAGACACATGAGATGAACCAAAAGATACAACTACATATCAAGCTACAATTGATGATCAACAAGACAAGTCTATTGATCTAAATAAAGAAGAAGACAAACAAGTAGAAGAGGATAAGCAGAAGGAAAATAGTGAAGAAGCAAAGACATATGAACATGATAAGAAAACAAAAGATAAATCTGCAGAAACACCCAAGGTTGATGGAGAGAAATCTTCACCAAACCATTAGGTGAACCCCGAGTAGAAGACACAAGAGGTTTCATCTACAAAACCTTCACCAAGCACTTCAGAGAAGACAAATGAAATAGAAATGGTAGTTCATACATCTTCCTCTACACAAATCTCAAGGAAGAGGAAGAGAAAGAACAAGAATCCAGTGACTCTAGATGAAACAATTGATATTCTACTATATGATCCCAGAACATTGGATCCTACCGAGTTAACAAAGTATGCAAGACTTTGTGAAAGGAAATCCATGTAGGATAAGTTGATAAAAGCCACCAAAGAAGAAAAGGTACTTGAAGTTGCAAGAACAATACTTTAGCAAATTGTAGCTGCTATAGATGTTGATCAAATAGCCCCAATTCTTGATCAATTAGTGGTTCTAACCGATGCCATCACATCTCAAAATATAGATGCTGAGAAGGCCATGGAAGAAAGACCTGAATAGAAATATGAATTCAAGTTAGTTGAGAAGATAAGCCAAGAAGTTGCACTAAAAAAGGTGAAGCTATCTAAACTAGTAAGCACAATAGACCCAATAATCTCAGAAGCTATAACCTTAATATAAAAGTTATGCACATTAGATCAACTCACCAAGGAGTATACCAACAAGATAGCACAGATTGATGGTGATCTTCAAGAAAATGCACAAGGTCTCACAAATAGTGAAGAGGCAATAAAATTGCACAATGAACAACTCAAGCAAGCTAGGAAGTTGAGACATGATATACAAATTGTAGAAACAAAGTTCAAAGATGAGGTGAATGAGCTTCAAGCTCAACTCTTACCTACTCTCACATTACTGTAGGAACATATGATAGAGGCAAGAGCACTCATTGCCACACCAAAAATGTCTGTCCTAGACAACATTTATGATATGCATGCCAAGATTGAGCTAGAACACATGGAATTAGAACTCCTCAAAGAAAAATGGGAGAAAATGATAGAGGATATCAAGAAGACTCACTCCCACATTCTTGACACACTGTAAGACATTTTTGTCACATTTTTGACAACTTATAAGTTGTACATTTTTGTCATGAGTATCAAATAAAGGGGGAAATGATATGTATAGTCAATCAGTAAAAATGGGAAATGAAAGGAAGAAATGATTTGTACAGTCAATCATTTGAAAGAGGAAAGAACAAAAAGGAGAATGTATAGTACAAATGCAAGTATACATGTACATATACTTAAACTATACTGATGCATATAGTTAGTGGGATTCATATAATGACAAGGATATATACATGGTATACATACTAAACACTTTAGTATTATGCACATATCAGTTTTTGATACTAATGTCAAAGGGGGAGATTGAAGAAATTATATTTTTCCATTAGTACATGCAAGGAAAAAAATGATACACACCATCAGTTTACACTACACCGATAGAAAGGGCACAACACTACCCAATGCCAAGGTTATTGATATTTCCAAGTATAAAGAATCCCGACAAATATTATTTAGTGTTACCCAATGAAAAAAAGGACAAAGGAACCTGATGAGTAACAAACAGTGCAACCCGACGAAGTAAAGAGTGGAACCTGACAGATGAAGGGAACCTTCCAATTAGTTCAAAGAAGAAACACTGATAGACTTTCAGTTCACACTGACGATCAAGAACCAATAGTCAGTTACATCCCGCAAAAAGTGGATTTGACTTTCCATGTCACATAAATTACTAAATTTTTATATTTAGCTTCTTGATTGGTTTTAAATCCATTACGTGTGGAGAAAGAAATGTAATTATTATTTTTTTAATCAATTTAACTATTTTAAAACATGAAAGCTAAAGGATCAAGATCAAGTTGTATACCTTGGATCTAGAGTTAACATTGTAATGTGCAATTCTAAAATAGGTCAAATACTTGTATAAATAGATGCTCAATCAATTGTGCACATGTTATTCAATGATGATAGTATCCATTGAAAGAATCTAAGGATCAGACAAGAGAGTTTATGCAGTAGCACAAAAAAAGATCAAATTAGTTTTCAAGAGAAAGAACATAGGCTACCGATGAGTAGGAAAAGGTATTAATAAATCACTTTAGGTGATATTCATATACTATGAGCTTTAATGGATCTGTAATAAGAAATTATAGATTTCATATAGTTAGGTCAAACATATTGTACACATTCTAACAAGTGGGGTACACTTAAGAAATCCTTTCAAGGAAGATGGACTTAACAGTCCTATTGTAAATCTCTTAATCGAATGCACACTTAACAGTGTTTCTAAAGATCTTAATAGAGTAGATCCTAACAAGTCTCCACATTAATACTCCTAATAGGATAGATCATTAGAAGTGATCAATTGTAAGCCTTTACTGGCTCCCTTCCATTCTGGAGATAGTGAAGTTTTGTGGGTGCCATCCCCACCACAATTTTTACTTCCTAACATGAGTTTTCTATGATATCATATCTTGTGTTATGTTTCTATTAATTTCATGAATGTTTCTATGAATGTTACATACAATTAAGATTATGAATTAATATTACATGCATAAGAAAGAACATTAGATATGGTCGGTAATACAATAGATATTGATTACTAAAGATGAAATGTGTAAAGTGTTAAAAATTTTAGAGGTACTAGTTCACCCCTCCCCTCTTAGTACTACTTCCCATTAATCCCAACACTGGCACTGCCAGGCCCAGGATTATCTCTTTCATACCCATAATCTCTCCCACCACCTGACCTCCATCTCTCACCTATCATGCATCTCAACCACCATGCCTACCTCCAACCCTCCCACCATCTCATCCTCCATCCCTCCCTCCATCCCACCATCCTGACTTCCATCTTTCCCTCCTCTCCATCTCCAATGTTGCCTCCTCATAATGGTACCAACGATTAGGAGAGACACATAAGTCAAAGGAACATGAAAAGACTACTACCACCATGCATCATACTCTCAGGTAGTGCTTACAAAGAAAAAAAGTTCACACATAAGTACCATATGGATGATAAGCATAAAAGACTAATCAAAAGATAGCTACATCTAAGAAAGCAGGAAAAGTGAGATAACATCAAGAAAAAAAAACTCAAAAATATATATACCTGTGCTGATCACCACATCCAAGCGATAGGAAGCAAGCCCATGAACTCCATCTTGGCAGCATCCAAATAGATAACAACACCCCATAGAGTAATATCCCTCAATCGATGAGCAAAGTAGACATAAGAATCAGAGACATCCTGCCTCTCACCAAACTGCCACAACATGGTGGCAAACGCGCCCAATTAGAAATATCCTCTATTGACAGAAGAGAAGGTATGCATCCTCCCCACCCCACATAAGACAATCCCTGTAAGGTCTCCAACTGAAGTATGACATCATATCCAGCTGCTGCCACCAGTACATCAAATATCCCATATGGGACTAAACAATAGCATTGTCATACATAAACACGTATGGTCTACCTAGAGGAAGATCATGGGTGCCTATGGGCCTACACACTGCAATATGCTCCCAGACCTAGATCTGGAGGAGAGTCGCTCCACATCCAAGAGACTTAACTCCAATGTAAGCCGCATAAAACATGTGAAAGTACATATGGGCCAACATACAGTGATGCCAAACATATATAGTATGGTCTCTAACCATACCCTCTAGCATAGCACTAAAACCAACAGAAAATCCATGCTCGTGATGATCAGGACACAAGATCCCACATATTAGACTACCTACAAGAGTAGATAACTTTTCTAAACCCATGCCAAACCTAGACCATGGGATATCATAAGGGTCAGACATACCAAGCTGATCTTGGGGTAGACCAGATAGCTTGGACAGAGTAGTAATACTAGGGCCTTGATCATATGCTACAAGGGCACCCTAAATGGGAATCTGAAGGATGCGATAGACATCCTCCAAAGTGACTATACACTCTCAAGTTGGTAATCTTAAGGTGCACGTATCTGAATGCCATCTCTCTAAGAGAGAAGAGATTATACCCCTTTTAGTCATGATATCAAGCATGTAACAAATCCAGTATAATCCTATCTATCTCAATACATCCCTCTCTACCTCAGATAACTAAAAATAGTATACTAACTTGGCAGGTCTGGACTCTAGGCAATGCAGATTAGTCCAGATGAACTGCAAAACATCATAAAAGCCAATCATCAGTATTAGGTCAGAAGCTGGAACTTTTATACCAATTGCGACATTCAAAATGCAATTGTGGCATTTTTCAACAAATGCGGTATTAAACCTGACATTTGTAGAAATATTATCGATTGCAAAATGTAATCGCAATTGTGGCACCCAAACTACAATTGCAAAAAAATCACGGCCTACTGCAGCAAGTTATACACATATTCAAAAAACAACATTTTTCAAAAGCAATAAACTCAACCATTAATGAGACAAAGACAGAGCAACTCACCAGACGTCCTCTACCAGCTGGATAATGAAAAGTCTAGACCTAATTAGAAATGTGCATGACTCTAAGAATACCCGTCATAGCTCAATAACAACACATAAAGAAAATAATACTAAAGACGGACTCACCCGATGTTCCAGAGCTCCAAGAGTGAAAAAGTGACAAATGAATGGCTCTCCAAGCTATTTATAAGGGTTTAGAAAAACCCTAATTCCTCCAGGACCTCAAATTTATCATCCCAGACCCCATAAAATTTAACAATTAGTATCAGGAGCATATTCAACAATTTTCAAAATTAGTCAGATACTCAGATTGCCAATTTGCATTTTCAACGAATTAACGCTCATGTCACAACTTTTCGCTCAAATTTGTTGAGGGGGCATAAATACACTTGCTATTGCTAGGGCAAGCTAGGGCAACATCAAAATAGAGAATCTTTGACACAATGAGACAAGCCACAATCCATCAAAGAGGGGAAAATGTAGACACCCTAAAATGGACAGACTTGTGACTTTACATTAAAACCACTAATTTTCATCTATTAATTAATGATTTTTTAATCATGAATTAATCATCTATTTCCTTCTAAATTCATTCCCTAAATCATGTAATCAAATCCCCAAAATTAATTGAAATTTATTTTTATTTAATTAATTAACCTTAATTAATTAATCTCCATTAATTTATTAAATTCAATTTCCTAATGTTTAAATTTAAATATTTAAACTTATTAATTAATTCTTCTAATTAAATTAATAGAATTTCATGCAACAGTTCAATTCTAAATCAAAAATAATTCAATTGTCTTACATGTTGAATACTTTAATTATAAAAATGAATTAAATATTCAATTAAATCCTTGCTTGGTGTTCAAAAGGATTACATGGGTTACTCCACCCACCTCTTTAGTTCAAAAAGGTAAATCCAAATTACCTCTTCAGTTCTAAAGGTAACTCATAATTAGTTGCTTAGTTAACCAAACTCTATCTCCTCTCTCCTAGTCAAAGAGGTGGAGTTTATTGATGGCTTCTCCAGTTCCCTTTGATCTCAATCGTTCATCCTCCTATCTCTGGGACTGATCTCAACCATTCATATCATTCTCATTTTCTATATAATAAACCCTTCATAACCATTTGAAGGATCTAGGATTTCAAGCTCATGTGTGCCATTACTCTATCAGATTGGTTCAAGCATCAAGCCATCTTGTGATCACATATTCGATATCATTGTTGGAATAACAGAATGGTGTGTACTAAGAGGGGAGGGGTGAATCAGTACCTTAAAACTTTTTGTCAATTAACCTTAATCCTTTAGTAATCAAATCCTTGCATTACCAACCATATGTTCTATTCTTATCTTATGCATGTTATATCAATTCATAACCTTAATTTGCATGTAAACATTCATAGAAACATTCATGAAATGTAATGACACATAACACAAGATTTAGTAACACGGAAAAACCCTGTTAGAAGGTAAAAAAAGCGGTGGGGATGAAACCCAAAAAACTTAACTATCTAGAGAATGGAACGGGCTGGTTAAGGCTTACAAGTTTGATCACTTTTGATGATCTTACCCTATTAGTAGTAGCATGTTTAGACTGGTTAAGGTCTACTCTGTTAATATATTTAGCAACAGTTTTTAGTGTGCACTCAGTTAAGACGTTTACAAAAGGATTGTTAAATCCACCTTCTCAAAGGATTTCTTCTATTTGCTACACATGTTAGAATGTAGTAAAAAATAGATATTGACCTGAGTATATGAAATCTAGAATTATTGATTACAGATCCATTAAAGATTACAATATGATGTATGACCTATGGTAACTGATTAATACCTTTGTTCTTCTCAGTAGCCTTGAATCTTGTTCTTGGTAACTAATTTAATGTTTTTCTGTCCATCTGCATAAAACTGCATATCTTATCCATAGATGTCTCTATGGCTATAATCATCATCACATCATTTGTTCTGATTGATTACACATCTATTTATACAATGAATTTTACCTAAATGAGTTTTACACTTTATAATGTTAACTCTATGATCAAAGGTTTGCAACTTCACCTTGATCTCCTAGTTTGCACATTTTCAATCAATTAGACTGATTAAAACAATTATAATTACTTTACTTGTCCCTCAAGAAATGGATGTAAAGCTAAGCTTTAAGCTAAATATAAAACTTAAGTTTTTTATCTGATGTGTAAGTCAAATCCACATTTCTCAGAATAAAACTGTCTCTTGGTAGACTGGTGCTCAGGTTGCTCTGTATTGTGCCTATCAGGTTGCTTTGTAGACTTGTGTGTTAGGTTCCTCTGCTGTCTACTTTTTTAGTTTTCTCTATAGACTATGTCATTGGTTTACATTGTAACCTATGTTTTCGGGTTCCCTTGTGAAGTTGTCTGTCAGTTTCCTTTGTCCTTATCATTTTTTGTGACCTCTGTTTAACTGATGCGTCAAGTTACACTGAAAACCTTTCTTTTGGTGATCATGTACCGATGGTTCAAAAACTATTTCCTTTTCATACTAATGGAAAAATATGTCATCAATCTCCCCCTTTGACATTAGTATCAAAAAATAATATGTGCAAAACTAAATTTTTAGTATATACACCATGTATTTTACCTTGTCAGTATGACTCCCCCTATGTGCATACTGGTATAGTATATGTACATGAATATACACTTGCCTTTATATTGTTTCCCCCTTTCACCATATTTCTCCATTTTATTATTTTTCTATTTGTCACGTATTATTTCCCCCTTTTTTTGATAATAAGGACAAAGGTGTCATACTTACAACTTGTAAAAAATGTGGGAATGAGAGTCTTGCATGTCTTCCGTCATTTTTTCCCATTATTCTTTTAGGTGGTCAAGGGTCATGATCTCCAATGTGATCCTTGCATGCATATCATATATGCTTTCGTTCACAGACATTTCCAGGGTGGCAATCAATTTTCTTGCCAAAGTCATATGTTGTTGCAGTTGTGAGATATGAAAATTAGGTGTAAAGGAGTATAATAATAAATTAAAATACTCTACAACTAATAATATGAACTACCCACATGATTGGACTGAAAAGAAAGCCTAAAAACAATTAAATCATAAGGAGTGCAAACCTCCCTAAAATAGAATCCAAGCTCCCTTTTGATCTTTTGATTTGTCCATGCTTATGGATGTATGTTCCATATTTGATATTCTTTGAGCTTCAAGAGGGGTTCTTCAAAATGACATTATAACTCTGCTTTGGAATTGGATTTCTGATTTTCTCTCAAAACTAGCATTATAATAATGCATGAAAGGTGGATGAAATTATGAAGGAATGAGGTTTATTTTATAGAAAATGGGTGAGGAATCAAGGGTTAGGATGCAATCTTGAGGAGAGGTCCAGATACACCTAGAAGAGAGCACATAGATTGTGATTCTTCAAGTGCATCATATGATGACAACTGTTACAATATGATTGGGTTGAAAATTGGAAGGAATGTGACCATTTTGGAAAGTGAGCCAAGGAGATGAGAGGAGACTTTAGGAGATAACGCTATTAATGAGGGTATAAGAAAATTAATGAGGAGTGTAAGAAGCATTAATGAGGCATGGGTGAGGGGATAAGCTAGCTCTTGAGAAAGTTGGAATTGGGGAAGGGATTGAATTCCTAATCCAAATATTAAGAATGTGACATTATTAGGGAGAGTTTAGGATAGGATTAGTATTAGGATTAGGATGGGTGAAGAGGTTGGGATGAGTTTGAAATCTGAGTTAGGTGGTTGAGATAGGTTAGGTTAGGGATTGAAGGGAATATTAATAAATTGAATTACATAAATAACATATTCATTCAATAATAGGGGAATAGGGTTTGAATTAATTATTAAGCTATTGGTTTGTTTTAATAATTAATCAGGACTATAGACAATTAATTGAATAATTAGGGCTAGGGGATGACATAGGTCAATTAGGTAATGCTTAATTACTTAGCTGATATGTCCTAGAAGGCACTAAATATGATTGAATTAGGTTAATCAGATTTAGGTGTCTACATTTTTCCCCTCTTCGACATAGTGTTAGAATAATTCTATTTTGAAGATGTTTAAAACAATAGACGATGTGAAGATGTGGATGTAGGAAACGAAGTTCCCTGAGACTGACGATTAGGATAGATTTAGAATAGGATAACCAAGATGAAGCCCCCTTGAGAGGGTGATAGGGAGAAAAGGCAAAGCCCTGTAGAATCTCAAAAAGATGGCTAGGAGAGACAAGATAGAGAAAAAGGAAGGGGGGGATAGAATAATGAGGGATGGGATAGTCAGGTTTGCATCAAGGATGAAGGGTCAGGTTTGAGACAGAATTTGATTGGACTAAAAGAGATGGCTTCACTGTGGATGGGATTTGATTTACTTTGTTGGAGAGGGGATGGGGGGGATTTTTATTGAATCTTGAGTGAGGAATATTCTAGGAGGGAATACCACCACATATTTGAGCACTTATTTTGATATAGCAGCGCTAGAAACCATGCCAAGGTTACTAAGAACATGAGGCCTTGTGACTGGTGTTGTAGAGGGATGACACAATAGACACATGGGGTTGCCCCAGCATCACACATGAATCCTAGAGGAACCATGGTGGAAATTATGCTGGAAAAGTCCACATGCAAATGACACCTCCCAAGTGTAGCATGCAAACCCAAACAAATTACATACATGCAAGGTTCATATCCAACTAACTCACAAGAAGAAAACAAAAAGATCAAGGTTTGTATCCCAGGTGCATCCATTCACAACATACCATGATATAAAGAATCATGGAAACTTTGAGGAGGAGAACAACCAAGAGAATCAGGCATGATAATCAAGAACCAAGATAAAATTTCAAGACAAAAAATTCAACAAAAAGATGCCTTTTGCCAGAAAGATCAATGATATGGGATGATGATTGGTTTGAGATTAGGTCAAGAGGAAGGATACATCCTACAAGAACCTAGTGATGATGATGATGATGATCTAGATTTAGGTCAACGAGAGGAAGGATATATCCTCAAGGACCCATTTCCAGAAAGATGATTGGATTTAGGTCAATGAGAGGAAGGATACATCCCCAAGGACCCATTTCCATGGAGATGTCAAGTGTGAATATGATTGGCCAGAATGTGATGATCAAATTCTTGAAACATGATTTTGTCATAAGGAACTTGCTGAAGCATAGGATTTGGGATCTAAAACTGAATCACTTTCTACAAGGAGACCGATGTAGGATGCAAGATATGTACAAGTGGGACTGGATAGAAAACTAGACTGACACAGACAAGATATGTAAAAAATGAAAGCATAGAATGCTCAAGGAAAATAGATGAGATGAGGAAGATATGCATGATGTTACCCCAGTTGAGTCAAAAAGGCCAAGATAGAGGAATTGTGGATGGGGTTCTCTAGACATGGGAATGATGTAATCCCAAAGAAAACACAAGGATTTGGAAAGGAAGCATCCCAATGATGATGATTGGATTGTGATCAAATCTTGCAACAAGGCTAAGGATGTGCTTGGATGGGATGATTTATGCCTGAATTGGGATAGTTAGAGGATGTAGATAGGATTTTCATGTGATGGTATGTCATGAGGAGAATTAGGATTATAATAGGTGGCATTGGGTGCATGAGGATAGCCTAGAGCTAGATACCAATGAAAAGGGAAGAAACAAGTGATGAGATATATGAAAGGAGGAATTGGAAGATGGAGGAGATGTGAGGGAATAAAATGAGGGAAGCATTGGATGGAAGGATTTTACTAGAGGAATGGATGGATAGCTGAAGGAATGTGGATAGGAGAGGAGGATAGGGAAATGACAGGTGGATATGAGAAGGTCTCCAAGGACTATGTCACCAAGAAATAGAATGCCCCCACTTAATATAGGTCATGCATGTGAGGAAGCATTAGGAAGGGATACAATAGGATGGAATAGAGGATAAAAAGAGAATGATGGAGTTGAATAAAAGATAGGATGAAGGGTGGATAAGAGATGAAGATAGTGCAGAAGGATATATGGAAGGAAGGATGGGTGGATAATAGGATAGGTGGATAAATATGGGAGATGGAAGATAGATGTCAAGATATGTCCAAAAGCATGTAGATATGGTGGCCAGTATATTTCTCATTAAGATCCAGAGGAGGATGGAGGAAGTGAAAAGGACAAGACAAGATATGGATGGTAGATGGATGGTGGCCAGAAGGAATGGTCCCCAAGTGTGAAGAGAAACTAGATGGAGGAACTACGCATGATGCCTGTTTACCAGGTCTTCATCGTGGTACTTGTCCAAGGCATTTTTTTTCCAAGTTTTCACTAGTGGATGAATTGATTTCTATTTCTTTTTATTTTCTTCTTTTCATTTTGTTTTTTTCCTTTTTTCTTTTTGTGCTTCTTTTTCCTTTTTTTCTTTTTCTTTATATTTTTTCAGATTTGCTCTACTTTTGCTTGGTTGTTCTGCTTTTTTTTGTGGTGTTGATCATGATATGTTCATAAAATTTTATGTGGGATGAGTGAATTAGGAAAATGTAGGTATGAGATAGTTATGCAGGGGCAATATGTGGGATAGGTGATATCATAGTTGGAAGTATTCAGATAAAATGATGGAAAGTGAGTGGGATGGGGGGATGTTGTCAGGATCAACATTGGTACATGTTGCGAGGGATGTGGGAAGAGTGAATGTGAAGAATATGGTAACTATGGATGTGATGTAAGAATAATGGTAGGAATTTGTGGGACATAAGGATCCAAAATTGATTTTGAAGATGGAGGAGAGGAATACTCAGCTAGAGGATTAGTAACCTCATATGCCACAATGGATTTTTATTTTAGATGCATGTCATCTTTTTTCTTTGGGATCGACATAGTTTTTTCTTTTCCTTTGGTGGGATTTTGTGGCCTATGGATGTAGTGCCTTCTTTGATTGGATTTTCTTTTGCTGGAGCATGTCATTTTAAGTGGACATGACAATCTTTATATTGTGGATCCGTGTCATTATGCATTGGTGATTTGGAATCCAAATTATAAAGAGTAGCATTGGAAGAGATATGAGAACTTACATGAGATGGAGGAAACATGGATGGAGTGGTGGAGGTAGGATGGTGGATGGGGAGCATGGGTATATACCTTTGTTGATCATGATTGGGAATGTAAGCTATGGGATTTTTTTATAGGGGATTGATGGATGAAGGAAGTATTGTGACAAGATGTGGGATGAGATTTTGGGACATAGGGGCCCAAAATGGATGGAGAGGATGAAGGAGGAATATGGTAGGTTGTCTTGGTTTGCAAGGATGAAGGAGGGGGGATGGAATTATGGTCTTTAGAGGGACTATAGAAAGATGTGATGGAGGGTTTGAAAGCACTCATGAAATTTCCTCTAGTTGTACCAACAATTTTTGAAGTAGGGCCTCTAGGTGCATAACCAATACCAAAAGATCATGGATGTCTTTTAACCTGAATGGGCTCTAGGGTACCTTTCTCATTTATGCCTACACCTTTACCTTGATAATTCCATTATTTTAGAATTTGAGTCAAGTTAGGATACTTTTCAGTGAAGGAACAAGATGTGAGTCTATTATTAGGTGGATGGAAAATGGTGGAGATGTAACTGATTTCTTTTATTTTAAGAGGAACACTGCAGATGAATGTGAGTGGACCAAGGTGATGGAGTAATGGTGGTGGGATAGTTGGAATTGGAGGTGATAAACAAGGATAAAGCAAAGGTGATGGGATGTTGTGAGCTTGGATCAAATGGGGGAATAGATCTTGAGATGGCATAGATAGAATGGGAGGATCTTTCTTTGAAGGACTATATGGAAATGTATAATGAGATAGAGTTGATGGATCAAGACAATTTTAATTCAAGTCAATAGATATTTCAACATGCCTTTGGATAAGATCTTGACATGATTGGAATGGTGTGGATGATGTTATCAGGGATGTATGGAGGGATTCTTCAAATGAGTCGGATGGATGGATGGATTCTACAAATGGCTTGGATAAATGAATGGGAGATTTTGTGAATGGGTTGGATGGAGGGATGGTTGATTCTGTTAGAGAGGTAAGAAGGGTGGATGCGTGAGGTTAATTGAATGGGATGTGGATAGTGTTAGGAGGAGAAGATGGGGATGGGGATTGGATGAATTCAACAGATGAGGGGACTTAAATGGTTCTAGTGGATGGAAGAGGATCAAAAAGTATGAGATCTAGAAGGGAAATAATAGGTGTGGGAGATGGAAGAGGATCAGAAAGTATGA
Organism: Thuja plicata; assembly: GCA_018584345.1. Classification (NCBI taxonomy): domain Eukaryota; kingdom Viridiplantae; phylum Streptophyta; class Pinopsida; order Cupressales; family Cupressaceae; genus Thuja; species Thuja plicata. Next base: position 3,694,976 of record MU228403.1, on the reverse strand, counting down.
GATCTAGAAGGGAAATAATATGTATGGGAGATGGAAGAGGAATGATGTTTGCGGAAGATGAAAGAGGAATGATGGGTGTGGGAGATGGAAGGGATTCATCACTAGTGTTTTCCCATGGGGGAGTGATATAATGTGACGCATAAACTATAAGAGGTGGATTTTGTGATGGATTCCTTGTGAAATTCCTTGGAGACTTACATATTGGATGGTGGAAAGAAGGTATGAAAAGATAGTTCACAAAGGTAGGTGTGGCAATGGATTATGAACTAGATTGACTAATTGATAGGAGAGGAGGGCTAGATTGGGGTATGGAATATGTGTTAATGTAGGTAGTAATGAGAGATGGTAGATTGGAATAAGATGGGGTAGATGGGTAGGATAGAGTGGATGGTAGATTAGGAATAGCATGGGGTTCATGGGGATGGTTTGGAGGGAATGAAGGACTAGGATTATGGATTTGAACATGGGTTGGAGGATAATGAGATGGTGGATTGGGATTAGGGATGTAGCTAGTAGGGTTATTGTGGGAAGATATATTTTGAGGCATGACTATGGGATAAGATGGAGGCATGAATGTATATGAAGGAGATGTGGATGAAGGATAAGATGGATTTCCCTTGTCAAAGGTAGGATAAGGAGTGCTGGTGGGTATGCATGGAGGCATGATGGGATAGTGTGGAGGAATGAATAGAGCTTGGAGGATGCTTGTAGAAAGTGTGTTAAGGCTTTCCATGTACACATCATGATCAAAAACACCCTCATCATCATTGGATTATGATAAAAACATGATGGGGTAGGATGGAGGAACAACTAGAGTTTGGACCATTTTTGAGAAATCTTGCTAAGATTTTAAAAATATGCATCATGATCAACAAGACTCTCATCATCACTGGAACAAGATAAATACAAGGAAGAGATATGACAACCCAACTCATTAGAATAGATGTGTGACATGATGCTCTACAGATGAGTTGATTAAGGAGGAATGATGGAGATGGATGGAAGATTTAAGCTCAGATTAGGAAGAAGGATTGACTCTGAAGAAGATGGAAAGAGGATGGGGGATGGAAAAGATAGCCCTACTCATCTAGGATATGGGGAAAAACAAAGGACCTGACTTTGTTGTGTTTGAAAAAAAATAGATAGCAGATCATTTTGGTAATATTTTAGGATTAGGAAGTGACTACGGAAAGTGTGTCTTGGATTGTTTTGTTGTTTGGAACAAGTGATGAGTTTTTGGAAATTGTGAGAAAACAGTCTCTCAAGAGGAAAAGAAACCTTGCAAGAAGCATAAAATGTTGATCTCCTTGGCAAAAGGACTTCAAAACTTTCAAATTTGTGTATGTTCGAGAACTATTTTGCACAAGGTTTGTAAGACTGAAGACACATACAAAAACTTTCTACCTTAAGGATGCGGTGATCTTGAAAAACTTTGTCCATATACGTAGGCACACACACAATAGATAATTAGTATATGACCACCATCAAGCATGAGGCTCCATGATGTTGTATTATCCGATTCCAAATGCTTAGGGTGGCACGAATGTATGAATTGCTTGGGGAAGTTACTATCTTCCTTGCCCAGTCGATTATCAAGATTTTGGGGATGAATCAGGTAGGTTGCTAGATTTATGAGTTGCTAGTATTTTCATGGTGTCCCTACATTTGGTTTATATGATGTGACTCTTTTAAGAGCCTAGTTCAACCATGCTAGTATGTTGAGGATATTGACTAAGTATGGACTACCATTAAACATGACCCGCCCGGGCTTGAAGGGATATAGACAGACCTTTAAGTCCACCTTATTTCTATACCAGCTGAAGGATTTACCAGTTTGGGGTCATTCTCTAGAAGAACTTGTGCTTCTTTTGGACATGCCCCTCTAAGAAATTTGAAAGGTTTGAATGTTCAAAATCACCTTTCTCTTGCACCAACGACCATGAAATCTAGTGGGAGAGGATAGTGCATGAAGTGAGGTTGCACTCTACAAATTTTGTGCAAGTGCACCAAAGACACCAAACACAGTTAATTTCTTTGACAAGTTAAGCAATTTTTTATTTGTGTAGAAATAAACTTGCAAGTTTTCTTGATTTTATGTGCACCAATTTGAAATGTTCATTTCCTTGTTCAATTCTTGTTTATGCATTCAAGATGATGTTTGATTGAGTTGTCCATTTTTAAACCCAAATTTGAAGTGTTGTTTGTTTTGTCAAATTTCAAACCTGAAACAAAGATGTTAACCCTTTATGCATTTGAGATTTGGTTTTTCATGATTTTAGTGCACTTGAAATAAAAAAGGTGTGATTGTTGTTGTTCAATTATTAGAAACCCAAAACTAAAATGTGTGAGTTTGCTTATTCAATTTTAGATCCAAAAAGAGATGTGAGATTTGTCTTGTTCAATTTTAAAACCAAAAATGAAAATTTTGATATCTTGTTTGATTTTAAACCCAAAAATAGATGTTTGATAGCTTTGTTCAATTCTTTGTGCATTCAAGATTGAGTTTATTTGATTAAATTAGTATGAAAAAGAAAGGGGGACTTCGAACATTTAACCTGATTTTTTGATGATGAATCTAACAAATTAGTCTACAAATCTGGATATCCCTCTAATTCATCTTTCTGATTCCTTTTGAATCATTAAAAATGGAGCTTGTATGAAAAATTTATAAGCATTTCCGTGAACCGAATGCAAACAGAGATAGTTCACCCAAAGTCAACCAAAGTTGACCAAAAATGTCAACCGGGATAGTTGACAAAGAAAGTCAACTAGAGTTGACCAAAAAGACTCATGCAAAAAAATCAAGATAGTTGAGCAATAAATTCAACGAGAGTTGACCAAATATTCAACCATCCCTGAAACATGGGAAACTAGAAACCTACGTTCCAAGTGGTACTGGGAACACCTGGTTCAAAAATTGGAATTGATGAAGGAAGTTTTACCACGGTTGACCAAAAGTTAGACATGCATGATTTCAATCAAAGTTAGAGATACTACCCTTAAAAAGGTCAATGTGATGATAAGGCTTATCCTCAACCCTCTCATCAATAAAAAAAATTAGGTGGAGTCTATTTTGAGCGAGGACGCCTTTAAACCTGAAAATAATGCAAACTCAAAAACTCAAGAGAAACCATTATTGTTAGTAAAATTGACCCATGAAGTGGGTCCCATCGGGCGTGCCAGAATGTGAGATATGAAAATTAGGTGTAAAGTAGCATAATAACAAATTAAAATACTCTACAACTAATAATCTAAACTACATACATGATTGGATTGAAAAGAAAGCCTCAAAACAATAAAAACATAAGGAGTGCAAACCTCCCTAAAACAGAATCCAAGCTCCCTTTTGATCTTTTGATTTGTCCATGCTTATGGATGTGTGCTCTAGATTTTATATGCTTTAATATTCAAGAGGGCTTCTGCAAACTAACATTATAACTTTGCTTTGGAATTGAATTTCTGATTTGCTCTCAAAACTAGCATTATAACAATGCATGAAAGGTGGATGAAATTGTGAAGGAATGAGGTTTCTTTTATAGAAAATGGGAGAGGAATCAAGGGTCAGGATGCAATCTTGAGGAGAGTTTGAGATGAACCTAGAAGAGAGCACATGGATTGTGCTTCTTCAAGTGCATCATATGCTAACAAGTGACACAATATGATTAGGTTGAAAATGGGGAGGAATGTGACCATTTTGGAAAGTGAGCGAAGGAGATGAGATGAGACTTTAGGAGATAAGGATATTAATGAGGGTGTAAGAGGCTTAATGAGGAGTTTAAGAAGCATTAATGAGGCATGGGTGAGGGGATAATATAGAGCTTGATAAATTTGACTTTGGTGAAGGGATTGAATTCATAATCCAAAGATTAGGAATGTGACATCATTAGGGAGAGTTTAGGATAGGATTAGGATTAGGCTTAGGATTAGAATGGGTTAAGAGGTTGGGATGAGTTTGAAATATGATTAGGTGGCTGAGATAGGTTAGGTTAGGGGTTAAGAGAATATAATTAATTGAATTGCATAAATAACATATTCATTCAATAATATGAGAATAGGGTTTGAATTAATCATTAAGCTATTGGTTGCTTTTAATAATTAATCAGGACTATAGCTAATTAATATAATTAATTAGGGCTAGGGGATGACATAGGTCAATTAGGTAATGCTTAATTACTTAGCTGATATGTCCTTGAAGGCACTAAATATGATTGAATTAGGTTAATCAGATTTAGGTGTCTACAATAGTAATGTAAGTTTTGGTAGGAGTAGATCTTGAAGCTCGGTTACCTCATCTCTAAACTTTGATTCTGCCTCTAAAATCTCAATTCTCAACCCTTATCATATTGAAAATTGATTGCATTATCATTGGTTGTAAGACCTTGTGCACTAGCATTTAGATCTGCATCTATCTGTGCAATCTTCTCACTATTCTCCTTGGTGATTTTCTGTATTATGCATAACTTCTGAACTAAGGTTATAGCTTCTGAAATGATTGGTTCCAATCCATTGATTAGTTCAGATAGTATTACCTTGTTCTTGACTAGTTCTTGCCTAATTTTCTCTATCAATTTGTATTAATATTTATGTTCTGCATGTTCTTCTTTTTCCTTCTCTGCATCCACATTCTATGATGTGATAGATTCAATAAGAACTACTAATTGATCAATTATAGAAGCATTTTGATCAATGTTTGCATCAAGTGCAATCTGCAGAAATATTTCATTGGTTGTCTCTAGTAACTTTGTATCCTTTGTCTCATTTTTAATCTTATCTTGGATAGCTTTGCTTTTATAAAGTTCTTCATACTTTGTAAGCGATTCTAGATCCAATATCCTTGGACCACAATCTGGTATTTCAATTATCTCATCCAGGGTGACTGGATTCTTATTCTTCTTCTTCTTCTTCTTCTTTGAAAGTGTAGTGGAGGCACCTTTATGCATTACCATAGCAAGTTCCTTTGCTTGGTCTGATGTGCTTGTTGAAGTTTTTTGGGGTGTAGTGCCTTTTATCTACTTCTTGGTATCTACCTGTCAGTTTGGTGTGGACATCTCCACATCAACCTTTTCTTTATCTGCATCTTCTCCTTTGGTATATGTTTTAGTAGCATCAACTTGCTTCTCTTCTTCACCTTTATTTTTCTTCTCTCCATCTATTTATTTATGTTCTTCATCTTTTACATTTTGTTCATCAGTTGTGTTTTTCTACTCCTCTTCACTCTTATCCTTGGGTAAGCCTGCATCATGCTCTGGTGTTGTATCTCTTATTTATGTCATTATATTGATAGATTGTATCAATAATGACATTTTTCCTGGTATATTCACCTCTATAGCATCCGTTATTGTGGCACATTCTTTGGGATACTCAGAGGTAATAGTAACATCTTCATCTTTCTTCACTTCATCAGCAAGATCTCTAGTGATATCTATGATTTTCACATCTTGGTTTGTGACATTTTTTGTGTCTTGTAATGACTGCAAAATATGAGGAATGTCATCCATTTATTTACTAGCTTTGGTGTTCAATTCAACTTGCTTTTCATCCTCAATTTCATTTCTTATAATGTGCTTTGGGCTCAGTTTTGTTTGATTTTCATCATTCGGAGGCTTGTCGGTGAGTGCTAATACTCTCTCAAGGATTCTATCCTCTTTAGGTACATTGAGTATTTTCCTCCAAGCATCCTCACTTTCTCTGTCAAGCTCAATTAAGTTTCCTTGTAGTACATTATAGGCTCTCAATTTGGCTGAGAACTTCTTTGAATGTAACTTCATCATTTCTTCAATTTCTTCTACTTTGGACTCAGGTGGCATAATAGAAATTAGGGATCTTTCCCTTATCTATTTTTCAAAATTTAATGTGAATGTCCACCTTGTTGATAACCTGTCTATAAGTTCTTGTGGCATCTTATTTCCAAACTATATAGGAATATATTTGAATTTACACATTTTCGTGATGATGGCTTCTTCTATCTTGTTCTGATCTTGGGATTCAGAGTTATCCATTTTCTAATCTTAGGCTCAGTTATTGAACCTGAATTGATGATTGATGCAGCAACCTGATCAATTATAGTAGGAAGTTTGTTCTTTTTAGGTTGTTCATCTTGTTCAGTGTCCTCTATTTCTTCATTGGTTTGGATTAGTCTTTTTCTTCTCTTTGGTTCTAAAGTTTGCCTGGTTTGAGGCTTCCTTTTGTAAGTCATCACTTGTCCTTTCTTAACTGGTGATGAACTTGCATCTTTTTTTGTCTAACTCCTTGTCTGAGATGCATCATTAGTTCTTGGATTCTTTTGGGGTGGTGCATCAGACTCTATTGATTTGGAGTCAGTCACTTGTTCATATTCACCGATGGGTAACTATCCCTCATTTTCTTCTATTTTTTTTGTTTCTTCTTCATTTACCAACAAATTTTTCTTAAGTGTCTTTACCATTTTATCCTTCTTTTTGTCAATTTTCTTCACTACTAGGCGGCTCTTTATTCTTTCCTTAACCTATTCGTAGGTTCCAAACCTTGGTAGTGACTTTTCTAATGGTTCATTTAATAATGATTCAATAGCATTGGTGGCTTGATATATGTTGATCCCATAGTCAAGTGGGGCTAACCATGATGTCCTTGGTATAGCTAGTTTGATCAAGGTGGTATCAGTGTCCACCACAAAACAAATATCAGCTTTATATTTTTCTACCAGTTGTTCTGGTATCCTCACCTTTTTTTGCATTCTATCCTTAAATCCAATGAATTAAGCATCCATATCTGATGTAAATTTGTCACCTAGTGACTTAATGAATTCACTGATTTGAATTGTCACTCATCGGGTAGTGTACCAGTTGACATTACTAATAGATGAGAAAAAGTATTGAGAGTAGAAAAATATGCACATTAGAAGTGATCCAAACTTACATGAATTGGACTTTGCAGACTTGATTGTCCTCATGTTCTCATCTAACTACTTTAGTAGAAGCTCGGATAGATCTAACTGTAATCCCTTCTTTACAATCTTGTGATCAGTGTCTACTGTTCCGAATGTAATACTATTCATCCTGCTAGATTGGAATATCTTGTATCCCAATATGCATGCTCCAAATTTTAGTTTGGGATCTTTGATGGAATTTTCCTTCAATACTTTGCCATCCCATTCTGCACCTATCATCCTCTCAATTTCTTGGCAAGGAGGGTGTTTAGGTGCCTTGGCCTTGTTGGTTATAGGATAACCGGTTAGTGCATGTATCACATCCCTAGTGATATGTTTTGGCTCATCCAGCCACATCTTTTGGTCATGCGTTCTTCTCAGAACTATCCTAATCCACTCAGTTTTAAACTCCTTCAGGAACATTAGGGCATTTTTTATCCCTTTGACCGCAATGTGTTTATGCTCATCTTTGATGGTTCTGTCTGTGAAAATCTTCTTGTAAGATTTCTTAATCTAAGGATCTCCTATCTTGGCAATCTTGCAATGTATGTATGCCCAAACATCCTCCATAAGCAAAACCCTAGGTTGTATAATTGAGAGTGCTCCAACGTAGTTGGGTTGTGAAGCAACCTCTAAACATAACTTTTATTTAGGTTCTTCATAGGTGGTGTTCTTGAAAAGGTTAACCTTTTTATCCTTGGCGTTCTTGATCTTGGTTGCATGGGATGTGCTTGCCATCATTTTTTGAATTTAGGTCTTTTCATGTAAAAAAATAGTGAGCTTGGTGATTCTAGTTACTCACTTGTTTTGTGGTAGTTGTTGAAGATTGGAAATTGTCATAGTAAATGTGAAGGTGCTTGTGAATCTATTTTCACTCATTTTTCCTTTGGTTGCTCTACTCTTTTTCCTCAAACATTGGTGAATGAAATGAGGTCTCCATGATCCTTTTATAGACGGTGCCCTAAGTGGCACATTTAATGCTTTACCCACTTCTCAGTGTTTAAAGACCAAGTCGCTTAGGTATCACACAAAATTCTAGCTTGGGGTAAGTGACAACCCACTTGACCTTTCAAAGGTTTACCGATGGTTCTCGGTAAGTTGTGATGAATTTAATGTCTTTTACATGATTACCAACGAGTCTCATTTTACACTGTTAACTTGGCTTTCATATGTACAATGATGATTCTCATTATCTATTGACTGACGAGATTGTATTCACAAAATCATAACAAGTAATACCATAGTGCATCTTTATTCATGCTAGTTTGGCATTTTATTAATGTATAATGGAACCAATGTAAGATATAACTTGGTATAGTGCAGTTCCAAACTTGTTCTACTTAGGTGGGGGTCTTGATGTCACCATATCCATTAGATAAGGTGTCACCAATTTTATTTCTTGGTCCACCATCATCATTGTTTGTAGCTTTCCTCCACATTTTTTTTCTCATCTTCTTGATGTCTTCAATGGTGTTTCCATTGGAAAAAGTGCTTGTCGTTGTTACTCGGTCTCTGCAGTCCTTGCTTAGATGACTGACCCTATGACAATGTAAGAATGACATTCCAGGGTTAGTCCAGCTTCTAGACCTTCTTATCCATTTTCTCATGTATTTTTCTTCTATGTGTCCATATCTACCACATGTTGTGTAGTTTGTCCATGTGTTGTAATCCTAAACATATGAGTTACAAACTCTTTTCAGTTGATAAGAATTTTCTTGTTCTTTAGGCTTCCATGCTTTGTTTTTCTTCTTCCTGCATTCAATAGATGTGTGCCCATGCATTTTTCAATTAGGACAATACTTTTCCATCTAGGTTTCCTTCTTTGTTTGTTTCATGTCAGATTTAAATTCATATTCTTTATGTCCTTTCTTGTTACATTTATAACAATTTCCTATGAATGAAGATGTGGATTTAGGAATACCTTTTTTTTTCTCCTACAAACATTTGATGTGTGGCTTGGTTTTCCACAGTGATTGCATGACTGCCTCCTTGGTCTTGGATTTGTGTAGACATCTTTTGGACTAGCTTGGTATGGTGATTCTCCATGCTCGGTATACCCTAATCTGGTATTATTGTTGACTCCTCTTTTTTCATAAAATCATCCATTCTTTTTGTACTTTCTTTAGCTATCTTGATCATATCATTGTGTTGTTGCTGAATTCTTACTGCATGCTCCAGTCTTTCATTTTATTCTCTTAGCTTACCAATAGCTTCCAATTTTCTATTCAGTTCTATGTTCATTCGGTTTGCCTCCTGACTCATAAGAATAACCTGATTGGTGATCTCATGATGATGTTCAATAAGTTTTTGTATTTCTGATTCTTTCTCTTGTAGCTTTTCATTGATCTTCCTCCTACCATAAATATCTAATGTTCTTTCTTGCTCACCTTGTCTAGCATTATTCATAACCTCAATCATCCTTACCATTTGTGTCTCTTGATTGATTTACAATAATTTTACTTGTCCATCCAGATGTTGATTGATTTAATTTAGACTTGTGATGCTTCCTTCAGATTGTCTAATGTATTGCAAGATGTAGATCCTGATGACTCAAATAAATCAGGTATCTCTTCTTCATGATAGTCTGTTTCATTACACCGAGATGCTATTACCTTTATTTCATCTAGTATCTTTCTCATCTTGACTCTAGCTTCTTTATATTTCTCATAGAAGATCTATATCTCTAACTTTTGATTCTCAATACTCTTGTCTAGATTATATCTTTCCATTGTATGATCTTTTCTCTCAAGTGATTTAAACTTTTCCAAATGAGAGATCTAGCTCAGATACCAATTGTTGGAATAATGGAATGGTGTGTACTGAGAGGGGAGGGGTGAATTAGTACCCTTAAATATTTTTTTCTATTAACCTTAATCCTTTAGTAATCAAATCCTTTCATTACCGACCATATGTGCTATTCTTATCTTATGCATGTTATATAAGTTCATAACCTTAATATTTATGCAAACATTCATAAAAATATTCATGAAATGTAATGACACATGACACAAGATTTGGTAATGCATAAAACCCCTGTTAGAAGCTAAAAAATATGGTGGGGATGAAACCCACAAAACTTCACTATCTGTAGAATGGAAGGGGTTGGTTAAGGCTTACAAGTTTGATCACTTCTGATGATCTTACCCTGTTAGGAGTAACATGTTTAGAATAGTTAAGGTCTACTTTGTTAAGAGCTTTAGCAATAGTGTTTAGTGTGCACTCGGTTAAGAGGTTTACAAAAGGATTGTTAAATCCCCATTCTCAAAGGATTTCTTATATTTTATACACCTGTTAGAATGTAGAAAAAAATACTTATTGACTTGAGTATATGAAATCTAGAATTTTTAATTATAGATCCATTAAATATTACAGTATTATGTATCACCTATAGTGACTGATTAATGACTCTATTTTTCTCAGTAGCCTTGAATCTTGTTCTTGGTAACTAATTTCATCTTTTTCTATCCATCTGCATAAAACTCTATATCTAATCCAGAGATGTGCCTACAAATACAATCATCATCACATCATTTGTTTTGATTCATTACACATCTATTTATACAATGAATTTGACCTAAATGAGTTTCACGCTTTACAATGTTAACTCTATAAATAAAGGTTTACAACTTGACCTTGAACTCCTAGTTTGCATGTTTTCAATTAGTTAGACTAACTAAAACAATTAAAATTACTTTAATTGTCACTCAAGAAATGGATTTAAAGCTAATATTTAAGCTAAATATAAAACTTAGTGTTTTATCTGACATGTAAGTCAGATCCACATTTCTCAGAATAAAACTATCTCTCGGTAGACTGGTGCTCGAGTTGCTCTAGATTCTTCCTGTCAGGTTGCTCTGTAGACTTGTCTATTGGGTTCCTCTATTTTCTACTCTATTAGGTTTCTCTATATATTGTGTCTTTGGTTTACATTGTAACATGTGTTGTCGAGTTCCCTTGTGAAGTTTTCTATCAGGTTCCTCTGTCCTTAACATTTTTGGTGACCTCTATTTAATTGTTGTGTCAGGTTGCACTGACAACCTGTCATTTGGTGATCATTTATTGACGGTTCAAACACTATTTTGTTTGCATAAAAATGGAAAAATATGTCATCAATCATATTCTCAATGCTCCAAATTCATAGACATTTCCCACACCAATACTGAGCATCACACAAATAGCATTTCAAAAGGAGTAGAGAGAGACAATAGAATATTCAAGCCTTGTTGGTTTGAATTCATTTGTATACCTCCTTTATTGCTTTTTATTTTATTGATTCATAGTTTTATTATTAGTATCTTTGATTGTTTAACCCCCATTGCAAATCGGTGCTGCTAATCCCCTTGGTGGAGGTACATATTCGATCCTGCAAAAATATCAATCTACAAGAATCAGTCACCCAACAGTGCAGATCTAGAAGAGAGGGCCATAAACCAATAAATCTACAAACCAACACAAAAAATTGGTAGAAATCCATATTTTCCACAACATCTAGACCAAAAACAACCACAAGAGAGGTCTTGGCATAGGTAATGGGATGAGCTTTATCCTTTGAAGGATCATATTTAGTATCCTTAGAAAGTTGTTTCCACTAGCAGTAGAAATAGGGGGGATCCCCAACCTTCATAGTGGAAACCCCTGATGAGGCCAATATAAGGATTTTACTAGAGCTTAGCACGAGGCACAATTGGTCAAGGTGCAACTGCAGATCACAAGATGGAAGCAAGGCTAAATAATTATATGTTTTCCAGAGGACTAGATGATGAGGCCAATATAAGACCTATCTAATTTATAATTTCATGTGGTTTTATGTTTAGGACTTGAGTATTTCATAATCTTTCATAAGACCTCTTCAGAGTGTTTATACTTATATTTCAAAACTTCTATATATGTGGGTGTATGAATTTTATCTTTATAAATGTGCTATCTATATGCTACAGGGTTATATGGAACAAAATATTGTATCTTTTTATCTTGCTTTAAGATGGGTGATTTTTCCTATAGCCATGTGATAAGACAAAGCTAGTGAAGGAAACTTATTATAAATTCTATCTTGGATATGTATGCACATTAATATTTTACAGGAAACAACAGATTAGCAGGAAAAGAAGCATTCAACATCAAAGGACAAAGTGGTGCCATAAAGAGAGTAACTATTTTTGGGACCCATGATGATTCCACCACTCTTGTTCGATAACGGTTTCTATTGCAGACTAGGTCAATACGGATTATCAGCCATTATGGAGTAAATCTAGCGGTGGCACATTTCAGGATTCGTGTGAAATTGTATATAGTTTGTTCTTGCATTTAATGATGTTGATCATTTATCTTAAATATTTTCATATCCCTGATGTTGGGGAATCCTAGTTGCTAGGAGTTCTATTTTTAAGTTGTTAAATAAGCTAGAAGTTCTGATTCCTTAGATAGTTTTTACGGGAATCCTTTTGTAATCTAGCAGTAGAGAAATACAATCTTATTTTTCTATGTTTTGTATCTATGCTTTATGTATGAATGCATGAGACCTTCAATTCTTAGTCTCTGAGTTTTTGTTCATTCACTCTTCTGTAGGGGCCCATGTGGGATGTGAACATAGTTCGTAGTTTAGTAGGAATAATTCGTAAGTCATTTGAAGTATTTAGGACTCTGTTTCTCCTGTAGCCACTCAGTAACGAAACTGTCAGTTGTTCCTAAAAAATAGGAAAATAGTTAGATTTTTATTCCAATTCCTAGCTTAGCATGTTTCCACAGTTGTGGATTAAATTGTTGTTCCATCTCCTAGTTTAAGTATTCCTTTCGGTATTTCCTTGCAAGTAGCAATGACATCTAAGACATATTAGAGTATATACTTTGCAGACATCATTTCAAGTTTACGTCCCTGGTCGATAATTCAATTTGTTCAGTGTGTTATGTCTAGTATGATAAGGATATCCAATACTTAGTTACATCAGTATTATATTGATCATTCATTTTTGGTGTTGTTGTCGGGGATGGTGTCCATTTAAACCAAACCAGAGTCATTGTCTTAGTTTAGTTTTGCATTATTTTGTATGCATAGAAGAGATCATCTTGGGAGATTCCTTCCTCTAAATATCCAGGCTAAACCATTCACTATCTTTAACCCTGAGGATCCCCAAGTTGAGAATGTAGAAGAAGAGGAACCATTCAAAAAACCATTTGTTGATGCATATGAATGACTACCCTCACCATCATCTTCTGAAGAGTCCTTAAATTTGAACAAGCTTTTTGCTGACCATAAATATCTATCACAACAGCCAGGCCCTCCTCCAAGGATGGTTCAACCTACCTTTCCTTTCTCAATTCCTCCTTAGTAGGGTAACCAAAATCTGAAAAACATACCTGCCTCTGTGCTTCCCAAATTCTATGGCCTCATTATTGAAGACCTAGAGACCCTCCTCTTTGAGTTTGATATCCTCTGTACGAGCTATGACTATACAAATGATGCCCACAAGCTGACATTGTTACCCTCAACTCTTAAAGAGGATTCTCTAAGATGGTTCATGGGGTTAGGAGCCAATGCTATAGCAAACTGGGATGCCATGAGAAATATGTTTATTTATATGTATAAGGAATATTGTAGGGGTCGAGACTTGAAAGGAGAAGACATCTTCAAAATGTCACAAAAGGAGGATGAGACCTTGGAAGATTATGTCTCACGGTTCATGTTTAACCTACAGCGTAATACACAACATCAACTGAACGATAAGTCCCAAAAACATCTTTTCTTGAAAGGTGTAAATGATGACAGTATTGAGGCCTTAGACCTTATGGCTGGAGGATACATCACTCAGAAGAACTACGTGGATATCAAAAATATATGTCTTAATGTTAAGCCCAAAAATTTGCGCCAAAAAATGCAACAAATTCTATTTTTTAGTAACATTAATGTCAAGAGGGTCTAAGGGGAATCATGACTAAGTGTCAACCTCCCTTAACCCTAGACGTGTTCTAAAGTCTATAGATGCACAAGGTGATGTTATTTGATTTTACGTGTCATCCCAATTATTTATTAATAGAGTTTGATGATGTGGAAAAAAAAAGAGAGAGACTCCCTAATCTTAGTCTCCAGGGTCATATGGAAAATCTGATTGCTTAATAGCTTAAGGATTCTGAGTTAAATTAACCCTCCAGGTTAAGGCACTTCCATAATATTATTTTTATAATAGTCAGTATACTGGCCACATATATTGACCACATAAAAATAACATTAAGAGTCCCCATGTTTTTATTTAAAAACTTTTAATTAAGTTCACCCCCTTAAAATATTGACTAATTAAGTCTTCCTTTATAATAATATAATTTTAATTCAATCATATTATTAATGTTAGGTCGGATAAAATATTTTGAAGATATTTTTTGATTAAATGTTCATTCTAACTTAACCATTGGTTGAAATTTCATTCGTAAATCCACTATGTGCGAGTAATATTATTGTTATAGAGAAATTATTTTAATTCAACACTTTTCCCTTAGTTAATATAATTTTCATTATTAATTTACTTACCAAGTTCGTCCCTTCAACCAAAAGAATAACCTTTTATTTAGAGACTTAACTAAATTACCTAATAATGCACTAAATAAGGGATTGTAATTCCCCATTAAAATGAGACAAAGGAATAAGGAAAATAAATTATAATAACCTAATAGGGAAAAAGTTCCCCCTCTTTTTCCATCTTAATTTGAATTTCCTAACCCTAATTTCAAAATTAGGGTTAGGGTTGATTAAGAAGTAGACTAAAAGATGCCTCTCTTTTTGTGTTTCCTCCTCTCCATCTCTTCTTTTTTCTTTGTTCTCTCATCTAACGCTAGTTTGTTGTTTTCTCATTTTTTTTTGGTTTCAGGTATGCAACAATGGTGGATGGGTGATAGAGCAACCTTACATATATATAACCGTATATATATATATATATATAGATATATATATAGATATATATATATATATATACATACATACTGTATAGTATATATATATATATTATTTTAAATGTTCAAACCCTAAATCTGAAATCATAATATGCATGGTGGATAGTGCACAGACCGCAAGGGAGGCGGCGCATATCTCATGGCACTCTGCGATATCATTTTAATGGTGGCCGTGGGTTTTGTTTAAGTCTACCGCGCGAGATTTTAAAGTGGCAGGGCAATGAGGCTGGGGTGACCCATGGGTGGCGCTGCCCCCACCGCCCACCACAGTGGTGACATTGCCGCTAACTGTGGTGGCAGCGGTGGTGGCCACGCCCACCACGCTGCCCTACTGTCAATAGAAGCCCGCCGGGGGTTGGGTGGCTTCGGCTGCCCCCCCCTTTTTTTAATATTATTTTTTTTATAAAAAGAATATGCGTTGTTCAATTTTATTTTTTTTAAAACAAAAAAATTATTTGTTATTATTAT
>MU228403.1:3651434-3670065 GCA_018584345.1 Thuja plicata | reverse complement strand
TTACATATTTACACAAATAAAAGAAATCTGCGCTATAGTATTCTGCCTTTAACTAGAATTCTATCTCTTTTTTTTTTTAAACCAGTTTAGAAGGTAAAAGTATACAGCAAAATATAAACAGATTGATAAGGATGGTTGTTTGTAAATTGTGTATATAAATTATAAATCTCTCTTTTATTTTATCTAACTATTTTTAAAATATAACAGCAAATAGTAGATAGAAAATTTGGAAATTTTTATTTTTTTTGAAGATGCATTCCCAAATATTTATATTTCTTTAAACAAAACTAAGTTGAATATTGTAAAATTGGTTTTGAAAGGTACTAATGGTTTAAAGATAGAAATTTCTTTCCTAACTTCAAATTTATGCAAAGACACTTCCAATGGTTCTGTTTGACTAATAAGAAAAGGAAAGCTTCTATATTAATATGAAAATTTTATACAAGTAAGCAATATGCAACTTCTGATTTCTTTGATAATAGGAAGTTAAAATATCCTCAACTAATGGTTTTCAAATATACTACATTTCTTAAATACTATCAAAATCCTTTTTACAAAAAAATGGCTTCCTCTTACTAAAAAGTAAATTATTTTCAACCTATAAGGCTCTTCACAATGTACTCATTTTCTTTGTTACATGGCTAACAAAAGCCTCATAGATTTAACAAAAAGATAACATGTTGTTGAGAACTATCAACTAAATTTTTTTCTTTCTTCTAAGCTCTTTCCAACTTTATTGTGACTTCAATCCTCCAAATCTGCATTTCAACACAAGAGCAAGGAGAAACTTGAAACCATGGGGCAGCTCTCCACCTAGCCTAGGACTCTTATGAGGCCACCCCCGAGCTTGGGGAACCAAACAAAGGTGGGGATAAAACATTCAAACAACCACAACAACAAGAAACATAAATATTTCACATTAAACTCCCATTCCAAAGGCTTTTTACAAAGGATCATTCAAGGATCCTACTTGGGGTGAAGTGGACAAAGTACCCAAGGGAGAAGGCCATCCCAAAACATAAAAAAAATTCAGCCTTTACATGGCTGTCCAAAACACATTATTTCACATTTGCAACTCAATAGCTACATACCCTTATGACCCCCAATGAAGCAACAATGAGGGAAGCTTCATGGATCCCATACTCCATGCTTTTTCCCTCTCCTCCTTGAGGAGAGACTCTACACCAAGGGATTTCATAACACCTCCACCCCCAAGACTACTCTTCCCTCCCAAGGGTGAGTGAGTCTTGATACTCCCATTAACAAAACATGCAAAGGAAGACAAAGGAAAAAATTGCTACAACATTAAACATCACAATAAAAACAAGATTCAAGGCATTCAACAAGTCCATCAAGCACAACAATAAACATATATCAAGAACACATAAGTTTACATGAGAGGAAGAGAGTTGCATAATATCCACCAACCTAAAATCCAAGCTTAAGGAAGAAAGTTGTAGAAGAGCTCCCTTTTAGCCAAATCCCTCCTTTCAAGATCTCCAACTCTAGCAATATCCCTAAATTAGGGAGTGGGTGTTCAAACTCTCCAGCTTGGAGAGTTCCCACTAAAAAGCCCTCTAGAAAGCTCATTGGGAGAAGAAAAGTTCTCTAATTGGTCCCTCTTCCCTACACTCTTACACCATACCAAAAATGGAACTAAGAAAGGAAGCTTCAAAAAGGTGAAATATGTCCTATCACAAATGTGGAAAGATGTTCTACCCAAGTCAAGCCTCACAAGAGTTTATTTTAGTCCAACTTGAGAAATCAACTTTTTGGAAGGGTCACATTGTCAAATAGGGGCTATCCTAGGTTTAAAAAGGCCCTTAACTATTGGTATAACAAGTGGGCTACCTAAAAATGACCCTAAAACACCCCTGGACACTCCACAACCCCTCTAAAAGTCCACTCTAAGAGTAATTTCGAAATTTCAATCAGGTGACCACACTCCCATCTCCCAACCCAAGGAATGCATATGGGGATTCACCAATGTACTAATCTAGGTGGGTGGACAACCATTCCCAAGTTGACATGTCATGGCCTTAAGTACAAAACACAAGTGTCAAATGACACACACAAAATTTACACGTCACTAGGCCATGTCATATCCACTTAGGCAAAAATCACAAAGAATTTAGAAATACATTAAAAGATTACACTACCACAATCATCCAAATACATTTATGAATAAAATTATGAAACAACGAGGTCCTGTCTTTCATTAGACGCAACCTTAGTTCAACTGAATTCACATTTCCCTTTTTTTGGTTCCCCGGATAAAATACCATGGTTTCTCACCTGTACACTCAATTCAAATATCAGTAGTCTGAGGAAATAAATATACATCATAAAGAATAAGCAGTATTTAGAATATAAGGACATCATCAATATACTAAGTTATTACTAAAGATCACAAGATTACATAATTCTCTTTTTAAGCATTTATCCTAAGGTAAAATTTACATTGAAATAACTTAAAATTCAACATCTATATTGAATAAATCCAAATCTCATCAATAACCATATCATAATCATAATGAATTTCCAAATCAATAGTCTCAGAATAATGTCCATAATAGAAAACATAATTTAGTCCATAAGGTGCATCATAAAGCGTCAAGTGTCCTTACATCCAAAATAATCAAATCCATGGCATAAAGCATAAAGTCCATAATGTATATAGTGCATCAAAAGAAAAGTATCATATTCTATATCTATCATAAGAAGAAAACTAGAAAACTATTATGGGGTTCGGGGTGAGGCCTCACACTTAATACTCAAGGGCCATTGTTAAGAAGGGCAGAGGAATCCGAGACTTACCTCATAAGTCTACTGGTTCTAGGGTCTCTAAGACAGAACTATCCAATCTTCTTTCAGAATTCAAGAAGGACATCATTAATGATGTTTCTACTCAGTTGGATACCATTTAGGCAAGAAGGAAGAAGGAAGATGTCGGTGTCATGTTAGCTAAATATTGCCTACATTATAGAGAAATAAAGAGAAGTTTTAGGTGAAAGACTATTTCATGTTTGGAGTCCCAGCCAATGCCTATGGAATCCAAAGATATTGATGAAAATTGAGAAGTTCTCTATGTTTCTCAATGCAGGCCATGGGGTCAAAGACCAGGTATGCCACAAGACCCTCTCCAAAATTTTAGTAATAATAGTCAATGGCAAATTTTATTGAGTATGGGTCCCCATGGGTTTAGTGGGCATAGAAATTGGAAACAACCTTAGCAGGGTTGGAAACAACCTCAATAGGGTTGGAAACAACCTACACAAGGTTGGAAACAACCTAAAAATGGTTGGCATCAACCTCAGCAGGGTTGGAATTAACCTCAGCAGGGTTGGAAACAACCTTAGCAGGTTTGGCAACAACCTAGTCAGTGGTCTAACCAATCCAAAGAGTAGACCTTAATGCCACCATGTCCATAGAAGGCTATAATGCCTCCTCCTAAATCCAATAGCAATCCTCCTAGGTGAACCCAGCTGCCAGCCCAGCCTAATCCCAATCCCAATAGCAAGCCTCCATCTTAGCAGCAAAGCTATGTCATATCCTTGAATCATATCCATCTCAGGTTAGGAACCACTCTTGCTTCACCTCAAGTGCCTATAATAATAAAAGTTGAAGAGACATCTTCTAAGACATTGGATGAATCAACTCCACAAACCTCTCTTGCAATTAAAGAACCCCCATTTCCTCAAAGTATATTAGACCAAGTTGAGCCCATAGTGAACCTAGCAGTTGTAGATTTGCTCAACCATTTGAAGCATATGAAAGTAAAAATACCATTACTCAATGCTATAAAAGAAGTTCATGTTTATACTAAATCCATCAGGGAAGCTTGTATAAAACAACCTGGCTGAAAGAAGAAGGATCTTAAAACTATTCATGTCGTCAGGCAGTCGTCTGATCTTATGTTGTAAAAGTTAACTATTCCCTAATATTCTGACCCAGGGAGTCTTGTAGTTACTATCACCATTCATGGAATGCAAGTTCAAAATGCCTTAGTTGATCTGGGTGCATCTATAAATGTCATGACCAAAGAAGTATTTTCTCAAATGAATATTTTTGGTCTCAGAGATACACCAACCATTCTACATCTTGTCAATAGTTTTACTGTCAAACCAGATGGGATGATAGAGGATGTCATAGTTACAATGCACTCTTGGGAGTATCAAGTAGATTTTTTTTTCCTCTCACCTAAAGCCAATATGGGAGGGTATCCTATAATCCTAGGGATACCATGGTTAGCCACTATATATGCCTTCATAGCCTATAGTACAGGGAAGATAACAATATCTAAGGTATCCATACTAAGAACTTGACTCTATATTCCCTTGCTCAACCCATGTTGCAAGATGATGATGTAGTGTGGCCTAAATTAGAAGATGCTGAGTTAGAAGAAAAATCAATCCATCATCTCATGATGATAGGTCAAGATCCATTTCTAACCTCTAGGGTAAATGATGAGGTACTATCATCCATTGTCATGAATGAATATGGTATAGACTCTCATTTGTGTTCCCAACAAAACTGTATCCTCAAAACCATTATGTCGCCTCCAAATCCACCTTCATACTCATCATCCTCCCAATTTATTCATTCATTATTACCACATGAGATGGATTATTCTCTATTTTCTCAGATATCCATGATGGATAAGGTGATAAAAATTAAAGTTAGTCCCGCGAAGGTATTGAATATCAGTAGTGCTTTGTTACTACCCCATCAAAAAGATATACAATAGTTACTGTAGGAGAATCAACAAGCATTTGCCTGGGATTATACAGACATGAATGGATTGAATCCAAAACTTTTTACTCATAGGATTTATATGAGCCTAGAATATAAGCATGTAAGGCAACCTCAGGGGAGAGTTAATCCTATCTTAAGAGACATAGTCAAGACTAAATTGCAAAAATTATTATACGTCAGTTTCATCTACCCCATCTCTGATAACCAATGGGTTTCACCCTTACTTATAGTGCCCCAAAAAGGGGGAAATGGAGAGTTTGTGTAGACTATAGGGAACTAAATTCAGCCACTAAGAAAGACCATTTTCCATTGCCTCTTATAGATCAATCCCTTGATAATTTAGCTGGCAAGAAATATTTCTCTTTCCAAGATGGTTTTAGTGGCTATAATCAGATCCAAATAGATCCAGAAGGCCAAGAGAAAACCACATTTCCATGTCCATGGGGCACCTTTGCATACTCATTCCTACCTTTTGGCTTGTGCAATGCTTTGGCCACTTTCCAACAAGCTATCATAAGTATTTTTTATGATATATCTACTGATTGTATGGAAATTTACATGGACAACTTTACTGCCTATGGGAACACTTTTGATGAAGCTAAAGAAAATTTGGAAAAAGTACTCAAAATATGCCAAGACTACAATCTTTCTCTTAATAGTGAGAAATGTTTCATCATGATGGAGGAAGGTGTTGTGTTGGGTCATTTCATTTCATCAGCTGGTATTCAGGTAGATCTATCTAACACTGAGGTAATCAACACCTTGGCCACACCAGAGAAGCAAAAGTACATCAGGAGCTTTCTTGGGAATGTTGGATACTACAAGAGGTTTATTAAGGGTTTTAGTCAAATTTTTGCACCTCTTTTTAACATTTTGAAAAAGGATTATGAATTCTCTTGGAATTCTGAGTGTGACAAGTCCTCCTTGCAGCTTAAGGAAGTCCTGACAACAATGCCACTATTGAGAGGCCCAAATTAGGGATTACCATTCCATATTCACATGAATGCTTCCGAATATGCCATAGGGGCAGTGTTGGGAAAGAAATAATATGTAGTAGAGCATTCCATTTATTTCATCATTAAAAATCTAAAAGGAGTCAAATTCAATTACACTGTGACAGAGAAAGAATTGCTTGCAGTAATTTATGCACCGATTAAGTTCCAGAATTATATTACTAGTTTTGAGATATTTGTCCATACTGATCATTCAGTGATCAAGTACTTGATGAATAAGCCTTCCATATCTAGGAGGTTAGCTTGATGGTTTCTTCTAATTAAGGAGTTTGATATCACTATTGTGGACAAACCATGGAAAGCCAATGTTGTAGCTAACTTTCTCTCCCACTTGCTTGTTCCTGATGATCCTACAACCATTGATGATAGTTTCCCAGATGAGCATCTTTTCCTATTGTTAGAACAAAATCCATGATATGATGACATCGCAAACTACCTCACCACAAGCTGGACACCAATTCACTTCTCTTCCAAAGAATGAAGATTGCTAGCTGAGAAAACATTTAACTTTTCTTAGATTATTGGATTCATGTTTTACACTGGTCCAGATCAGATTATGTGCACATGCATCTGAGAAGATGAAACTTATGATATCCTTTGGGCATGTCATGATGAGCCCTATGGAGGTCATTTTGCAGGAAAGAGGACAACATTCAAAATCTTGACCACTGGATACTATTGGCCAACTCTCCACAAAGATGTCGCTCAGTACACAAAGAAATGTGACCAGTTCCAATGCATGGGACAACCTACTAAAATGGATGAGATGCCCCTGTAGCCTCAGGTAATTGTGACACCTTTTGACAAATGGGGAATTAAATTTTTGGGACCAATTGAGCCTACTTCACAAGGTAAATATTATATTTTAGTCTGCACTGATTATGTCCCCAAATGGGAAGAAGAAAAACCCATGAAGCATCCTAGGGATAATAATGTTTCCAAATTTTTATATGAGTTCAATTTCATAAGATTTGGTGTACCTAGGGAGATAGTGTCTAACCAGGGAGCTCAATTTACTTCCAACATCATTGTTGCTTTAATGGAAGATTATAAGATTTGGCATGGAAATAATCTCCATATCATCCACAAGAAAATAGATAGGTTGAAGTCACCAATAGAGAGCTAGAGGAAATCCTTACCAAAATAGTATCAATTCACAAGAAAGACTGGGCAGCCAAGTTTCCTAAAGCACTCTAGGCTTATATAACTACTTGGAAAACTATTATAGGATTAACCACGTTTTAGATGGTCTATGGAAAGTCACCTATGATGCCTATGGAGTTTGAGAATAAAACCATAAGGACAACATTGGAGCTCAATCTAGATCTTACCAAGGCTCAAAAGGACCGCATAGTGACCCTGAATGGTCTTGATGAACGGATAAAATATGCTTTTAATAGCACAAAGTTGGTACAGCAACAATGCAAGTAGTGGCATGACAGATTTATCAAGGATAAGAAATTTTTTTTTGGTGACTGGGCTCTCTTGTATGATTCCAGATACCAACACACTCCTGGTAAGTTTCAAACACGCTGGTTGGGGCCCTATGAAATCATTGTTGTTTTTCCCAATGGTTTTGTTCTATTATCTACTATTGATCCAGTCCATTTCAAATTGTTGGTTAATGGTCACAGACTTAAGTTGTATCATAAGCCTCAATGTAAAGATGAGTTCCTGTAGTAGTTTTAGTTCAAAGCTGGTGGCGGGTCTCCTATAGCTAATGGATGTGAGTTGCCCGCTCATATTCATTCTCCTCTTTGAAAATTTTCACCTCACCTCATCATAAATAATTTTTTCATGAAATTACTTTCTCCATAATAAATACCATCTCATCATTTCTTGTCTTTCATTCATCCACTTCATCATTCTTCACCAATGGATGACACTTTCATGCTGCCGCCAGTACTTTATTAGGTTCGTGCAAACTATCCTTCGCATTTAATTCTTTAATTAGTTTTTCTAACTTAGCTTTACTCTTGTCACATGCGTAATTGTGGGACCAATTGCTAACTTAAGTTGGCAGGGAAATCTTAGATTTGTTTTATATATCTATGTATGTATTGTGTGTTATACTTTGTAAACTTAAATGCTTTACACTTTTTGCACAAATGTTTCCTAATACAACCTCAAAAGCACAATTTATTTTTCATGCAAATAGAAAAGGTGTCTAGTAAGGATGTCTGCTAAGTAATTATGAGCAGTTAAACTCTTGATATCCTATAGATTTGCTCTCATATTCTCATGCAGAGCCTAAAATTTTGAAATTCTAGAACTTTCCATCTTTGAATTACCTGCAACATTTGCACTCTTGGTATTTCATGAACCTCCTTGTTATAGTTTTTTTTTGTGTGTACTCTCTTCAACTATTCTTGCATCCTTTAAGTATTCTGTGAAGATGGGTGGAAGCTTGGTTCAATGTGAACCTATGGTTCAAGAACTATTGTTAAACAATCAAGATTGCATGCCACGTTTTAAATCCAGGGGTTCGCTTGATTACGTTTAGAAGCTCACTAGTTGGGATGGTGAAGTGGCATTGTAGTTTTTAAGCATGCTGAATGAAGGATTGGCCACCATCAAAGGGTTGAGGGTTATATTTTCATAGGCAGTGGTGGCAAAGGTTATAGGATTACCATGGGAAGGAGAATAATTCTCATAGAGCTTCAACCTAGCGACTGCCAGAGCACAATTTACTTTACATACAGACCCACCACTGGAGGTCAAAAAGAAATAGGGTACTAGTAGGTTATCTTTGCTAGGACCTAAAAGCAATGTGTCATATATGTTATAAGGCATTTCACTTGTGAGGGTCATCAAGTATACTTTCATGTTGTGCATTTCAAATTTTTAAGTTGTTTATGACATGATAATCGGCCCATAAACGTACCCAGTTTCCTATTCAACATCCTTAAGAAAAGGGCTTCGCAAGTTCAAGAAGGTAAGCCTAATATTGTCTCCCACCATTGTCTAATTAAGTTAATTGTTGAAAAATCCTTAAGATAATATTCAGACATGTTATGGGAATATTTTATTTTAGGGTAATTTGAAAAGGAAACCCTAAAGCCTTTGAGGTGTAGAGTTGGGAGAAGAGTCCAAACAGAAGAAGGATTTTTTAATATTATTGAAGAATTGACACCAGGGTCTTCTTCAGGAAGAAAACCTAGGTCTATAACCCCTGGGCATTTTTCTGCAGCCTCTGTATATGGGTCAGCCCAGGGTAAGGTTAAAAGAAAGTGTCTAAAGGAAAGGCTTCCTCCCCGTCTGATAAAACTATGGCTCCTATAATATAAGAAGAGGAGGAAGGAAAAAAACTGCCTCTAGTTCTTGTAACACACAAGGGTACAATACCTTGTAGCTCCAACCACTTCCAAAAAGAAAGATATTGTTGATAAAAAGGAGGAGACTCCATTGAGGAGAAGTTGTAGGAGGAAGCAAAGTATGGCCATATATACACCACCAGTAGGGTTAGCTGTTGACCTTGATATTTTTGAGTCAGGGGAGCCAAAAAAGATGAACTAAGAGATAGTCAACAAGATTTTCTTGGTGTGTTTCCTACGGCCAACAGAGGGTAGTCTCCTGTAAAGAGAACAAACATAGAATGTATAATAATCAGGGATGATTCCAGTTCCAATGAAACGTACAGGTTTCAGAGGAAAGGCTCATCTTCCCATGAAATCCAAGTTGAGGATGACCTCATTGATTCAGATGATGATGTCAATTTAGGGGAACACTTTTCTATAGAGGTAGACATGCTAGATTCACCTCCTGTAGCAGCAAAGAGGAGTCTGTTTGAAGAAAATTCCATGTATGATATGATCTTTCTAAATAAGGTGGCTGAGAAGATTTTTAGTCAAGGGTTGGATGCACTGACTACAACTGCCTAGCAATGTAATAATTTTGAGTGATCCAAAATCATATGGATGGACCCCGCATAGACTGCACATCCAGGCAATGGGGATTCAGTTGATATACAAATAACAAGGGAAATTATAGTAAGGATACTTTGTCAGATGTTCCTTTCCTTATAACACTATTCTCTGTTATTTCTCATCTGAGCAATCAATTAGTAATGGAAAGAGAATTGTGGAGGCAACAAAAGAAGGTTTTGCACCAATCCATTAATCAGACTTATCAAGAAATGGTGTAAAAGGAGGAATAAGTGGAACAAATTCAAGAAAAATTAACTAAGGTAACATCATTCATACCTGAGCTAATGAGTTGTAGGTCTCCCTCTCTTGTTTATGCCATATTTATGAAGGAGCAGTTATTAAATTATCAGTTGACTAGGATAATAAGGGATAATTCTCCATTGTTGAATGAACCCTGTGAATTCTTTGAATCTTTTCAGAGTTCTCCTGTAGCAGTGCAGAATCTACTATGTGAACTTTTTCTCCACAACCTTTTTGTTCCCAGTAATAGGAATTAGAATCCTTTTCTTTATGTTTTGGATATCTAGTTGAGAGAACTTATGTCATGGATACAAAATTAGATACGTAGGGAAGGCCAGGCTAAAAATTATAAGGAATTAAAGGAATAAATTCCTCTCTACTTAAGGCCCAAAGCCAAGAATCCTAGAACCTATTACTATGATTGGATGAAAGTGGCTCAATCGAAAAAAGGAAGTAAAATAATTGATCCTTTGAGAAAAGAAAATTTTGATGAATATATTCAGATGGATGAAATAGAGTTTCTTGAAGAAACAAAATCAATTCAATGGTGCTTGAGGATTTGAGAAATAGGGAGCCGCATTCACCCCTTAATTTCACAATGGAAAATAGGCTTTCCCCGTGGTATGTTACATTAGGTAGGGTAATGCAGAGCTCTTGGATGCCACTCCAATTTCAGCCACCTCTGCTTCTTTCCCCTCTATTGGCCAATTCAGAAAATTTGGAAGAATATGATATGGCAGGGGAAGTGAGAAGGTGGGAATCCCACAGGGACACAAAAGGATTTTACTAGAGCTTAGCACGAGGCACAATTGGTCAAGGTGCAACTGCAGATCACAAGATGGAAGCAAGGCTAAATAATTATATGTTTTCCAGAGGACTAGATGATGAGGCCAATATAAGACCTATCTACTTTATAATTTCATGTGGTTTTATATTTAGGACTTGAGTATTTTATAAGCTTTCATAAGACCTCTTCAGACTATTTATGCTTATATTTCAAAATTGCTATATATGTAGGTGTATGCATTTTAAGTTTATAAATGTGCTATCTATATGCTACGTGGTTATATGGAACAAAATCTTGTATATTATTGTCCTCTAAAATGGGTGGTTTTTCCTGTAGATATGTGATAAGAGCAAGCTAGTGAAGGAAACTTATTATGAATTCTATCTTGGATATGTATGCACACTAATATTTTGTAGGAAATGGCAGATCAATGAGAAAAGAAGCATTGAACATCAATGGAAGAAGTGGTTCCATAAAGAGAGTAATTGTTTTTGGGACCCATGACAATTCCACCACTCTCGGTCAATAACGGTTTCTGCTGCAGACTAGGTCAATATAGATTATCAGCCATCATGGAGTAAATCCAGCAGTGGCCCATTCCTGGATTCATGTGCAATTGAATATAGTTTTTTCCTGCATTTAATGATGTTGATCATGTATCTTAAATATTATCATATCCCTGATGTTGGGGAATCCTAGTTTCTAGGAGTTTTATTTTTAAGTTGTTAAATAAGTTGGAAGTTCTGATTCCTTAGTTAGTTATTTTTTATGGGAATCCTTTTGTTCTCTAGCAGTAGAGAAATACAATCTTATTTTTCTATGTTTTGTATCTATTCTTTATGAATGAATGAATGAGATCTTCAATTCTTATTCTCTAAGTTTTTGTTCATTCACTCTTCCGTGGGGGCCCACATGGGAGGTGAACATATTTCGTAGTTTAGTAGGAATAAGTCGTAAGTCATTTGAAGTATTTAGGACTTTGTTTCTCTTGCAGCCACTTAGTAACAAAATTGTTGGTTTTTCCTACAGCATAGGAAAATAGTTAGATTGCTATTCCAATTCTTAGCTTAGCATGTTTCCAAAGCTATAGATTAAATTGTTGTTCCATTTCCTAGTTTAAGTATTCCTTTCAGTATTTCCTGTGCAAGTAGCAATGACATCTAAGATGGATTAGAGTATATACTTTGCAGACATCATTTCAAGTTTACGTCCTTGGTCAATAATTCAATGAGTTCAGTGTGTTATGTCTAGTATGATAAGGATATCCAATCCTTAGTTGCACGGGTATTATACTGACCAGTCAACCCCACCACCACTAGACTAGGAATATTATCCAAACCCCTCATAGGAAAAACCAACATAGAGTTCCCATGCAATAAGGGCCACCACCCAAAGTAGATCGCACAACTAGTAAGTGTTAGAGTAATAATTAGTTTTCTTATTAATTAAATCATGTTGATTTAATTAGTTAAGTTATTACTCTTTAGTGCTTAAGCTTTCTCTTAGGTGTATTAATAATTAATTCATTTATTATTGGTTGTACTTATGGTCTTGAGAGAGTCTCTTGAACCATTTCTTTTCTGCATTTTTCTATCTCTTTTTGGAGAGGGGTTTTTCCCACTGGGTTTTCTTCTTTGTCTCTGGTTTACACAGATTTCCTTGTATTGGGTACCTAATCAGGCCTTGTTGCCGGGACCCATTTCCCACTTTCATAGTTGTGCTAGGTTAGCTTACCCCCTACACTTAGCTTAAGGGGGGTGTTAGAGTAATCATTAGTTTTCTTATTAATTAAATCATGTTGATTTAATTAGTTAAGTTATTACTCTTTACTGCTTAAGCTTTCTCTTAGGTGAATTAATAATTAATTCTTTTATTAATTATTAATGTGCAACCTAGATTTTTTAGGCTTTAGGGTTTTTTTCACCTTTATAGGTTGAACCTTGTAATTCTTTTTTCATTAATTCAGATTATAATTTCACTCTCACATTTTGAGCAACTTATGAGTTCTTCTTTTTCCCTCTTTCTGCTTCTCTCCTATAATAGGTTATTTGCATGCATGTATTCTTGGCATTCTGTGTAGTTAGATTTCTCAACTTCTACATGGTATCAAAGCCACACTGCTGCTGCCTAGTCTATGGTTTGTGAAGGCGTGATTCGAGGGCAAAAACCATAGCTTTTATAGGGTTTCTTCTTCATTCTGGAAGGGACACTTTTTTCTGGAGCACTTTGAGCCAAAACTGATGCCACCATTACGCTCAAAACGCCTAGGAGAGTCAATTTTCATATAAATTTTCTCATTTTTTTCCACAGTAGCCTCTGGGAAAATTTTTCTCTCCCAGGCCATACGGCTCAAATTTTGAGGTGAAAAATTTAAAAAAAAAATTTTAAAAATCAATTTTTATTGATTTTTGCGTCAAAAAATAATGCATGCAGTGTTAAAAATTAACACAGCAGTGAAAATGGGCACCCCTGTCAGTTAAACCACTAGTGGTTAACCTCTAGCGGTTAGCCTAACGGCAAGGGTTAACTCTCAAACCCTTTTCGAGCAGTTTTGGTATTTTTCTCATATCTTGAGCATACGGCACTAGATTTTCAACTTCCTTATATCATCAAAAAGCTCTTTCTGAGCTCTATCCAATAATGTAGGTTTTATTTTCTAGTTTTGCAATTTTGATGTCTGTGTTTCCAGTCAAAGTCAGAACTTGTGTTTTTCACTCTCGAGGGCATATCTTTTGCGTCTGAACTCCATTTTGTGAAAATGAATAGGAATTAGAAAGGTGTTGTAGTGATCTTTCTATATTTACTATCTATTTAATCAAAAAATTTACCAAGTAAATTTCATTTAGCTTTGTGTGTTTTTACACTTTGCTCAATTACTTGGACGTTCTAGCACCTACATGGGTTCTGTTTGCATGGGATAGGTTATATTAATTTGATCTAAATGTAGTAAGGTCATATTTCTCAGTTTGTTTCATTTTGAAGAGTTATCATGGGTTTTTCTACTCATCCTTCAGGTGTTATTCTAGAATTGATTATCCCAGTAATCTCACTAATTTTCCAGAACAAGACTGACGAATATACACATTATAAGCGAACCAAACTTAAAAATGATGGTGACTGCCACCGAGCATTGGATGAGAAGAGATCAATAATGTACCTTGTATTTTGGGCTAAAAGGAAAAATAAATCCCATTTTTGCAATCCTATCCCAAAATAACGACACGTGTACACTCATTCAATCGGTGTCATTCGATGATGAGTGTAAACCTATTCCGCAATCATGACATGTGTACACTAAGCTAAGTTTAATTCAAATCGTAATTGGAGTAACTTAACATTTAATTAGTAATAAGTTCAATTTGACCGCAGACCTAATAATTAAGTGAGACATGTCCTAGTGACCTCAAATATCTGGAGAAGCAATAAAAGTTAACACGAGTGACAGTAAAATTAAACACGAGTGACGAGTCACGAATGACGATTCAGTACTACTCACTATTGTACAATTTTAACCTAAGGTTTTATATTTTTAGTTCTTACTAGTATTATAGTATACTGTATTGGAGAATCAGATATTTAGAAAGGAGTTACAGGTAAAGGCTTCTAGGTTGAGGATTAAGGAATGAAACAGAGTCTCTCAGCTCTCTGCCCACTCACAGTCTATACAAATTGAATTTCTAGGTAAAATCCTAAACACCCACGTCCCGCCTTTAAATTTTTCAATTCTAGAGGTTTACTATTTAGATTATAGTCGTAGAATTAGGGTTGAATTTTCAAACATGCCTATAAATTGTAGATGTCACTAGTATACCACAGTCCATGATGGCAAAAGCAAATACCAAGAGTATGAGTAAAGGGAAAAGAAAGAAAACAAAAATAATATACTTCTATAGACTGGTTAAAACACCAGGTTTCACTGATGAATTCCATGATATTTTTGATCCTGTTATCTATGGAAATAAGGGAATCATGGAAATTAAATTTGCACTTGAAAATAAGTGTAAAGATCCAATGAATGTTTCAAAATTTTTTCCATTTAACAACACGTTAAAGGAAAATACAAATAAAATTGCACCGTGGGTTGTTGGGTCAGCACGCATGGTGTTACCTCAATTATTCCCTTGTCCAGAAATTGTCATGCTTCACGCCCAAAATTATGATGAAAATAGAAAATCAATTGTCAATAAAAATACTCAGGAGGAAATTTTGTCGATAACAAAGACTAAATTTTCTAGTCTGTTGGACCTAAGGTTTGAAGCACAAAAATCAAACATGCACATTGACCTAGGAAAGCTGGTAGAGAGTTATGAAAATTTAGATGCAAAAAGGAAAGATTCATATATCAGAGGAATAACAAGCAGTTCTAGTCTGGATCTAGATTATAAGCCTCCTTATGATTATGATATTTTTGTGCAATGGGTTCAGGATAGTATTTCCTTGCTAGAATTTTGTTTTGGATTGGATAGTAACAAAGAACTAGGTGCCAGCATTCTTGAAATGATTTTTCAGATTCATTGTCAAAATGAACCAGTAAAATATAATTTTATTGAGCACACTATTCATTGCATGCAAGAACAATTGCTAATGATTAAAATAGGTTCACAGAAGACATTTAGGTTCACAACCTACTTGTGCTATCTTCTTTTAGCAAAGCATCATGCAATATTTTAGACAAACAAGCTTCAAAGTTAGGACCAAAATGCACTATATGAATGGACACCTCAGATAAGGAAGAGTGATAACAGAAGGAACTATAACAATTTTGTCTTCTTTTTTGCACCTATGTATCATAAAATTATAGGCACTCCATTTCCTAGATTGCCTATGTCTTGTAGAGATTGCATTCAACTCGGAAGTAAAATACAATTGGCTGACTGGTACTTCATGGAAGACTACACTGCATTAAGGTTTTACGATTCAGTGGTAGAACCCTACAAACTTTCAATACATTTTATAGAGAGGGTTTTTGCATTGGAATATGTTCGACAGATGGAGAGCACAGATGCACTCTTTAATGGTCATTAAAAGAAAATGATATTTCCTTCCTTGCCTTTCAAATTGGGAGGGTTCACATTTGAGAGAAGAGGATTCAAAGTGGCAGAGGCTTTTTTTTCAATTTTTTGTTTTACTGTTGACAATCATTGGCAGTATGATCCACTAAACATAATTGGATCAAAGCTTAGAGAAAATGGGAGCTCCACAAGAAAATGTCAACATGAAAGTATGCCATTGATAGAAAAATTTTAAAACGTGGAGTCCTGGGACAAGGTCAAAAAAGAGATGGAGAAATACGCTGCTGAAAATAATATTTCAATACAAGAATTGTCATCACAAATTATTGAATTCCAAAAGCATAAAGTAAAAGAGAAGCAAAAGACATCCTACAATTTCTACCAGCAAGCTGCTAAACCATCTACAAAAACTATTTCAAACAAAATAATGCTTCAATGAGAAGATGATAATTGGACTGCAACCAAAATTAAATATTTTTGGGAAATGAGGAAGAATCTCGGCAAGCCAAAGACCTCTGCAGATCTTTATGATCCGGACAAGGATGAAATATTTAGCAATTTGTGGAATGTGGAGCATCCTAGTCAAGCACATCATAGTGATTATAGTGATTGTGATGATCAAGATACTAGTTTTGATGGGCGGGATTCTGTGACAATTGCTACTGGAGTCAGTGCGTCCACAAAACAAAAATATGGCAAAGGGGCAGAGATGGTAGAAAAACTAGGTTTTCTAGGTAGGGTTGGTCTGGGTGCCATAGGAGAATAGAATTGGTATCCATTTGCCACACCTGATCCACAAAAATGTGGTAGTGGACCAGTAATTGGAAGTTCATCAGAAAAAGGTACTACTCACTCTCATACCCTTGCACCTTCATTTGTTCCAGCTTCAAATCCAGTTCCACCTTTGCCAAGCACTCAGATTCAATCTGAATCAAGTGCCACTACCAGTGGTGGGGATGACATGGGTAGTACTAGTGATCTGAAAAGGATATTACAACTAGACATGAAATCAGTGGATCCCAAAGATCAAGGCAGTGTAAAGAAGAAAAAGGTTATGACAACAATGCCAATAGTGTCTGTGACTGTGAGTCCAATAATTGCCTCTCCTTTAGGAAAAAACCCTCTGAACAGTCCAAATACTCCACTTGTAATGGGTTAGGGTGTTACTACTACTAATCCTCATGGTTCAATTATTAGAACCATAGGTGGAAGCTCGTACATAGCTGCAAGTTCTATTTCACCTTTCAAGCATTCAATTGTGTCAGAAAACCCTAATTTTTGTTACAATGATTTTGTAACGAACTTTGAACAAACAAAAAATAGGAATATAAAAAATACAAAGACATTGAAGAGGGATGCATTTTCTATAGATCGTGATGTAGAACCTACATCAAATAGGGTATTTCTCACATATGACCCAAAGAATGAAATGATGGAGTTCATGGTTGTTATGCCCCCAGATAGAGATAACAATCCACCAGAGAGTCAAATAGATCCATTTGATTTTCAAGTTAGCACCCTCCAAATGGATTTATCAAAAATTAAAAATGTGGACAAGATAAATGTGTCAAAAATGACAAACCAAGTTGTCTACAGTTCAGTGATGAAGTTGGAGAGAGAAAATGGAAAGCTTCAGGGCAGAATAGAAAAGTTACAGGCAGACCTGGAAAATGAAAAGGCAAAGGAGAAAGAAGCAGATAATAGGTTCAAAGAATTAGAGAAAAGGATAAAAAAAATCATCCTCTAAAGAAGCAATTGTTCAGCAAGAACATATGGAGTTAGAACTGAAATTTGTGAGGGAAAAATTGGAAGAGAGCAATAAAAAACTAGAGGATGAAAAAGACACTTCAGTAAATTTATACAAAAGATTGGAGAGAACGATACAAGTAAACAATAAATTAAACAAAGAATTAGAGGATGAGAGGGTAAAAGAAAAATAGTGGGAAGAGAAAGAAAACCAATGGGAAGAGGAAGCAGAGAAAATAAAAAAATAGAGTGAACACCAGTTGTCAAAATTGAGAGAAGACCTAAAGAAGGAAAAAAAGACAATGAAAACTTACGAAAACAGCTTGAATGACCAAATGAAAAATATAGTCAAGAAAATAAAAAGAGACCTTTGGGGGAAAATAAAGGTGACTTGTGATAGGTTGTGTGATTGGTTTGAATTAAATGAAATTCTTAGAGATGTTTTTGAGAAGCTCAAAGAGCACATTGACAAAAACAAAAATTTTTGTCAGAGAGAGAAAACTGCAAAACAAATTTTGAAAAAAATCAACACAACCAGTGATAGGCATTTGGAAAGCAAGGGAATTAATGAATGCGCTTTTGCATCAATAAAATAAACCTCTATCTTAAAAAACTATCAGAAACTAAAGGAAGTAGAGGAAACTCTTGCCTTATTTGAGATAAATCTCGCCAAGATGAATCAAACAACAACCAAAATGATAGGTCGTGGTTTGCCGAGTCCTGGTCCTAGTAACTCATTAACAAATTTTGTTGGAAGAGAAGATTACAAAAAAATGTTGGAGGAGACAATGAGCACTGATTTAGGAAAGCTTCCTCAGGACACTCATGAAAGCATTGCAAACTACATCAAACCATTGACCAATTTGATTGCAGTATTGGAAGGATCATTGCTTTCAAGTTAGTCTAACAAGTATGAATGGCTGACGAGGTTGAAGGTCATCTACTATAAATTGACAAATATTAACCTTCCAAGTGATGTAGAATGGAGCTTATTAAACAAACTGGCAGAATCATCATGATCTAAGAAAAAAATAGAATGTGAAAGTAACAATTTAAAAGTAATAGTAGTTAAAAGTAACAATTTTGAACTTTGTTTTTTTAACAGGATCAATGTAGCAGAGACTTCACATTAGGAAAATTGACCTGAAGCTA
>MU228403.1:3588576-3621352 GCA_018584345.1 Thuja plicata | reverse complement strand
ATATCTCTGTGTTCAGATTTCATTTGATGAATGCAATGCCTCTCACTTGAAGTTATTGTGAAGGTGAAATGGATGAGAGACTATTATTATCTTGTGTGGATTATTCATTTCAATGTTTTGCTGTAAAATTTATTGATGTATTTGTAAATGAGTTGAAATGGATTACTAAATGTATAAGATGAATTCTTGCAAACATGTTAAAAGATCTCTCTCTCTCTCTCTCTCTCTCTCTCTCCTGATAATTGAAGAATGCTCTCAATGCAAAGAATTATCCTTATTGATAGATTAAATTTTGTAGCAATTTACATTTTGTTTCCATACTTAGATTGAAATGAGATTATCATAGTATCATTATGATGAACTTAACGTATATAGCATTGAAAATAATCTCCAATTGAATCATCTCATACCTCTAGATTGTATGAAATTGTAACATAGTGACCGTGCTCAAAAGAGCATGTTAGCTTCATAGTTGAATTCAAATTAGTAGATCAATTAATCTATTATAATCTATGTGGATAACAATCCTATTAAATGACCAATGGTATCTTAATGTCTAAAGGAAACAATTAAATTATATTGATATATTTATTCATCATACCAAGGAGGTAGTTTTAGAAAAACAAAATAGTAGTGTAAATAAAAATAACACTCTACAGGTCTCTGGAAAATGTATGGGGAGGGAAATTAATTCCCTCCCTCATACATTACACAGAGAATATTCCTCTGTGGATGCCTTTCTTTAATCTCACCTTTATTAATTTCTTAAACAAAATTTTATTACCTCTTAATGCTTATAATAAGTATGTTTTAAAAAGGGCTTAATGTTCTATCACATCCCCCATGGGACCCACCATATCTTACCTCAAATCTCCCTTCCTCCCATGCGAATTTTTAGGGGAACATGACATAAAACTCATATTATATGCTTTTACTTTTTCCCCATTGGATATGTAGTGTTTTTATGGTTACACTCATGACTATGTCAGCAAGATGGATTTAAAAATTAATTCAACCTTGGGATTAAAGCTTTCCCTAAGCTAGTCTTTTCACATCACACTTTTCATATATTAAGAGAGTACCTTGAGTCCCACCTACCCCTTGAACTTGCTGCTTTATACACCTCTTTCCATGCGAAAATTTCAAGTTCATAGCTACTTGACTTTGCTGCCACCTAATTCCACCTTAACATGCGAAATTTACATGGGATGCTGCACTTTGACCAAGGTAATATACTTGTCTTTAGTACCCTCCATCTCTCCCATGCGAAATTTTTGGGAAGAGGCCTTCTTTCTTTGGGATTTTCTCAGCCTTGGGAGCAGAGTACATTCTCCCCTAGCCACTTGTTGATGTGACCTTTTTATAGGTTGATTTTAGTTATGTAAGATAGGAGGTTAATGTAGAGTGCTAGTTTGATAGGGGTGCTTGAGTAGATAGTAGGTGGCTAGTAGATTTGATAGATAGGTTTAGTTTAGTGTTTAGATAAGTTAGTTGTTTTTATTATGTTAATTGTAAATAATATCAAGTTATTATATTAGTGTAGATTAGATAGTAATTTTAATAAAGTTATTTAAGATGATATTAAAATATGAAATTTGTAAATTAAGTCTTATTTTTATTGTAGTTAGATAGTAATGATAATAATCAAGATAATTAATAATTATAAATGGATTTTACATGACAAAGATTTAATAGGATATTTAGTTAAAATTTATGGTACCATATGCTAATGTATAGCATGGTTATATTAATAATCGATATATTATAAGTATAGTAACTAAATAATTAATATGATAAGTTAATTAATAAATATCGTATGTATCTATTAATACCATAATTTTTATTGAATCATAAACTTCGATAATATTTACCATGAGCTATCGCTACCTTGAGAGTATTAAATTGGTAAAAGTACATCGATTAAATGGGTATGTCGTAATTATAAACTGAACTAGTGTTTAATCATTGAAAATGAATATTGATGTAAACGACACATTAAATTTTATATTCTTTATTTCCATAAATGGTCCTCACAGTTATAGAATCATATTGGCTTGATATGTACCCTATTGAGATATGGTTAACCTATTTTTAGAATGACGTAAACTATAACATTTAATTTCTCCTAGTTAACCTATAAGCTTTTTAGATCGATGATTGACGATATTGATCGAGGAGATGATCAACAATCTTCTTCGATACCATCCAGCATCATATGATTACAACATTGTTGAGGTTGATTGCTAGAGTCCTTTTTGATCACGTCGTTGGAACCTCTTTCCCGCAACTTCAACGTGGAACTTTTCACTTTAAAAAAAAAAATTGTTGGTTGTGTTTTGACCCGAACTTTTGGGCATGACATGGAGCTGGCCCGGTCTCCAGGGTTGTTTCATAGGATGTGGCACATTTTGAGCAATCTCCTTCGGGTGTTCTCTCCGAGAGTCTGGCAATCAGTGAACAAAAGTATACAAGGGACAAGTAATCGGACACGTCAAGGGTAGATCAGTTGTATTGGTTGATTGACCCAGGTCTGAAACTTTAAGGAATTCTTTCTGGGTCCAGATTTTTATCCCCTCTTCAAACATCTAAGTGTAGGTGGACAGGTGAAAGAAGTACTGCCATTAAAATTAGCTAAACTTAAGTTTAATGGTGAAAGAAGTACCGCCTTCCTGCCTAGAAATAAGAAAAATGAAAAGAAAAGGAAAGCGGGAAAAAACTCCGGTCTCCAGGAGAAACGAGCAAACTGATGACTGGTTCAATGTAATTAGTACCTCTTCTCTACTCCTCCCAAAGGTCATCGGCTTGATCTCCTTCCAAAGCACACATGACACCACTGATAAAGGGCTACAGACTGGATCCCGTATGGTTTGATTTCCTCAGATATGTTCCTCGTCGCCTGTCAGATGCTTCAAGATAGGGCTGGTTCTATTTTTTCTAACCAAAGATTCTTTAGTTCTCAAATGCACTAAGGCATTTTTCCCAGATAGTCACCATTTATTATGCCCTACATCCCTGTCCCTATATTTTATGTGCAAAATGTTGGGTCCCCCTTTTTCCTTCTTTTATCTGTTTGGTTTTTTCTTGTAGCTCTTGCCTTGTCTCTCTTTTGTTTTCTTTCTCTGGGGTTTTCTTCCCCACTGTCATGTTTTGTTTGGTTGGTTTTCCATCTCCGGGACTCCAGTCCTGGAGGTTGTTCTTTGTTGGGAGCCGGATTTTGGACTCCGAGATTCTTTGCCACGATGTTCTTAAAGTGATCATCATGGGAATCCCCGGGCCTGGGGTTTGGAGGTTTGCTTGTCCAGAGATTGCTAGAAGGTGGGGGATTGCCTTTTTACCACGGGTATAAATAGAAGTTATCTGTCAATTTCACATTTACTTTGATTAAAACACTCAGAGCGATTATAGAGCGATTTGCAGAGAATTAACGATAATCAGTGCCAAACACTTCCATCTTTTTCAGGTGATTGTGAGTGTTTCGTGGTGGTGGATTGTGATTGTTTAGCAGCTGTAGCTATTATAGAGCTTTCATGGTGACCTCTTTCCTCCTCCTTTTAGCATTCTTAGGTTGGTGTCCCTTTTCCCGCCATTTTCTTTCTCATTTTCCTGGTGTGTTCTTTCTCCATCTTATTTTTGTTTGTTGTCTTTTGGTTCTGTTGTTTCTCTTTTTTTTGGTTTTGCCACCCGTTGGTGGGTCAGCTCTGCTAGAGGGTTGTCCACCCTCTGTGCAGATGTGGTTGCCTTGTAGATAATGTAAAAAGATGTATATACTTTGTGCCTTGCCTGGTTTCCTGCAGATGTCATTCTGCGGTGTATATATGTGTAAGTTTGTGTATATTTGTTGTATATTCTCCTGTTCCCCATGTATATATCCCTTGTCTCTTCATATATATTTTATGTATATCCTTCTAGATAGCTTAGCAAGGTGGTCGAGTTTTTTTTGTTACTGGTTTTCCGCCTGTAAGTTCATTTCAGGACAGAAAACCACCTGTTTGAAACTCGGCCCTCGGCCGATTTCAAATAGGCAATTTTCTCTCTCCTCCATAAACTAGCTAGACCCTCATTTATGTCCCATGCATGCAATTAATTCCATCCAAGTGGCCTTTACTTTTTGTGCATTTGGACAGTTGGCTTCGCCATCATCGCCATAACTCTTGTTTAATACCTATGCACGTGGTGCCCACGTGGGCTTGATGGTTGGCCTTTTTACACATCCTCACCAACGGTTACTTCTCTAAGCTTCGAGTCCCCTACCGTCATCCATCCCGTTTCTTTACCAAGTGTGATAAAATTCCCAGACCCAGATGTTCAGTAAAATATTAAGTTCATGTAATGCGTGTTCTTTTTAGGTTTTCTCTGAATGAAACTAACTTTTCAGGAAAAGCAGGCATCACGGTGATAAGATCTCTGGACCCCAGAGTATTTATTTATTAACACGTTCTGATGGTCACTTTTCCTTGTAGGTTTCTGGAGTATGCTTCCAAATATGTCTGAAGCATCTACATCCTCTCCACCCGGAAGTTCAGAGCTACCTTCCACGATGGCTACTAGGGCGGCGGTTAAATCCAAAATGGAAAGTGCCCTAGAGAAATTTCCCATAACTATGAAGTTTGTGAGACAATGTTATCATGGGCTCAAAGATCGAGTCCAAAGTTAAACTTGTTACCGACACCAGCGTCGGGACATGGCCAGAAATGCAGGCCTTAGTAAAAATGATGTACATCTAGTGACAGGCTGGAGATAAGCTGGCCATCAATATCGGGGACTCTAGGATCCTTAAGGCGGCTTGTTTCCCATGCTCTGTACAATCTCTGGAGCTTATCCTAATGCTAGACGCCAATTACAACTCTTATATTCGAGCTGTTATGCTCGCAGCCACAGAACCAACTAGGTACTCTACTCCTCTGGTATCCCTCGACCTTGACACATTCCAGGAGGGTTTAGGGATCCCTCTATTTTCCAAGGCTTCTGTGGTTACAAGGTCAGATGCCTTGGCCAAATTCACACAGTTGGAGGATGCCGCCCATATATACATGAATGCTCATTGGCTCAAGGTTCCAAAGAGGGACCCTAAGAGAATGAAGATAGAAATTTTCAGGTCCGAGTTCAAAGAGAGCATTCAGATGGGAATGATAGAATTGGCCCAGGTCTTTGGGCAGCCCTCTACCCAAGAATTCACTAAATGGATGTATTACTTCCTCCTCAGCATCTCCACCAAGGGAGGATACTTCGACTGGGAAACTATAATTTCAAACCATGTCGACTCCCAGTTCCTCCAACTGACCAGGAAAAAGAAATTTTACATGTCTTCCTATGTTTTTTGGGCCCTAGTGCAGCAGAGGCCCCACGCCCATGGCCTACTTACAGATGGCATGCTCGGGATTGGCCCGGGACAAAAGGCACCATGGGACCATTTCCCGCAGGTTCAATGGGAGGCCAGCTTCCCAAGATTTTCTTGAGTAAATAATGTGTTCATTTACTATTACCTGCTCACACCCACCCGGGATGCAGGATACCGCCTATCCATAGAGGTGATGAATTTGGTCTAGAGTTATGGACATTACTACATCCAATTCCAATAGCACACCTATATTAGGGTCATCAGCTTCTCTGGGAAACCCTACTTTTTGCTCAAACATTGTGGGGACAAGATCATGCTCTTGGAATACTGCAGGCAGATAATGGAGTTGTATGCACTCTTTGCCTTGAAAAAGTACCCAATATTGCATTCTCAATCATCTGTGGGAACTACTCATGCAACCTGGCCACCGCAAAAGAGGTGGATAACGAGCTAAAAAGCTACAACTTGGAAGAATTCTATTTGTCGCAGAAAAATTTTGATCTGCACGGCAAGATTGCAGCGGCACTTCCCTAGGCTTTAGAGCCTCATCGCTATCACATGGAGGATTTTTGAGAAGATTGCCAAGATGACATGGAAGTGCGGAGCCGGCACTATGTCAGGATGATGACAGGCATGATGGAAAGGTTGAAGCTCCAAAGGTTCCCAGAGGACTTCTCAGACACTGGCCCCACTGTTGATCCCCAGTACAAGGCAAAGGGGATCAATACAATGACCCTTCCACCGGTAAATTGGGATGCCCAAGAAGGGCCTACAATTGAGGACTTCACCCGAGAGGTGGTCGAGCGAAGTCATGCATACTTCAAGAAGGTGTGCCCCGGAAGTACCCGTTGAGCAGCCCAGCCAGCACCAAAATTAACTCTGGGGGCTAGGACTTCTTCGCAGGGAGTGGATAAAGGAAAAGGAATAGACACAACCCCTCCTGTGCAAGAAGTCCCCATAAAGGAACAAATAAAGCAGTTAGTGGCAGCCTCCCAACAGATGAGGGAGAAATTAATCACATGGTTGGCCACTCTAGTACTCATGGCCTGGCCAATTCGTCCCCCTTCCTCCCCGTCGCTGGCAGCCTTAATGGTAAAGGAAATGGGGGTGGATCCAACAGAAGCAACAGAAATAAAGGATGCGGGGCCACCCTTGGTTACTTGAAGAAAGAAGAGGCTTAACCAAAATCCTAAGGCAGATTCGGGGTTGGGTACATCCCAGACGCCACAAGTAGAGATCCTCTCTTTCAGTTTCCCAGTGCCGAAAAAGGAAACAGAGCCTATCAAAGTCCCAACCAGTCCCCCCTTTTAGGAGGAATTTGATGATGTCTTTGCAACCAACGAGTTCAGAAACCTGTAGGGGGACACCAGACAAATGGAGAAAAAAGTCCCAGCTGCAGAATAAGAAGCTGCAGAACAAGAGCCTACACAGGAGCAGGAAAAATAGATAGAGGAAAGGGAACCAGAGCTGGAGATTGCCTCCGAGGCTTCAAAAATGCAGAGTCCGGGGGTGGACCAAAAAAGGTAGGGTGAAAAAATGGCATCTGCCAGGGGAACCGGACCTTCAGGAATAACCGTAACCCTAGCTGCCACACTCCAAGTGCCACTCCTAGGAGTGACCTTGGGGCAAGTGATTACTATGGCCCAAACTTTAAATCTCGACCCCGTACCTCCCCTACTACCAAAGGATATTCTGACAGAAGAAGAAGCCCCAGCGGTAGAGGCCGAGCAACAAGAAGAGCAACACAAAGAGAAAATCCTTGAAGAAGCCAATAAAAGTCTAGACAAAGCAATAGATACAGAGGAAAAGGCTGAGGAGATGGATGTTGCTGAGGAAGATATTACTAATAAAGAAGAAGACACAGGGAAAGGGGCAGATGAGGCCCCCACCACTAAGGAGGAGCAGTCACGGGACACCGGGGAAGAACCAAGTGGACAGACTCTGGCAGATAAGCCACCCCTACCGCCTCAATGGTTAGTAGAGAGCAGAAAAAGAAAAACTCTATCCACTCCCGGAACTCCTCTCTCCCTGGCCGAAATGATGGCTCAGGTCCAGGCCCCACTGAAGGCCAAGAAAGCTTAGATGGTTCATACTCTTTGAATCAAGCTGGGCAAAGAAACAGTTTCCATTGTGGCAACACCTCCCCCAGGCACAGATGAAGCAACCGCAGAGCCCGGAGATTACAGTGTTGCAGAGGTATCGCTGGGAAAAAGGGGAAAACAAAGTGAGGTGGACTTGTTGAAGGAGGAAGCTAGGGCAGTGGAGGCCCGTTATGAAAAAGAGGCCCAAAGGCTCAAGACAGAAAAGGGGAAAAATGCAAACCTTATGGGGTTTCTTACTGAGCTAGCTCGACCTATCAATGTCACTCCTCTGGAGGCTTCCACCTCTGAAGATCTACTGCAGAGCGACATAGACTCCCTGCGAGTGATGAAGAAGGCCCAGGCAGTCGATGAGTGGGTCACCCTGCAGATAGGAAACACCCAGCATTTCCTGGTATCCACCCTCCCAAACTTATATGTGGCCCGGCAAGTTCTACACCAGGAAGAGACTCTTATTGACCTGTGGGAGGGTGATATCAAAAATTATCAAGCATGGAAGGTGGAGCTTGAAGAGCTCCTTGGCCTGGGAGAGGAAATGATTTCTGAGTCCAGAATTTTGGGGGATGAATCATTTGATTTTGTGAGAACCCAACACTCTAGACTTGACCTCACATTGGAGGTAACCAAGCAACTGGTGGGGACTCTGCACGAGAAATTTAATGCAGTAAAATATTCTTTCAATTTATACAAGTCTTTTGTAACAAAGACTTCCGGGGCTGACCCCCTCAGTACAGATACATATATGCTGGAGGATTCAGTTTTGGGGAGTTTCAATGAAATGATGATGTCCAGATATCAGTCCTCAGAGGGAATAGATGGTGCCCAAATGATGAGATTAACTCGTATGGTACTTAGTGGCCATGACGTGGAAAAAATGGCCGATGAGTTTAAGGAGAATGTTCCAGACCTGGGGGAATAAATTGAAGTGGCCAAGTACCAAAGGGCCGGCCTAAAGGATGTAGATGAAGATGGCATTTCCCACCTCCTCCAGGCTTTCAATGATAACAAACAACCATAGGTTTTCTCTGAAGGCTGGAGAAGACCCAAACATTTGGTATTCTTTATTCTTTTGGGAACGTAGGTTCCCAGATCCTAGAGTCCCTGGTCCTGAATTTTATATTCTTTTGAATGATCCGTGTCCTGGTCCCCGAGGCTAACCAGTCACTTTTAGGAGCAGTTAATAAAAGCTGTTAGAAGGTAGTTGGCTACATCAAGGGGGCGTCGACTCAATAGTTGGTTTTTTTTGACAAGGTGGTCTTCTCGAGGCACTGTTCAGAAGTACGCCTAGCACATTGGAGACAGGGCACCGCATTTCCCATTTATGAGGCATGTATCCTCAATCCTCGAGGATCCAACTTTCTTCCTTCCCCTTCCTGGCTCTCTTCTCAAGGCTGATTCTTCTACTGTATATTCTTGTCTCATTCTTCTGGCATGTTAGGCCTATTCTGCCTCAAGGTCTTTTGTAGGGTGGCACAGGTAGTACCGGCCCCCAGATATTGTATTTTATTGAAACATGATGTAAAATAGGGTTAGGGTTAGGGTTAGAAGAAAGTGTGTATAAATAGCCAGACCGGCCCATTTTCAAGGGTCAGAAAAATTGATGATTTTGTTGTCCACAATAATAGAAAAGTGATTTCTCATTCTAGTTACAGAGCTCAATGCTCCATTGTTCTATTTTCTCTAGTTAGGCGCTCCCCTAGAGCCACCATTGTATCACGTACCAGTGCTTGCTGGAAGAGACATTAATGAAGAAGTGAGAATTATTTGCAATGATGTTGTTGGAATTCATGCTTCTAAGTTAATGGTATTTTATGTTTCATGTTCTTAATGTCTTCAGCTCTGATATGTCAAATAGATTAACGACCTTTTTTCCCTCGCTACTGATAAAATATTAGCTGATGGTTGCGTATTTCTTCGGTATTGAGTGTAGTGTATCAGAGTATTATCGATGTCTTGAATGTTTTAATATAACTATAGTTAGATGAAGTGTTTCTAACCCTGCAAGATATTTTTTTTATTTTATTTGCTAAGCGTAGAATGCTAGGAGGAACCTTACATTATTGAATCTCCAGAGAGAACGAGTTGAAGAAACTAGCTATCCCCCTCGAAAATAGTCACTCCTCCCAACTGAGCTCCACACCATCATGACCTGACACTCAGGTGCTTGAAGGCCTGGGGAATCTAACGTCCCTGGATAACCTTTGCAGGCAGAGCTGGCCAGTACCTCCGGTACCCAGTGACAACTTATGACTGTTGGCGGACCCAGTCAGCAAAACCCCATCAACAGAAACTGGTGCTAGAAGGAGGGCATGAACTCATCCCCTCCTGAGATTCTAATTTTACACCTCCTGAGGGTTCTCTAAGTTATAGTTTTAGGAATCAAGCTTTCATCGGGATTGGGTCTTTCTCCCCAGCAAAATTTTAAAGAATCCTTAGGTCCGCCCTGAATCCCAAAAGGTTTGTCGAACTCGAGCCTCCTGCTTGAAAGAAACAGACCTCAAAAATCACACTAGCCACTATTGTCTAGGGGTCTAGCATACTTTAGAATACCCAAAATTCTTAGGAAATCTCGAGAACCAGTGCCCAAACTATCCAAAATCAAGTTTCCCCAATGGCTACGTATTTTGAAAACACTGGGTCCCCCATGGGAACTTTTCTGGACGCAATCAACGACTTACCCTCCCACCCGAAGAAGATATGCCCACATTATGAGCACTTAGGCTCACAAACCGTGGAAGAGAATTTACAAGTATATAAAGATGCCATGAACTGACACCAGATCCAGCATGAAGATGTTGTGACTCGGATGTTTCCCTTGTCTTTAGGACAAGGTGAGTTGAACTGGTACCTTAACCTTCCTGCCAACTCCATAAACAGTTGGTAGGACATGGAAGACCTGACCGCCTTTCACGTACATGTGGACCCAGCCTGGTCCCATAGCCAGT
This sequence comes from Thuja plicata, assembly GCA_018584345.1. Lineage (NCBI taxonomy): Eukaryota > Viridiplantae > Streptophyta > Pinopsida > Cupressales > Cupressaceae > Thuja > Thuja plicata. The sequence goes on along the minus strand of MU228403.1, from coordinate 3,610,970 downwards.
TCATCTCCATTAGAAAGGAACCTAATGAACCTCTTGCAACATTCAACCATCAGTTCTAGAGCGCCTTGAAGTGGTGCATGGGCCCTTTTATTCCATCACCAGAAGTGATCATACAGACTTACCTTAACATGATGGACCCCTTCATTGCCACTCTCCTTTGGAGAACAACCACCGTGGGTGACCGGGACACTTTGGTGAAGGTTTACAACCTAGCTTTAGAATTATCCCATGGTCTCAATAAATCCCCGGGTGGGATCGGGCAGAGTACGCCGTTCAACATGATCCCCGGTGGAACAACATACGCCGATGGGTATAACCCCAACCTGGCAATGGGTGCCCCCTCAATGGCAATGAATCCCCCACCACCCCTAATAGACTAGCAGGCCCGGTATGTTTATCCAATGCAGACCCAAGCGATTCCAGGTCTAGAAACTTTCCATTGGAATCAGCCGCAGTAGGCGCAACAGTCTCAGGCACAATCATCTGGAGTTCCCTTCTTTCATTCATCTGTGACTAGAGGATTACTGCCCTCGAAATCGGCTAACACTACTGCCTTCCTGGGAAACCAACAACAACAACTGTCACATTGTGATGCCAACACTCAGTTGACCGTCGAGGTTGAATCCCTCTAGCGAATGCTATCTACCTTGACTGTGGATATGGGTCAACTGAAGGTGGGGTCCTATACACCCCAGAATTCAAATTCCCAGAGGGGAAACATTTTTTTCGGCCAATGAAACAACAATGCCGGGGGAAGAAACTTCAAAAACGGGCCTAGGCCCAACCAATAGTAATGAAATAATAATACGAACACCAGAGGCCCACCTCTGAACCAAAGTGCCAGGCAAAATGGTGCTAGACCATCACATTTCACACCAGTCGCAGAATTCTAGCCCATGACTAATTGGTGCAGATTGCATGACATGGGTTCACACAACGAGGTAAATTGTGCCACATTGGAAAAGGTCATCATGATCTCCCAGCTAGACAGATAGCAGTCACATGATGCCACCCCTCCAGAGCCTCCTATTCAAGAGCCAACCCACAGTGCCTTCACCTATGACACCATCTTCTTCGAAACTTCCAAGGAGGATGAAGAGGAATCCAAATTGCAGGGATTCTTTGATGAATCTATCCTACCCTTCGAGGCCAATGCCTTTACCAACCCGCAGACTCCATATAATACTCAAAATCAAGTTGGTAAAGGACCAGCTTACACGCCCACACCTCCTATCAAAGACACACCTCCTCCTTGGAATAACACGACTGACCGATCCACTCCTCCAAAGGGTCCTAGCTCTAACCCAGCTAAAGACCTAGCTGAGAAAAATCACCAATTCCCGAGAGGAAGATTCGATATTAAAAAGGCGTTAGAAAGGACCACCACCTCCATGACCTTGATGGAGGTCTTGCTAAACTGTCTTAAGTAGAAGAAGTCTCTTCTGAAGCTCTTGGGGAACTCGAAAGCCGTCAGCCACCTGCCCAAGTCTATCTTGTTCAAAGATGCTAATGTGGCCATCTTTTGGGGGAACAATGAAGATCCTCCCTTCCTACTAGGCCTGAATATTCAAGGCAAAAATATACACAATTTCTTAGTAGATTCTAGAGCTTCAGGTAACATCACGCCCTTATCCATTTGTCAGAAGCTTAGATTCCATCCCACCCCATCTAATGGTGCAGTGATCTAGCTGGATAAGACTACCATGAAAATGGTGGGGGAATTGAAGAACGTCCGGATATAGCTTATCCAAGACCCCAGGATAGCCAGCATAATTAACATCCAAGTGGTGGACATCCCAGAGACTTATGGGATGCTATTAAGTCAGAATTGGTCTAAGTCCTTGAATGGTTACTTTTCGACTGACTTTACCCATTTATGGCTCCCTTGGGAAGGATAATCAAATAAGATCTGGCTTGAAAGTGAACCCCGAATGAAATAGGCCCTTACCGAGGTCGAGAGGGTCAATGAGGTCTTCTTCTCTGAGACTTCCCCAGGGGTGTACCGACCCTTTGAAATATTAACATTCAATTTCACCCCTGGGGAGGATCACGCGGTGCTGCAGAGAACACAAGACCTAGAAGAAAAGATGAGAGTTGAGATTGACTCTCAAGGTGCCACAGCGACCCTTGATACACTCTTATTCGGCACTTGGTGTTGGGTACACTATCAGAAACATTCAGAGCTTGAGTGTGGGCCTTGCCTTTCAGTCGCTAACCAGCATATCAATGCCTTCTAGAATAAAGAACATATAGCTGATTCCCTGGAGCCTAGTATTCCTACAAGATGCACTTTGTTGGTGCCATCTCCCCAGGAATCTAAAATCTAAATGTCTTTGGAGGAGAACTCTACCCTCACACCAGTATTTTGGGAGGGAGCTCCTCTTGAGTCTCCCAACAACAATCCAAAGGTCACCCCCTCCACAGCCCCAGATTAAAAACAATGACTTGTGGACCCTCAAGTTTGATGGGTCCCGATCCAAACAAGGCTGCGAGGCTGGGGTAGAATTAATCAACCCGCGAGGAAAATCCTTCCTTGCATCCTACAGACTATAGTTCAACTGTACAAACAATGTCACTGAGTATGAGGCTTTGTTCCTTGGACTCTTATTTGCGTTAAGGAAAGGTGTCACCTACCTCTAGGCTCTAGGTGATTCAGAGTTGACTATCAAACAAGTTTGGAGTCAATACACATGCCATGACAAAAGGCTGGCTGCATATTGCAACCGGGCTTGGAGCCTTATTGAAGATTTTAATGTCTTCGGCATTGACCTTATCCCTCGGCAACAGAACTATGTCCCAGATGCCCTCGCCATTTCTATCAGCACACTTGAGTCAATGGTCGGCTCGCGACTCTGGAGATTTTCAGTTGAAATGGTCCCCACCCCATCCATTCCAGACAATGTCACCCACTTTTAGGTTTTTGAGGACGATCAACATATCTTAGCCTTCACGGTGAATGTTGGCATCTTTGAAAACTAGATAGTGGAAGAATGAGACCATGACGATACTAGGCAGGGTGACGAAGATGATGGGATCATAGATCTACCTACTAACAACATCCTGAAGGGGATGGTTGCACTAGAAAAAATATTTGACTCAGACCGTCGGGCTTGGGAGAAGATGTCATCCTCCTCCGAGGGAGGAAAGTTTGAAAATGTTAACATCGGCCAGCCTGGTGAGGAGAAGATGATTCACATTGGTACCTCCTGTTCCCTTGAGGAGAAGGAGAAGATTCTCATGGTTCTCCAAGAATACATTGATGTAATTGTATGGGGTTATGAAGATTTGAAAATGTATGACACATCCATCATGACTCATACTATCCACCTGAAGCCCAATGCTAAACCCTTTCGGAAAAAGCAATGACCGGTCAACCCTCTGATAGAGCCTCTAATTTGTCATGAGGTAGAAAAACTACTGTCAGCCCAGATAATCTTCCCAATCTTGTACACTACATGGGTTGTCAATCTAGTCCCTGTGAGAAAGAAGAATGGTGACATCCACCTTTGCGTAGATTTTTGAAACTTGAACAAGGCCTCCAAGAAAGATAATCACCCTCTCCCTTTGTTGGATGAGGTGTTACAGATAGTGAATGGACTCCAGATGATGTCCTTCTTGGATGGGTACTCTGGATATAACCAGGTCATGGTTAAGTATGAAGACAGAGAGAAAATAGCGTTTACCACCAAGTGGGGAACGTTTGCATACTGGAGAATGCCCTTTGGTTTGATTAATGCAGGGGCTACATTTCAAGGCCATGGAAATTGTGTTCGAGGGCCTTGTAAATAGGTGCATAATCATCTACATGGATGACTTGACCATCTTTTCCCAGGATAGGTGTGACCATTCCGCCCATCTCACTCAAATTTGAGAGAGATGTCGCCGGTATGGAATATCCCTCAACCCCAAGAAGTGCATATTCGGGGTCACCAAAGGGAAATTTCTTGAGCATATCATCTCTAAGAAGGGCATATCCATTGACCCTGAGAGAGTCGAAGCATTGCTAAACTTACAAATGCCTGGTAGCAAGAAGGAGATGCGATCCTTCTTTAGAAAGATCAATTTCATCCGATGGTTCATCACTGTGTTTGCAGAAATAGTCAAACTACTCAATGAGATGACGAAGAAGGATACCAAGATTGAGTGGAGTCCTGAAGCAAAGCGGGTATTCACCCAGATCAAATAGACAATAACAGAAACACCTGTCTTGGCTAGTCTAGGCTATTCCCTTCCATTTTACATTTACTCCTTTGCTCTGCTGCATTCTGCCGCGGTAGTGTTGACTCAAAAGTTTGGAGGGGAAGAACGAACAATAGATTTCATGAGCTCCCCCTTCAAGAATGCCAAAGTCCCATATTCATCATTAGAAAAATAGGCCTTCACTCTAGTTCGGTCTGTGAAAAAATTCTAGCATTATATTCTCTGGAGCAGGGTACATGCTATCATTCTGGACCAGGCCATCAAGTCTCTTTTGATGCAGAGCGAATTGGGTGAAAGAAAAGGGAAATGGATGGCCATCCTCCAAGAATATGACTTAGAAATGTAGCCCATGAAGATAGTTTGGGGCTAGGTACTAAGTCGAGTGATGGCAGAAGAGACTCCCCACATAGAATGTCAAGCTTACACAGTGGATTCCATTACCCGAGACCCGTGGTATACTGATTTAGTATATTTTTTACTAAATAATAAATGCCTGGAGGGATTACCTCCCAATAAGCGCCATGCCCTACGAATGAAAAGCACCCACTTCACGATCAAAAACTTTGCGCTCTACCGCAGAAACTACAAAGGAGTGTACCTCCAGTGCATCGACAGAGACCAAGCTGTAAAGGTGATTAATGAATTCCATGGGCAGTTTGGAAATGGGCATGGCTCAGCCCATGCCACTGCCCATCAGATCCTTTAGGCAGGATACTATTGGCCCTATATATTCAAGGACATTTACACTCATGTTAGAAAATGCCACACTTGCCAAACTACGATGCATCATGAACGTAACCCAGCTATGCCTTTACAACCAGTCTTCGAGGCTAGACCCTTCGCCCAATGGGCATTTGACTTCATCGGGGAAATCAACCCCAACTCGTCTGCCAATCACTGATACATTCTCACTGCTACTGATTACTGCACTCGGTGGTATGAGGCTATACCATGCAAAAATAACACGGCAGACATTGTTATTAAATTCCTTGAAGAAAACATCGTCACTAGGTTTGGAATGCCCTTTGCTTTGGTATGTGACAATGGCCCGGTGTTTTCTTTGGCACAGTTAGTCGAATGGACCTACAACTGGAGGATCACTTTGAAATTTTTCAGCAACTATTATCCCCAGGGGAATGGCGTTGCTGAATCAATGAATAAAAATCTACTTGAAGTGATCAAACACCTGCTAGAACAAAATCCCTAGGACTGGCATCGAAAGTTGAAATTTGCCCTCTAGGGATCGCATTTGTGTCAAGGCTTCCCTGGGAACATCCCCGTTCCATCTGGTTTATGGTCAGAACCCTGTATTCTCGATTAACTTACAGATCCTAGTTTTACAGTTTATGCAGGAATTTAGCAACATGGATGACATCATGGAGGTTCGGCTCTAAAATCTAGTATGAATGGAATAATAGCGAGACACAGCCCTTGAACATTTCACGCATCATCAAGCAATGCTAAAATCATGGTTTGATAGAAGAGCCCAATGCAAGGCTTTTCAAATTTCAGATCTGGTCCTATTGTGGGACAAGGCCCAAGAAAAGAAAGGAAAGCATACCAAGTTCCAATGGCTCTGGCTCGGGCCATACCTAATCTCAGAAATTTGTTGGGGAAATACTTACCGCCTTAACACCCTGACTGGTGAACCTATCTCATTGCCCGTCAATGGACAGTTTCTCAAACACTACTTTGAATAGGGTAAGTTTGTCCAAATTTGTATTTTATGTAAAGCCTTCCGCTTGTAAATATTTCTTCCGGGTGCCTCACTGCAAGGTACCATTTCTTGTAAATAGCCTTGTTGGCCGCCCTCTGGGACAGCCCTCTTTTGGTGTTTTTGTTTTCATTTCTTGTTTTCTTTCGGGGTCCCAGGGTTTTTCTCTGTCATTGTAAGAGTTGGAATGCTTCACATAAATTCTCATCTCCAGTATGATATTTGTGGCATGGTGAACTTTAGAATCTATCTTTAGCATAGTGGAGCTGGCCCAGTCTCTGGGTTTGTTTCATAGGACGTGGCACATTTTGAGCAATCTCCTTCAGGTGTTCTCTCTGAGATTCTGGCAATCAGTGAACAAAAGTATACAAGGGACAAGTAATCAGACAGGTCGAGGGTAGATTGATTCTACTGGTTGATTGACCCAGGTCTGAAACTTTAAGGAATTCTTTTCGGGTCTAGATTTTTATCCCCTCTTCAAACATCTAAGTGTAGGTGGACAAGTTAAAGAAGTACCTCCATTGAAATTAGCTAAGCTTAAGTTTAATGGTGAAAGAAGTACCACCTTCCTGCCTAAAAACAAGCAAAATGAAAAGAAAAGGAAAGCGGGATGAAACTCCAATCTTTGGGAGAAATGAGAAAACTGATGACTGGTTCAATGTAATTAGTACCTCTTCTCTACTCCTCCCAAAGGTCATCAACTTGATCTCCTTGAAAAGCACACATGACACCACTGATAAAGGGCTACGGACTGGATCTCGTATGGTTTGATTTCCTCAGATATGTTCCTTGTCGCCTGTCAGATACTTCGGGATAGGGCTGGTTCCAATTTTTCTAACCAAAGATTCTGTAGTTCTCAAATGCACTAAGGTATTTTTCCCTGATAGTCACCATTTTTTATGCCCTGCATCCCCGTCCCTACATTTTGTGTGCAAAATGTTGGGTCCCCCTTTTTTCTTCTTTTGTTTGTTTTGTTTTTTCTTGCGGCTCTTGCCTTGTCTCTCTTTTATTTTCTTTCTCCAAGGTTTTCTTCCCCGCTATCATGTTTTGTTTGGTTGGTTTTCCATCTCTGGGACTCCAGTCCCGAAGGTTTTTCTTCGTTGGGAGCTAGATTTTAGACTCTGGGATTCTTTTCCACGATGTTATTAAAGTGATCATCATGGGAATCCCCAGGCCAAAGGTCTGAAGGTTTGCTTGTCTGAAGATTGCCGGAAGGTGGGGGATTGCCTTTTTACCATGGGTATAAATAGAATTTATCTATCACTTTCACATTTACCATGATTAAAACACTCAGAGAAATTTTAGAGTGATTACAGAATGATTTCCAGAGAATTACGATAATCAGTGCTCAACACTTCCATCCTTTTCAGGCGATTGTGAGTGTTTCATGGTGGCAGGTTGTGATTGTTTAGTAGTTGTAGCTGTTATAGAGCTTCTGTGGTGACCTCTTTCCTTCTCCTTTCAGCACTCTCATGTTGGTGACCCTTTTCCCGCCATTTTCTTTCTCATTTTTCTTGTGTGTTCCTTCTTCATCTTATTTTTGTTTGTTGTCTTTCAGTTATGTTATTTCCCTTTTTTTTGGTTTTGCCGCCCGTTGGTGGGTCAGCTCTACTAGAGGGTTGTCCACCCTCTGTGCAGATGTGGTTGGCTTGTAGATAATGTAGAGAGATCTATATACTTTGTGCCTTACCTGGTTTCCCGCAGATGTCATTCTGCGGTGTATATATGTGTAAGTTTGTGTATATTTATTGTATATCCTCCCATTCCCCATGTATATATCCCTTGGCTCTTCATATATATTTTATGTATATCCTTCTAGACAGCTTAGTGAGGTAGTCGAGTTGCCTGTGTCACTGGTTTTCTGCCCGTAAGTTTGTTTTAGGGCAGAAAACCACCTGTTTAAAACTCGGCCCTCAACCAGTTTCAAATAGGCAGTTTTCTCTCTCCTCCATAAACCAGCCAGACCCTCATTTATGTCCCATGTGCACAATTAATTCCATCAAAGTGGCCTTCACTTTTCATGCATTTGGATAGTTGGCTCCACCGCCATCGCCATAACTCCTATTTAATACCTATGCACGTGGCACCAACGTGGGCTTGATGGTTGACCTTTTTACACATCCTCGCCAATGGTTACTTCTCCGAGCTCTGGGTCCCCTACCATCATCCATCCCATGTCTTTACCAAGTCTGATAAAATTCCTGGACCTGGATGTTTAGTCAAATCTTAAGTTCATGTAATGCGTGTGTTTTTTGGGTGTTCTCTGAATGAAACCAACTTTTTAGGAAAAGCAGGCATCACGGTGATAATATCTCTAGACCCCAGAGTATTTATTTGTTAACACATTCTGATGGTCACTTTTCCTTGTAGGTTTCCAGAGTACGCTTCCAAATATGTCTAAAACATCTGCATCCTCTCCACTCGGAAGTCCAGAGCTACCTTCCGCGACGACTACCAGCGCGGCGGTTAAATCCAAAATGGAAAGGGCCCTAGAGAAATTGCCCCTAACTATGAAGTTTGTGTGAGACAATGTTATCATGGGATCAAAGATCGAGTCCAAAGTTAAACTTGTTACCGAAACCAGCAGCGGGACATGGCCAGAAATGTAGGCCTCAGTAAAAATGATGTACATCCAGCGACAGGCTGGAGATCAGCTGGCCATCAATATCGGGGACTCTGGGATCCTTAAGGCAGCTTGTTTCTCATGATCTGTACAATCTCTGGAGCTTATCCTAACGCTGGCCTCCAATTACAACTCTTTTGTTTAGGCTGTTATGCTCGCAGCCGCAGAACCAACCGGGTACCCTACTCCTCTAGTATCCCTTGACCCTGACACATTTCAGGCAGGTTTGGGGATCCCTCAATTCACCAAGGCTTCTGTGGTTATAAGGTCAGATGCCTTGGCCCAATTCACATAGTTGGAGGATGTCGCCCGAATATACATGAATGCTCATTGGCTCAGGGTTCCAAAGAGGGACCCTAAGAGGATAAAGATAGAAATTCCCAGGTCTGAGTTCAAAGAGAGCATTCAGATGGGAATGATAGCATTGGCCCGGGTCTTTGGGCAGCCCTCTATCCAAGAATTTTCTAAATGGACGTATTACTTCCTCCTTGGCATCTCCACCAAGAGAGGATACTTTGACTGGGCAACTATAATTTCAAACCACATCGACTCCCAGTTCCTCCAACTGACTAGGAAAAAGAAATTTTAGATGTCTTCCTATGTTTTCTGGGCCCTGGCGCAGTAGAGGCCCCACACCCATGGCCTACTTATAGATGGCGTGCTTGAGATTGGCCTAGGACAAAAGGCACTGTGGGACCATTTCCAACAGGTTCAATGGGAGGCCAGCTTCCCAAGCTTTTGTCGAGTAAATGATGCATTCATTTACTATCACCTACTCACACCCACCTGGGATGCAGGATACCGCCTATCCATAGAGGTGATGAATTTGGTCCAAATTTATGGACATTACTACATCCAATTCCAATAGCACACCTATATTAGGGTCACTGGCTTCTCTGAAAAACCCTACTTGTTGTCCAAACACTGTGGGGACAAGATCGTGCTCTTAGAATAGTGCAGGCAGATAATGGAGTTTCACGCACTCTTTGCCTTGAAGAAGATACCCAATATTTTATTCCCAATCATCTGTGGGAACTACTCATGCAACCTGGCCACCGCAAAAGAGGCGAATAATGAGCTAAAAAGATACAACTTGGAAGAATTCTATTTGGCACAAAAAAATTTTGATCCGCACGACAAGATTGGAGCGGCACTTCCCCGGGCTTCAAAGCCTCATCGCTATCACATGAAGGATTTTTAGGAAGATTGCCAAGACGATGTGGAAGTGCAGAGCTGGCACAACGATAGGATGATGGCAGGCATGATGGAAAGGTTGAAGCTCTGGAGGTTCCTGGAGGACTTCTCAGACACCGACCCCACTGTTGATCCCCAGTACAAGGCAAAGGGGATTGATACAATGCCCCTTCCACGGGTAAATTGGGATGCCTAGGAAGGACCTACAATTGAGGACTTCACTTGAGAGGTGGTCGAGCGAATTCATGCATACTTCAACAAGGTGTGCCCCAGAAGTACCCACCGAGCAGCCCAGCCAGCACCAAAATTAACTCTGGGGGCCGGGACTTCTTCACAGGGAGTGGCTAAAGGAAAAGGAATAGACGCGACCCCTCCTGTGCAAGAAGTCCCCATAAAGGAACAAATAAAGTAGTCAGTGGTAGCCTCCCAATAGATGAGGGAGAAATTAATCACACGGCTGGCCACTCCAGTACTCATGGCTGGGCCAATTTGTCCCCCTTCCTCCCCGTCGCTAGCAGCCTTAATGGTGAAGCCAACGGGGGTGGATCCAATAGAAGTAGCAGTAATAAAGGATGCTGGGACACCCTTGGTTACCCGAAGAAAGAAGAGGCTTAACCAAAAGCCTAAGATAGAGCTGGGGTTGGGTATGTCCCAGACCCAACAAGTAGAGATCCTCTCTTCCAGTTCCCTAGAGCTGGAAAAGGAAATAGAGGCTATTGAAGTCCCAGCCAGTCCCCCCTCATAGGAGGAATTTGATGATGTCTTTGTAACCGACGAGTTTGGAAACCTGCAGGGGGACACCAGAAAAACAAAGACAGAAGTCCTAGTTGCAGAACAAGAAGCTGCAGAACAAGAGCCTGCACAGGAGTAGGAAAAATAGATAGAGGAAAGGGAGCCATAGCCGGAGATTGCCTTTGAGGCTCTGAAAATGTAGAGTCCACGGGTGGACCAACAAAGGCAGGGTGAACAAACGGCATCTACTGGGGGAACTTGACCTTTGGGAATAACCGTAACCCCAGCCGCCACATTCCAAGAACCACTCCCGGGAGCGACATTTGGGCAAGTGATTACTGTGGCCCAAACTTTAAATCTTGGCCCCATACCTCCCCTACTACCAAAGGATATGGTGACAGAAGAAGAAGCCCTGGCGGTAGAGGCCGAGCAACAAGAAGAGCGACATGAAGAGAAAATCCCTGAAGGAGCCAACAAAAGTACAGACAAAGAAATAGATACAGAGAACAAGGCTGAGGAGATGGATGTTGCTGAGGAAGATATTACTAATAAAGAAGAAGACACAGGGAAAGGGGTGGATGAGGCCCCCACCACTAAGGAGGAGCAAACGCGGGACACTAGGGAAGAACCAAGAGGACAGACTCTAGTAGATAAGCCACCCCTGTCGCCTCAGTGGTTAGTAGAGAGCAGAAAAAGAAAAGCTCCATCCACTCTCGGAACTCCTCTCTCCTTGGTCGAAATGATGGCTTAGGTCTAGGCCCCACCAAAGGCCAAGAAAGCTTGAATGGTTCATACTCTTTGAACTGGGCCAGGCGGAGAAATAGTTGCCATTGTGGCAACACCTCCCCCAAGTGCAGATGAAGCAACCGCAGAGCCCGAAGATTATAGCATTGCAGAGGTATCACTGGGAAAAAGGGGAAAACAAGGCGAGGTGGACTTGCTGAAGGAGGCAGCTAGGGCAGTGGAGGCTCATTATGAAAAAGAGGCCTAAAGGCTCAAGACAGAAAAGGCAAACAACGCAAACCTTATGGGGTTTCTTACTGAGCTAGCTCGACCTATCAACGCCGCTCCTCCAGAGGCTTCCACCTCTGAAGATCTACTGCAGAGCGACATAGACTCCCTGTGAGTGATGAAGAAGAAGGCCTATGCAGTTGAAAAGTGGGTCACCCTACAGATAGGAAACACCCGGCATTTCCTGGTATCCACCCTACCAGACTTATATGTGGCCCGGCAGGTTCTACACCAACCAGAGACTCTTATTGACCTGTGGGAGGGTGATATCAAAAATTATCAAGCATGGAAGGTGGAGCTTGAAGAGCTCCTTGGCCTCAGAGAGGAAATGATTTATGAGTCCAAAATTTTGGGGGACGAATCATTTGATTTTGTGAGGACCCAGCACTCCAGACTTGACCTCACATTGGAGGTAACCAAGCAACTGGTGGGGACTCTACACGAGAAAGTTAATGCAGTAAAATATTCTTTGAATTTATACAACTCTTTTGTAACAAAGACTTTTAGGGCTAACCCCCTCAGTACAGATACATACACACCGGAGGATTCAGTTTTGGGGAGTTTCAATGAAATGATGATGTCTATATATCAGTCCCCAGAGGGAATAAATGGTGCCCAAATGATGAGATTAACTCGTATGGTACTTAGTGGCCATGACGCAGCAAAAATGGTTGATGAGTTTAAGGAGAATGTTCTGGACCTGGGGGAACAAATTGAAGTGGCCAAGTACTGAAGGGCCGGCCTGAAGGATGTAGATGAAGATGGCATTTACCGCCTCCTCTAGGCTTTCAATCATAACAAACAACCATAGGTTTTCTCTGGAGGCCAGAGAAGACCCAAACATTTGGTATTCTTTATTCTTTTGGGAATGTAGGTTCCCAGATCCCGGAGTCCCGGATCCCAAATTTTGTATTCTTTCGAATGATCCATGTCCCGGTCCCCAAGGCCGACCGGTCACTTTCAGGATTAGTTAATAAAAGATATTAGAAGGTAGTTGGTTACATCAAGGGGTCGTCGACTCAATAGTTGGTTTTTTTGATAGGGTGGTCTTCTCGAGGTGCCATTCAAAAGTACACCTAGCACATTGGAGATAAGGCACTGCATTTCCCATTTATGAGGCATGTAGCCTCGATCCCTGAGGATCCAACTTTCTTCCTTCCCCCTCCTGGCTCTCTTTTCAAGGCTGATTCTTCTACTCTATTCCACCTCAAGGTCTTTTTTAGGGTGGCGCAGGTAGTACCGGCCCCTAGATATTGTATTTTATTGAAACATGATGTAAAATAGGGTTAGGGTTAGGGTTAGAAGAAAGTGTGTATAAATAGCCAGACCGGCCCATTTCCAAGGGTTGGCGAAATTGATGATTTTATTGTCCACAGTAATAGAAAAGTGATTTCTCATTCTAGTTGTAGAGCTCAATGCTCCATTGTTCTATTTTCTCTAGTTAGGCGCTCCCCTGGAGCCACCATTGTATCACACACGAGTTCTTGCTGAAAGAGACATTAATGAAGAAGGGAGAATTCTTTGTAATGATCTTGTTGGCATTCATGCTTTTGAGTTAATGGTATTTTATGTTTCATGTTCTTAATTTCTTCTGCTCTAATATGTCAAATAGATTAACAACCTCTTTTCCCTCGCTACTGATAAAATATTAGCTGATGGTTGTGTATTTCTTTGGTATTTGGTGTAGTGTATTAGAGTATTATCGATGTCTTGAATGTTTTAACATAACTTTAGTTAGATGAAGTGTTTATAACCCTGCAGGATCTTTTTTTCATTTTATTTGCTAAGTGTAGAATGCTAGGAGGAACCTTACCTTATTGAATCTTCGAAGAGAATGAGTTGAAGAAACCAGCTATCCCCCTTGAAAATAGTCACTCCTCCCAATTGAGCTCTGCACCGTTGTGACCCGACACCTAGGTGCTTGAAGGCCCAGGGAATCTAACTTCTCGGATAACCTTTGCAGGCGGAGTTGGCTGGTACCTCCGGTACCCGGTGATAACTTATGACTGTTGGCAGACCCGGTCAACAAAACCCCATCAACAAGATCTTGTAACGAGGTTATTCATAGGTGGTATTCTTGATTAGATTCACCTTTGCATTCTTTCATTTTTGATCTTAGTGGTTCTTGAAGTTGATGTCATTATTTCAGAAATTAGGGCTTTTTCTGTAAATGAAAATAGAGTTCTCGGTGATTGTTGTTACTTACTTCAACCATTTTTTACTACTGGGAATCTTGCTGAGTGTTTTGAATAGGGTTGGAGTTTCTCAAATAGAGTTCTTGGTGATTTTCATTACTTACTTCAACCTTTTGTGACTGCTGGGAATCTTTCTGAGTGTTTTGAACAAGGTTGGAGTCACTCTGTAATCTGGTCGCTTCGTACTCTCATTTCACTCTACTTCTTTTCTCAAGTTGCTTTGTGAATAATGAGTTGTTCCATCAACTATTTATAGACTTTTTCCCTAAGTCATGTCATAAATTATCACCCACTTCTCAGTGTTTGAAGATGGATTCATTGGGTAGCACACAAACTTTATTCTCAGTGAGAATGTGATGTTCGGGATAGGTGCCAACTCATTTGACTGTATACCAATGGATTTTGGTTTATGGAAAAGACAAAATTGTCTTTGTACATGATTACCAATGGATCTTGGTTTACACTAATAACTCAGCTTTTATATGTTAACCAACGATTCTTGGTATGGACAACTTAGCTTTGTATGTATACCGATGATTTTTCAGTATGCATCAATTGATGAGATTGAATTCATAGAATTGTAACAAGTAATACCATAATGCATCTTTAATCATGTTGGTTTGGCAATTTAACTATGTATAATGGAACTAATGCAAAATATAACTTTCTATAATGTAGTTTCATACTTGTTTTGCTTAGGTGGGGGTGGTGATGTCACTAGATCCATTGGATAAGGTGTCACCATTTGCATTTCTTGGTCCAGCTTCATCAATGTTTGTAGCTTTACTCCACATTTTGTTTCTCATCTTCCTGATGTCTACAATGGTGTTTCTAATTGCAAAGGTTTTGGCCTCTGTCACTTGGTCTCTGCATTCTTTTCTTAGATGACCAACTTTATGACAGTGTAGACATGTCATTTTGAGGTTAGTCCAACTCCTAGAATTTCTCATCCATTGTCTCATGCATTTTGTAGCTATGTGTCCAAATCTTCCACATGTTGTGCAATTTTCCCATGTGTTGTAATCCCAAACATATGAGTTACCAACTCTTTTTGGTTGATAAAGAGTTTAATTTTCCTTAGGCTTCCATGCTTGCCTTTTCTTCTTCTAGCATTCAAGTGATGTGTGTCCATGCATTTTGTGAGTAGGACAATATTTGTCCATGTAGGTTTCCTTTTTTGGTTGTTTTACCTCAGATTTACATTCATATGCTTTATGTCCTTTGTTGTTATATTTATAAAAAATTCCTATGAATGAAGGTGTGGATTTAGGAATACCTTTCATTTTTCTCATGCATACATTTGATGTGTGGCTTGGTTTTCCATAGTGATTGTACGACTGCTTTCTTGGTCTTGGATTTGTGTAGACATTATTTGGATCATCTTGGTATGGTGATTCTTCATTCTTCGTATACCCTAGTCTAGTATTGTTGTTGAATCTTCTTTGTCCATACATAAAATCATCCATCCTTTTGGTGCTTTCTTTAGCTCTCTTGATCATGTCATTATGTTGCTGAATTCTCACTTCATGTTTCATATTTTTATTTTCTTCTCTTATCTCACCGATAGATTCTATTCTTTAAATGAGTTCTATGTTCATTCTATTTTCCTCTTGACTCATAAAAATAATCTAATTGGTGATCTCATGATGATGTTATGTAAGTCTTTGTATTTCTGACACTTTCTCTTGTAGCGTTTCAATAATCTTCCTCCTATCATCAATATCTAGTGTTCTTTCTTTCTTATCTTGTCTAGCATTGTTTATGACATTAATCATTCTTACCATCTATGTATCTTGACCTATTTGTAGAGATTTCACTTGTCTAGCCAGATTTTGATTGATTTAATTCAAACTTGTGATGCTTTCTTTAGATGTGTCTAATGATTTTCTAGATGCAGATTGTCATGACTCAAATAGATCAGGTATCTAGTCTTCATGATAGTCTTTTTCATTGCAGCGAGATGTCATAATCTTTCTTTTATCTAGTAACTATCTCATCTTTATTCTAGCTTCTTTATATTGTTCATAGAAGATTCGTATCTCTAATTTCTGATTCTTAATACTTTTCTCAAGCCCATACTTCTCCATTGTATGATATTTTATCTTAAGTCTTTAAAATTTTCCAAATAAGAGATCTAGCTCTGATACCAATTGTTGGAAATAATGGGAAGTATGTACTAAGAGGGGAGGGTGAATCAGTACCTCAAAATTTTTTTTATCTCTTTTAACCTTAATCCATTTACTAATCCATTGTATTACCAACCATCTGTTCTATTCTATCTTTGTGTAAGTTATATCAATTCATAAACTTAATAATATGTAAACATTCATAGAAGCATTCATGAAATGTAATGACACATAACACAAGATATGGTAACTCAGAAAACCCCTGTTAGAAGGTAAAAACTGTGGTGCGGATGGCACCCACAAAAATTTCACTATTTGAAGATTGGAAGGGGTCGGTTAAGGCTTACAATTTTAATTACTTCTAATGATCTACCATGTTAGGACTATTATGTGGAGACTAGTTGAGGTCTACTATGTTAAGAGCTTTAGAAACACTATTTAGTGTGCACTTGGTTAAGAGATTTACAAAGGATTTTTAAATCCACCTTTCTTAAAGGATTTCTTCTATTTGCTGCACTTGTTAGAATGTAGACAAAAATACTCATTGACCTGAGTGTATGCAATATTCAATTGCTGATTACAGATCCATTAATACCTAATGTGATTCATTAATACCTTTGTTTCTCGGTAGCCTTGATTCTTGGTTCTTGATAACCAAATTCATCTTTTGTTGTTCTTCTTCTTGAAACTCTCAATTTTATCTATAGATGTGCTTCTTGGATACTATTATCCTCACATGCATTTGAAATGAATAATTACGCATCTATTTATACAATAGACTAACCTAGTTTAGTTTCATGTACTACAAAGACAACTCTATGATCAAAGTTTTACAACTTGACCTTGATCTCCTAGTCTGCATATTTGTAATCAGTTAGACTGATTAAAACAATTACAATTATCTTGTTTTTCCCTCAAGAAATGGTTTTAATTCAAATCAAAACCCTAAATATAAAACATAAGTGTTTTATTTGATGTGGAAGTCAGGTCCACTTTTCTCAGGATATAACTGACTTTCAGTGTTTGATGCTTGGGTTTCTCATGAAATTATTTCGGGGTTCATTTTGTGAATTGTGTGTCAGGTTCCCTTGCTTTTTCAGGTTCCTTTGTCAGTTTCTTCTATCAACATTTTCAATTTGCACTTTCAGTTTAAACTGTAATCCCATCTTTTGGTATAGTGTTACCAATGGTTCAAAGAATTGTTTTCCCTTTTCATACTAATGGAAAAATTAATGTATTCACTTCCTTCTGCATCGAACTTATTGAATACTTGTTGAGAACAATATCAAAGCTATAGCACATTTTCATTAAGGAAAAATGTCAAAATAAATTAGATGGTCATTGATGTCTAACATTTAACAATTTTCCAAAATATGTTTGCTTATCCTCTATGTGCATTATTATTTCACATCCCCTTCCTAATCTTATTTGTGCAACAATTGAACTTATCCCCATTGTTTTTTCCAAATAAAACTCACTTCTTTCCATTGTGCTTGTTGTGTATTATTTTCTTTAGCTAGAAACTAACCTTTTCTTCCACACAACTCTTCAACTCTTCCACTTCTTTGCCCCTTTAACTTCCACGCAAACCCTTTCTAAATTAAATTATCTATATTGAACATTTATTATTGCTAATTGAAAACCAATTTCTTTTATTTAAATCCCAATGATTATTTTTTTTATGAATAGTGTCTTTCTTATTAAGTTAATATAAAAGTTACATATTCACAAAAAAGGGGCCAGTGGACATAAAAATAGCCCCACAAGGGTTCACACTACATCCAGCCAGAAATAGAAATTAGAAACTATTCATAAAAAAATATAAAGCCTTCAGGATGTAAGAGCAGTGCCAGCCAAAGGAGGATCTCTGTCATCAGAACCCCAAGCATCCCTAGGATTGACTTGAGGGTCGGGAATCGATCAGCCATTAGCAACATCATCTTTACCTTTTTCTTTCTCCTCCACCCAAGGTAGAGAAATATCCAGATCCAAGTGGGGGAAGGACCACTTGGAGGAAAGGCCATAACTAACATTAGGAGCATTAGAAGGGGTAGACATAATCAGAGCCAGAGACCAACCAGAGGCATGACAAGGTGGAGAAGCTGAGTGGAACTGCCAACCATCATCTCCACCCCTAGGAGAGTGGTAGCGGGGAGCATGTGACCACAAAGTGCAGGAGTGGCAAGCTAAAGAGTTGTGACCGCGGGGGAGACCCCAGGGTGGAGTACAATCTACAGAAACTAAATTAGGAGGGACCTGGACAACCATACATGGAACATTTCACCAATGATTGAGTAGCTCCTAAAGGTGGGCCACCTCCAGAACCACTTTATTGTCTTGCACTTGAATCTTCATCATAACATTGTTACATATACAAGATTTATTGTACAAAGCAACATTCATATCAAGAAATTTGTGAGTGAAAAGAACATCATTCCTATCTTTCCATAAAGTGAACAAAATCTTCATCCTGAAAGTATGCCAAATCTGAGTAAACTTTGAAGGAAGTCTCAAAGAGTCTCCTAGGACAATAATATTCCAAGAGAAGGGCTCGGGTTGCAATGGTTTAAAAAAATCATGAATCCACTACCAATAATGTTGAGCTCTCCTACACAACCAAAAAATATGCAAAATAAACTCAAGGTTCCCACAAAAGGGAGACCAAAGATCAGGAACACCTAGGTGTTTGAGTCGAGGGCCAAAAGGAAGACCTTGTAAGACCAAACACTAAGAAAAGAGAGCCATATTGGACTCAGTAATAATAGACCATATGATCTAGAAATGAGAGCTCCATTGGTGAGGAGAAGAGTGCAAATGCCACCTCTAGTTAAGAGTGTCCACCATGGGAAGTTGAGGACACAAACATCTATAACCCATCTTTGGCTTGTAGTTTTTGAAGGGAGTGGTAGGGTACCATTTCCAGTCTTTTCACTAGGTTCAAACAGACGAAACACCCATATTATGAAGAAAATGATTTGGAATGGAAGAAACCAACAGATCAAAAGTCTAATGATCTGGACGAGCCTAATGGAACTGGACTTGCATGTCTTACCAAGAGTGGAAGTTCATAGTGACCCTGGAAAATATGTCCTTAGGATGCCATTTTTGGAAAAATGCAGAGCACTGGCACCTTGAGTCTTAGCCATAGGAATACCCTAAATGGAGAACAATGGTGACCACCAAAGGTTCTATTGATTCAAATAAATCCTATTACAAAAACCACCCCCATCCCAATGAAGCCAAGGTTTTATATCTTCCTAGGCCTTCCATATGCTCTTAATCACAAAGGTTCCCTTAATATGCATAGGCTCCTACATAATGAGAAGAGTTTGAAGATTGATTCCCTTCCAGGATACCTATGAACATGATAGCCTAAAGCAATACAATTCCTAAGAAGGATTTTCCAAGCTTCATCTCCCATGAGAGAACATATAATCTATTTAGGACACAAAGTGAGCCCTGGCTTCTGAGTGAAGAGCAAACCAAGGGCACTAGACTCTATGGGAAGACAACAAAAATCCCAAGAAACTCTGTGGAACCCATGACCATCGGCTCCCGAAGCCCAAAGGAAATCTATGAGAAGGTGCTCTAGCTTAAGGTAAGAGGCTTTAGAAGGAGCCCAACATGAATAATAATAAACTTGAGTAGAAGCCAAAACTTTAGAACAAATCTGAAATTTTGCCGCAAGAGAGAGGTTTAGAAATCCAATATTGTAGCTTTTTTTCAATTTTAGCAACCACAGAATTCCATAAATCTATAGAAGAGCCTTGAAAATAAAAGGGAATGCCCAGAAAGTGGAAAACTTCCCTATGATAAACCCACTTCCAATCAAAATCATCTAGCCAAGGAGGGGCTGGAATAAAATATTGTCGTGTCTTATGCCATTGAATAGCAGACCTAGAGGCCTGACAAAAAGTATCCAAGCATTGCAAGGCATTAGAGACATTTTCCTCATCCTCAAGGAGAGTGAGGAAGGAATCATCTATAAATTGACCATTGTCAATATGGGAAAAAGAATCCATAAGAGAGATGCCTCGCAATAACCAAGAGGAAATAGAATTGGAAAGCAGGTAACCAAAGCCTTCAGCAACAAGCACATACAACGCAGGAGCCAGTGAACATTTTAGACTTGAAAATTATTTCTCCTTTGTTTGGGTAGCACATTTTAGACTTTAAAGTTATTAAATTGAATCTAAATGTCTCTATAAATAGATATCTTCTAGATTGACAAAAATAGACAATTAAACATTGTTTTGGGCTCTTGACCATGAATTATTGTAAAGTTATTGATAATGTTTCAATGTTATTTTTGGTTTGGTGGATTGAATTAAAAATACTAAAATATTTGTTCACCTGACCTTTAGTATTTTTGTTCTCAACAATACTATCCATGTACACTATTTTTTCTTCTCCATTATATTCTGGACATTTCTCTTATTCTTATTATGAATAAAAAGTACCTCTCATTGGTGTTGAATGTATCCTCCTCCTCCTCCTCATCTCCTCTTTTTAATCCTATTGCTTCTTCTTTTTCACTAGAACCCATTTGATGAAATCTAGGAATAAGGATGAAATAGTTATCCATAAGACTATTGTCAAAAAGTGTCGTGTGTTGCTCTTGAAATCAAAATTATCTTAAATACATCCTTCTATTTTTCTCTCAACATAGTCTATGACACCAAATGAATAGTTTTGGTTACAATTTTAAGGAATACATTGCAAACTTATATTGACATGGAACATGATGAATACAAAATAAATTCTCCATTTAGTTATGCAATCTCAGTGGATCTCTATTGCCAAACCTTTGCATATCCATTTTCCATGTGAAGTGGTTAGTCATATAATTATTGGGTGACAATCCACCATTGAATCTTAGTCAAAATTAAAATCATCATATCCATTATAAGATATATTTTATTCCCAAATTCCAAATCTCATTATGTTAATCTACTAGCTCAGAGACCATAAAACTCTTAAGAAAATTAAATATTCTCACAAATTCTTGGATATAAGAATTGGCTAGGGTAAATCCATGTCACTTCCATCTGAGGCTCTTCCGGCTCCACCGCCAGGTCAAATGGCATTCATAACTAAAGAGGTTTTCTTTTGAGATATGTTTGGTTTTAAGTTTATTTTCAACAAGTTAGTGTTTGAGATGCATTTAATAAGCTTTCTCTATTTTTATCTAGTATGAATTCACATCTGTTCAACAAACCTTTTGGTCTTTTAAGAGAAAGAGTTTGCAAGCAATTTTTACTGGAATTTTGTGCTAGTTTTCAAGTTGCATGTGAATTTTAGGTTAGATGTTTAATAGACATTTTTGGTATATCTTATACTTAATTTGATATATACTATGTTTTATCAAAGTAGGGTGGTATAGTGGCTTGGTCAGGTTCTGGTGCTCCAACTCATGTTGTCTCAAGTCTTGCTGCTAAGGTGGTAAGTACATTCTATTATATGGCTTGAATCAAATCAAGGCCTTTCAACTTGTGTTAAGGTTTCTTGGGTTAGTGTCATTTGTGTGTGTGATAAATTATAGCTTCATGAAATTAGGATCAATAACAACAATTCTATGGAAGGAAAATATAATTTTAATCTAAGAATTGCAATTAAATCTATAACATCTCATGGTTCCCTATCTAAGCTTTGTTAAGAGAGCTCTCAGCCTTAATCTCTCTCAAGGACAATCCTAGAATGAGAAAAATTGATATGAAATGCTTAATCTAGCTCAAATGCTCAAATATGTGTGTGTTTTCAACTCAAATGCTCATGATTCATGCTCTCAAATCAACAATTGCTTCTCAAAAATGCTAGGCAAATGCTCACTATGCTCTCAAATGCTCTCAAATTGCCTATAATAAGGATTCTTTGCACTTGAATTTATAGGATATCAAATACATAGAAAATGGATTGTATTTATAGTAAATTCCCAAGGGTAGGGGGTAGAGTGAATTAACCATGAGTTAATGTTTGGTTGTGTTTGATCCCTCAAATGGTTTCAAATGGGGGGACCATTTTAATGGTTGTCCTCAAAGGGTGGAACAAGAAGACAAGATCCTCAACTCTCATTGGTTGATCAATTTGAGTTGAAATAATTTAGGAATTATTTAATTCAATCATTTAATTAATTTAGCCATGTAAGGGTGAATGGGTTGGATTTGATTTTTGAACTATACAATTAATTGATTAAAATCAATTATATAATTTGATTGACCCCTTTTAGGCTTGAATTTGATTATTTGATTTCATTATTAATTAATTCTTTGATTTTAATTGATTTTGTTCAATTTCCTTGATAAATGTCCATTTGAATGATTTTAATCATTTTTTTATTATTTTGATGAGATTTAGGGCAATTGGCTGAGATTTACAGATTTAGATGATTAAGAGACACCTAGTCAATTTTAGGTGTCTACAAATGCCCCTCTTTGAATTGATGTGCAAAGTGCATGTTAGGGATTTTTCTTGCATGAATCACAATGCTTGAAATGTCTATGTGAACCTTGTACCTTCTACTCCTGATTCAGAGACAAGAAAAGCCTAATTGCTAAGGACTAGATAAGGTCCTTCTTCATTTTTGAGCTCCACATATGCTC
>MU228403.1:3546079-3577586 GCA_018584345.1 Thuja plicata | reverse complement strand
TGAGAAGCTAGGTTTTCCTTTGGGATCGTCTCCACTACCTCCACTAGTAGATGCAACGCTCATAGCAGTACTCATGTTTGTAGGCACTTGAATTTCTGACTGGACGATATTGAAACAAATCTAAGCACAGCTCTCTGTATTACTTAGAAATTTCAATCACCTTAGAATAGCTCAGAATATCACTTTTCGCTCTGAAACAACAACTTGGCCTTGAAATCATAAACTCAGTGAATAGGAATGAATGCACAAATCCCTATTTATAGCCAAAGGATTCAGAGTACATGGCTCAAAATTTAGGAACGTCAGTTCTGCCATTAAGTTGATATGCCGTGAAATGTTCAAAAACCTAGCCGTAGTTGAGCGAGGTGACAGAAAATCAAATTTAAATCATGAATATTTTGGCACAATCATAAAACGGTTAAGATAGCTGACATGGCACTCTCTGATTCATCCTCTTTCATACATCTCAGCTACCTTTTGTACACAGTAATCAAAAATTCATGCATCTGATTGGCCGCCGGGTGATCTTCTCTGTCATCTCATCCACTTGGCGCCACTTTTATAGATCCTGTTTTCAGACGACCTCGCAACCTCATTAAGTCTCTTTGTCGCGAGCACATTTCCTTAACCATGGTTTACTCTTCAGACTTGGCAAAAATGTAACTCTTTTACCTCGGCTGACCCAAGTCTCTCTAGCGATCAGGCGACTATGGTGAAACTGAAGTCGCATGGAGTTAACTCTAACTCAGCTTGGTTCATCATACTTCACGACAAACTGTTACCTTTTAATATTTCAATGTTATTGCTAAGTCGCTGGATGCTCATTTCTCTTTTTGAGATTACACGACAACCTTTAGTCGCTGATTCGGGTGATACATTTATCATGACCTTATTACTGAAAAGGTACCCTTTCTCTGTTTACAGCGACCTCGCGACAGACCTCAATCGCTGAGTCGGAAGGACTTTCTCCCTGGGGCACTTTTATCACTAGACTTAGCGACCACCGTTATATCCTTTCATCTTTCCATCGCACAACTGTCTTATAATCACCTTACATTTCTTCATGCCCTTAAATCATCAAGAGACTTTGCGACTGAGGGTGAAAACAGTTTAGTCTCCTTATCGCTTGATCTCTTTCCTCCTTCTGGCGACCTCACGACAACCACTAGTTTTGTGACAGATGTCATCTATTCTTTGGTCCACTTAATACATTCTGGAAAGCTGAGTCACCGCCCTAATCTGGCGACCTCCCGACTGAGGGAAATCACTTAACATGAAACCGTTAGTTGCGGGGTCGGGACTGTTATCCCTTAACTGCCAACTTATCAGGAGACCACGCGACTGAAGGAAAAGCTTAACTATTTGAATGTCCTGATCTAGCGATCATGCGACATGAAGTGAATCGCGAAGTCGGAGAACATTCCTTTGACCTGTTGACTCTTCTCGCGATCACCCGACTAAAGTGGGTCCCATTCCTTTTAAATCTTATAACATGAAGTTCAAGTGACAACCCGACTAGAGAAAGATCGCTAAGTCTCGAGACATTGATGGAATATTACATTTTTTCAAGAGACTACGCGACATAAAGGAAAAGCTTGATCGGAAGAAGATTTGGCATATTCGTTCTGGGTAACGCGATCAAGCGACTTGACTTAAAGCACATGTCTTGAGTGACTGAAAAAGGTAATGAAAAAATATAAGACATGGCTAAGGGTTTAAACATGCATCATTTAATACTAGGCTTTTAGGGTTTTTTTAGGGTTTTGACAATTTAGCAAGGTATAGGCACGAAAACCTGAAAATTTTCAGAGAATAAGACAAAGAACAAGGGAAGGCAACAAAAATAGGAAATACAACCAACAGTGCATTGATTCAAAGAAAAATTGATGTCCTGATCATTTATTTGATACTTATGTCTGATTCATTGACTGGTGTGAAACCTAATTGATTTGAAAATCTGATGTGAAACCCTAATGTGAAAATTGATGTAAAACTTGATGCAAAACCCTAATGGGTGATCCCACAATAGTGGGTTACACTTTTTCAGAGGAAGGAATTCCTCATGAAATCCATGAGGGGGAGGATTTAGTCAAGTACTTTCGATAGAAAGTACCTGATTGTTTTGATCAAAATATTCTTAGTTTCGATCGAAACTACCCTTTTTGCTTAGTTTTGATCGAAACTAACTCAGTTTCGATTGAAACTAACTAGTCAAAATTTGGCTATGATTTTTACCCATATACATGTTAAACTAAGAAACTACTTTTCATAGAAAGTAGTTTTGACCAAAACTAAATAGTTTCGATCGAAACTACTTTCTATCGAAAGTAGTTTCTATAGAATCCCCCAAAATTGAGGCCATTTGCAAAGGCTAACAACAATATGCAGTTTTCATGGCTTTGGGGCTCAAGTGTGGGGCTCAAATGGAATAATATGGACACCTCCTTTTGCATCACACAAGTACTTTGAATGAGCTTTCTAACAAATATAGATTTGACAAATTTTGAATTAATTAGGTGTATGTATTTTGACGTGCATTGGATATAGGTTTTTTATCGAATATAAACTTCTAGGTTTGACATTCAATGAAAAATAGTAGAAAATAGAAAAAAAAATTGAAAAATAACAGTGCCCTCCAGCTTCGAGTCTGCTTTCTATCAAAAAAAAATTGAATTTTGATAAATACACAAGTTATCAGCTACGTAGTCAAGGTATGTCAAAATTATGGTTGACTCTACTTCAAACATTCATAAAATATGCAATAATCATGATAATGTCATTGAAACAATTGCATGCCCTTTGTATGGATGTTACAAAACCAAATTTGAAAGAAGTGCATTGATATCTATTTTAGAAAAAAAGTTATGATGTACGAAGTCATTGTACCTTTTTGAAAATGACATTTTCAGCAACATAGTAGTTTTAGTGGGAGAAAAAAAACCATTAAAATCAATTAAAAAAAAAACTTTAAAATATATTTAGAATCTAGATAGAAAATCCTAAAATACTCTAGTATACTTCATCTTCCTATTTCAAATAGTTTAACGACAATATGCATCCGAATGTTAAAGTTTTTCTCAAAATGTAGACTTCAATGTCCGTTTAGGCAAAAAAGTGTAACCCACTATTGTGGATCACCCTGATGCAAAAATTGATGTGAAACTTTGATGCAAAACCCTAATGCAGAACTTGATTTGATGCCCCGTTGATAAAATTTTGAAATTTTAATGCCCCATATCTGATATAAAATGTGATGTAGAATCTTAATTTGATAATTTGATATGGATATGATGCCCCCTCGGGAAATGAATCGAGATGATGTTTGGATGATTTGGTTGAGATTGGGAAATTGAGATTCATTTCTTGATAAAATCAATTTGAAAATGCCCCGGTTATGAGAGAATTTTTTGCCAATAGCTATGATTGAGAAAATGTTATTGATGTTTGAGATAAGTTGATGATGTTCGGATATCACTTGATGTCAGTCAGAATCACTTGGTTGATGTTATATTGATGTCAATCAGATAGGATAGGTAGGTTGATGGATTGATTGTATAAACTGATAATTCGGTCTCAAGATCTAGAGAGACAAACAAATGGATTGATTTTCCCTCCTCAAGATCTAGAGTTAGGAAATTTGATGCGCTCAAGATGAGAAAATGGATGATAGGATAAATGATTGATGTTAGATGATCAATTGAATGATTTGACTAATTGATATTTGATTGGATTGGATTATATTTTATTAGATGGTGGGAGGCTTATAGATAGGTGCATTTGATATGATTTAGGTTCAGATATAGGGATGGGGATAAATAGAGTTAGGTTTCTCTGAGTTGATCAGATGGTGAGGTTGAGCATATGTATATTGATGATATCCTTGATGTAGCATTGATCAATTTGATGAATCAAATATTTGAGGACATTGATTAGGAATTTGATGATGTAATAATGATTAACTTCCACCCCCTTCACTAAATAAAATACCATAAACATGCAATTAATCTATCATGAAAATGCAATGCAATGCAACTAATTGTCCTTGAGGTTTGTGAAAGAAATGCAAATAGAGATATATTTTTAGCATTGAGTTTTGTGGAACTAGGAGTTGATACAATCCTTACTGGTGCCACTGCAACCATAATGATATGAATATGACTTTAATCTCATTTGGTAACCATCTACGAACCAAGTACAACCCTCACTAGTCGAATGACCAACTATGGGAGTATGAATACCGGTTTAATCAGATTCAATGTTGCAAGTGGATGTTGGTATTAAGATATTGAAGATCTAAATAGAAAAGGTATTCTTTTGTGTGAAATAAAAAAGGTTAACCCTCCTTCTTATATGAATGTCCTCGATGGTTCTTTGATGACCATGTACTTAGACGAAGTCACACAAGTTAAAGAATCTCCCTCAAAAAAGTCACACAGAAGTTAAGAAAAAAATCATGTCTTCATCATCGCCAATCTAGTCGAAACATCATTGATTAGCTAAAAAGAACATGACTCAAAAAAATCAATGAAAAATTCATCGAAAAATCCAAGTGTTCTAAAATGTATCAAGATTTTCAAAAAGAATTCCAAACATTCTGATCATTTAAGGTTTGTCAATTTTTAATCCTAATAAAATAAGTCAATGAAGCTCAAGGATCGTGGTATAGGATCAAATTATTTAGGGTAGAACAATGATATCCATCAAAGGTTCTAAATATCTTTCTTCTCAATCTGAAAATCTGCTTTTGATGTATGACCAAAATGTAGCACTCTTGAATCCGTTTAGTACCAAAATTCATGATGTTTGCACCCAAGTGATAAATGTAATCAATGTGAAACTAAGGGAAAAATGAGACCTAGAATGAAACAATGCATCTTTGAGACTTTATGCAATATTTTTTGGGTTTTTGAATTTTTTAATGTTTTTGGGTTTTTAGAGATTTTTTGTTTTTTAGAGATTTTTGATTTTTTGAATTTTTTTTAGAATTTTTAGAATTTACCATCTCTCAAAAAAGATCACATTGGTTTTCCCCCAATGTCTAGCAAGGTATAGGACATGAAGGATGGATTTTCAAGTTGATGAATTATAAATGGAAAGGCCATGATGGATGAAACGTGTGAATGTGACCCGTAGGACCATCTCCTCAAGATTACCCAAGCTAAGGAAAAAGGATATAGCAATGTAAACATGTTTTTGGATAAGAAATGAAATCCAATGATGCAGTGTTAGATAGAATATAGGATAATGACATGATGTCATGAAAGTGTAATGTCCAAAAGAGTGTACATGTCAAGAGGTTTTTGATAATAAATTTTGCACTTTATGTCCATTTTTTATCAACACCAATGGATCAATTTGGGTAAGATGTGGATAAGATAGCACGATCGGGATAAAGGGTATTGGAGGCTGTGAGGGGATGATTTTGGGATTATGGAAAGACTTATTAGGAATAATGAAGGTGGATTGGGGAGAAGCAAGATCATGATAAGGTATCATGGATGCAACAAGTGAATAAGTTGATGGAAAGGATAACAGTGTCAAGATACTTGATGCTCATGGATATGTTCAACCTTGTCAAGACCAAAGGTGAAAGAAGGAATATGGATGCAAGTGAGATAAATGATAGGAAGATGGAGGATAGCCTGGATGAAACTTTCCCCCAAGTGTAGAATGCAAGAGGAAGGAATTATGCATGATGCCAATTTGCCAGGTTTTCATCATGGTACTTGCCCAAGGTGCCACAAGAAGTGGTTTTCACCATAGGAAGGAT
Organism: Thuja plicata; assembly: GCA_018584345.1. Lineage (NCBI taxonomy): Eukaryota > Viridiplantae > Streptophyta > Pinopsida > Cupressales > Cupressaceae > Thuja > Thuja plicata. Next base: position 3,571,816 of record MU228403.1, on the reverse strand, counting down.
TGATTTCTCTTTACTTTTGCTACCAAGGCACCTGTTTTACTAGGTTTTCACCAAGGCACTTTTTCTCTTTTTTTTCACTTTTTTTTTTTCTTTTGTGTTTTTCAAAATTTCCCCAACATTTGGATCTTTGAACAATGATCTTCTGAAAAATATTTTATAATAAACCATGAATAAGGCTAGGATGCTCAAATAAATTGATAAGGTGATGAAAAAGGATAGATATGGAAGATAAGGGTGGATGGTGGTGAACATTTTCTACCATAGATTGGATAAGAGGGATGGAAAGATGGAAAGTATGTGTTGGATAATGAATGTGAGGATAAGAAGAAGGTATGTGGTGGATGGAAATGTTGGCAAGATCAACTTTGATACACACTTTGAAGGGTGGTGGAATAATGGAGGAACAATGGATGAAGGAGGTGAGAATGTAACTAAGATAGTGGATTTTGGGATATAGGAACCCAAAGTAGTCTTGGAATGTGGAAAATTCTTGGAAGGAGATGGAATGGAAGCCTTTGGAAGCTTGAATGTCAACTTTGATTTTTCTTTTGTGTGCAATTCTTTCAAAAGTGACTTGGGAATCCACATAGTCTTTGATTTTTCTTTCTTTTGTGATGCTTTTGAATGCATTTCTTCAATAAGGGATTTAGGAACCCACATTTTCTTTGATTTTTATTTTTTCTTGGTGGACCTTTGGGGTCTCTTGGATATTTCATTTTGCTTTGTGGACCTTGTGGCCTTTTGGATATTTATTTTTTATTTTCATTCACATGTTGATTAGATGGGACATGGTGATTTTTATACACATGTGGATTCATGGATTTCTGATTTTTATGTTGCACATCCAAATTGCTTCCGAAAGACTTGGGAATTGTGGGTGAATGGGAATAATATGGAGGGTTCATATGGATTGGTGTTTGAACATTCTTCAAGTATGTATGCCTTCATTGATCTTGATACATGGTAGGGTAAGTGAATGAAGAACTAGAAATGGTAGGAATGGTTGATGGAGGGATATATGGACCTAATATGGATGGAAGGAATGAAGACTTGAACTTTGGGACATAGGAACCCAAAATGTATTTGGAGGATGGTGAAGGTGTATGGTTTCATTTGAATGGAAGTAGATAAGATGTGAAAGGGATATCAATATCTTTGGCATGAGTTATAGTGCCAAGGCTCTCATCTTTAAGATTTATATTTATACCAATAGGCTCATGAAGAACTTTCATAGGAAAACCTTTGATAGGATCAACCGATATTGGAAGGGATTTATTATCATGCAAGGAATTTGGAGGAATGATGGTTTCTTGAGGTGAATATGGAGGATCATGACAAGGAGTTGATGTAAAAATTTGATCTTGAAAAGGATCTTTGGATGGTGTAGTGAGGGAAGCCAATGATGCAGTGCTAGATAGCATGTAGGATAATGACCTAATGTCATGAAAGTGAAATGTCCAAAAGAGTGGACATGTCAAGAGGTTGTTGATAAAAAAAATTTCACTTTACATTATTCATTTCCGATCAAGACCAATGGATCAATCATAGAATTTTATTGATCCCATTTATGTCTTTATATCTTCATAAGGATGCTTTTCACTTGAATTTCTAGGATCTCAAATACATATAAAATGGCTTGTATTTATAGTAAATTACCAAGGGTAGGGGGTAGAGTGAATTAACCATGGGTTAATGCTTGGTTGAGTTTGATCCCTCAAATGGTTTAAAATGGGGGGACCATTTAAATGGTTGTCCTAGATAGCATGTAGGATAATGACCTGATTTCATGAAAGTAAAATGTCCAAAAGAGTGGACATGTCAAGAGGTTTTTGATAACAAATTTTGCACTTTACATTCTTCATTTTTGATCAAGACTAATGGATCAATCATATAATTTGATTGATCCCATTTGTGTGTTTATATCTTCATAAGGATGCTTTGCACTTGAATTTCTAGGATCTCAAATATATACAAAATGACTTGCATTTGTAGTTAATTCCCAAGGGTAGGGGGTAGAGTGAATTAACCATGGGTTAATGCTTGGTTGAGTTTGATCCCTCAAATGGTTTCAAATGGGGGGACCATTTAAATGGTTGTCCTCAAAGGGTGAGACAAGAAGACAAGATCATCAACTCTCATTGGTTGATCAATTTGAATTGAAAGAAATTAAGAATTATTTAATTTAATAATTTAATTAATTTAGAAAAGAAAAAATAAATATCCAAAAGGCCGCAAAGGTCCACCAAGAAAAAAGAAAAATCAAAGAAAATATGGGTTCCTAAATCCCTCATTTAAGAAATACATTCAAAAGCATCACAAAAGAAAGAAAAATCTAAGACTATGTGGATTCCCAAGTCAATTTTGAAAGACTTGCACACAAAAGAAAAATCAAAGTTGACATTCAAGCTTCCAAAGGCTTCCACTCCATCTCCTTCCAAACATTTTCCACTTTCCAAGTCTACTTTGGGTTCCTATATCCCAAAATCTACTACCTCAAATGCATCCTTACCTCCTTCATCCATTATTCTTCCATTATTATACCATTCTTCAAAGTGTGTGTCAAAGTTGATCTTGCCAACATTTCCATCCAAAACATACCTTCTTTTTATCCTCACATTCATTATCCAACACATACTTTCCATCTTTCCATCCCTTTTGTCCAATCTATGTCATAAAACCTTCACTGCCATTTACCCTTATCCTTCATATGTTTCCATTATCATATAATCAATGGAAGCCAATTATATAAGCAATAGAAGCCAATGATGCAGTGCTAGATAACATGTAGGATAATGACCTGATGTCATGAAAGTGAAATGCCCAAAAGAGTGGACATGTCAAGAGGTTTTTGATAACAAATTTTGCACTTTACATTCTTCATTTCCGATCAAGACCAATGGATCAATCATATAATTTTATTGATCCCATTTGTGTGTTTATATCTTCATATGGATGCTTTGCAATTGAATTTCTAGGATCTCAAATACATAGAAAATAGCTTGTATTTATAGTAAATTCTCAAGGGTAGGGGGTAGAGTGAATTAACCATGGGTTAATGTTTGGTTGATTTTTATCCCTCAAATGGTTTCAAATGGGGGGACCATTTAAATGGTTTTCCCCAAAGGGTGGGACAAGAAGAAAAGATCCTCAACTCTCATTGGTTGATCAAGTTGAGTTGAAAGAAATTAAGAATTATTTAATTCAATCATTTAATTAATTTAGGATTTAATTAATTTAGAAAATCAAAAGGAAATATCCAAAAGGCCACAAAGGTCCACCAAGAAAAAAGAAAAATAAAGAAAATATGGGTTCCTAAATCCCTCATTGAAGAAATGCATTCAAAAGCATCACAAAAGAAAGAAAAATCAATGACTATTTGGATTCCCAAGTCAATTTTGAAAGACTTGCACACAAAAGAAAAATAAAAGTTGGCATTCAAGCTTCCAAAGGCTTCCACTCCATCTCCTTCCAAACATTTTCCACTTTCCAAGTCTTCTTTGGGTTTCTATATCCCAAAATCTACTACCTCAAATACATCCTTACCTCCTTCATCTATTGTTCTTCCATCATTCCACCATTCTTCAAAGTGTGTGTCAAAGTTGATCTTTCCAACATTTCCATCCACTACATACCTTCTTCTTATCCTCACATTCATTATCCAACACATACTTTCTATCTTTCCATCCCTTTTGTCTAATATATGGCATAAAAGCTTCACCACCATTTACCCTTATCCTTCATATGTTTCCATTATCATCACCTTATCAATATCTTTGAGCATCTTAGCCATATTAATGGTTTATTATAGCATATCTTTCAAAAGAGCATTGTCTAAAGATCCAGATGTTGGGGAAACTTTGAAAACTACAAAAAAAAAAAAAAAAATTTGAAAAAAGAGAAAAAGTGTCTTTGTAAAAACCTGGTAAACTGGTTTCTTGGTATCAAAAGTAAAGAAAAATCAATCCATCCTATGGTGAAAACCACTTCTAGTGGCACCTTAGACAAATACCATGATGAAAACATGGCAAACAGGTGTCATGCATAATTCCTTCCTCTTGCACTCTACACTTGGGGGAAAGTTTCATCCATGTTATCCTCCATATTCCATATTCTACCATTCATCTCACTTGCACCAATATTCCCTCTTTTACCTTTGGTCTTGACAAGGTTGAACACATCCATGAGAATCAAGTATCTTGACACCATTATCCTTTCCATCAGCTTACTTACTTGTTGCATCCATGCTACCCTATTATGATATTGCTTCTCCTAAATACACCTTCATTATTCGTATGCAATCTTTCCATAAATCCAAATCATCCCTCATAGCCTCCATCACCCCTTTATCCTGATCGTGCTCTCTTATCCACATCTTACCCAAATTTATCCATTGGTCTTGATAAAAAATGGACATAAAGTGCAAAAGTTGTTATAAAAAACCTCTTGACATGTCCACTCTTTTGGACATTTCACTTTCATGACATCAGGTCATTATCCTATATGCTATCTCGCACTACATCATTGGCCTTCATTTCTTATCCAAAAACATGTTCGCATTGCTATATCCTTTTTCCTTAGCTTGGGTAATCTTGAGGAGATGGTCCTACGGGTCACATTCACACGTTTCATCCATCATAGCCTTTCCATTTCTAATCCATCAACTTGAAAATCCATCCTTCATGTCCTATACCTTGCTAGACATTGGGGGAAAACCAATTTGATCTTGTTTGAGAGATGGTAAATTCTAAAAATTCTAAAAATTCTAAAAAATAAAAAATCTCTAAAAATCTAAAAACATTAAAAAATCTAAAAATAAAAAAATCTTGCATAAAGTCTCAAAGTTGCATTGTTGCATTCTAGGTCTCATTTTTCCCTTAGTTTCACATTGATTACATTTATCACTTGGGGGAAAACATCATGAATGTTGGTACTAAATGGATTCAAGAGTGCTACATTTTGGTCACACATCAGAAGTAGATTTTCAGATTGAGAAGAAAGATATTTATAACCTTTGATGGATATCATTGTTCTACCCTAACAGTTTGATCCTATACCACGATCCTTGAGCTTCATTGACTTATTTTATTAGGATTAAAAATTGACAAACCTTAAATGATCAGAATGTTTGGAATTCTTTTTGAAAATCTTAATACATTTCAAAACACTTAGATTTTTAAAAACACGGTGGGCACCATTTGTGTGTGAGAAATTACACCTTCAAGAAATTAGGATCAATAACAACAATTCTATGGAAAGAAAATACAATTTTAATGTAAGAATTGCAATTAAATCCATGACATCTTATGGTTCCCTATCTAAGCATTTTTAAGAGAGCTCTTAGCCTTAATCTCTCTCAAGGACAATCCTAGAATGAGAAAAATTGATATGAAATTCTTAATCTAGCTCAAATGCTCAAAGATGTGTGTGTTTTCAACTCAAATGCTCATGATTCATGCTCTCAAATCAACAATTGTTTCTCAAAAATGATCAAAAATGTTATGCAAATACTCACTATGCTCTCAAATTTCCTATAATAAGGATGCTTTGTACTTGAATTTTTAGGATATCAAATACATATAAAATTTCTTGTATTTATAGTAAATTGTTAGGAACCTATGTTTTCCTTCTATTTATTTTGTTAGTGTAGTGTTGTTGGATGCATATTCTTTGTAAGTCATCCCGTGAGTATATTTTATTATCCCACATGCATAGGTAGTATTACTTTTCTAGATTGTACTTAGTATATAAGTGTATGTTGAGGCCTTTGATGGGTACCAATGAATTTATTGTATTGAGATTGCTCAAAGGAGGTTACCCCCTCGAAGTGGCCTGCGATCAATAGATTCACTTTGAGTTCTACTATTGCTCTATATTATGTTATTTCATGCATTTTCACCATATTGCTGTAGGAGGTTCCTCTCATCTGGTATCAGAGCACTTTCTTGGGCTCGCTGGGTGGAAATTACGTCAAAAAAAATTTCTGTCATGGCCTTCAAGTTCCCTTTTTGCATCCAGGTTCATTTCAATTCTAGTATTTCTTGTTATTGCAATACTTCTTTTCAGTTATTCAGTATTTGAGTGATTTTTCATTTTTTTGCCATAGCTTCCTTGCTTTCTTCCCGTTTCCTCTCAAATTTCCTCAAAACCCCTAAAATACCATTCCGCATACTTCCTTCCTTGAAGACCCTACCCCAAATTCTACATATCGAAGCCCTAAATCCCTCATTTATCTAATTTTAGGGTTCACCCTATCTTTTTCGCTTCTCATCCAATTGCCACCAAACCGAGCCACAAGGTTCAATTCCTAATTCTGCTCCCTTGTCCCTCTTGGACCGCTCATCTCATTCTGCCTCCCCAACCTTGAAATCCTCATTTTTATTTTTCCCTTTTCATTAGAAAGTGTCCAACCACTTGTCAAACACCCATTTACCATCTGAGTTTTTCCCAAATCCAAGTTTTTCCTTACTGAAAATTTTTTTGTTTCTCATTTTCTACACATTTCCAAAAAAAAACAAACATTGTGCTTTATGGTTGTTACACGTATAGGAGAAAAAATCATGGAGGAAGAACTTGCATCCCTCAAAACCAAACTTCAAGATCTGAATGACAAATTTCTCGGTCTCACTCTTCAGCATTCAGCCGTGAACCGAAACCATTCTGGAGATGCTGGGTTCTCTTCTGGAAATTTTTGTGGACCGAAGCTTGATTTTCTTTGCTTCGATGGTGCTGATTCAACTACATGGATTTACAGGGTAGAGAAATATTTCAGCTTGCATAATACTTTGGATAAAAACAAAGTCCTGCTTGCATCTTTTCATTTGGAACATGAAGCTCTTCAATGGTTCTATTGGTACATCAAGGCTAATGTAGACCCAACATGGACAGAATTGTGCACACTCCTTTTGGAGCACTTTGGCCCTAGTGCTTTTGATGACTTCACAAGAGCACTCACTAAACTATGCCAAATAGGCACTATAAGAGAATACCAGACAGAGTTTAAAAAATTAGGTAATCACATAAAGGGATTGGCTGATGAATTCTTTCATACTTGTTTTGTCAGTGGTCTAAAGGATGCACTTCGATCTGAAGTAAAAATGTTCTGACCCACTATAATGATGGAAGCCCTTGGGTTGGCTAAGTTAGTAGAGGACAAGATTAGTGCTCTACAACATTCCAGATCCAATTTTGTTCTATTCAGAAATATGGGTTCTCACAACCCTCAAGTCACACCAGCTCCCAGAACTACTCCTGTCAAGCACTTGTCTGAAACAGAGATGCGGGCCAGGCAAGAAAAAGGTCTTTGTTATAATTGTGATGAGAAATGGTCCCGGGGCCATAGATGTGTTCAGCAAAATCTCTATCTCTTGGATGTGGATACTCCACCTGAACTGAAAGAATATGTAGATGCTCATGAAATCGTGGATGATGAGGTTGAGCCTCAACAGCCTGAACCTCCTTCACCAGAAGCTCAACCAGAGATAACTGTCCATGCTTTGGTAGGAGTCACTACTCCACAAACCATGCAGGTCCAGGGTTTCTTCAAGAAGATCCCTCTTACTATACTCATTGATTTTGGTATCACTCGTAACTTCATTGACCCCCGAATAGCCAAACAGGCTGATTGCTTTGTCCATCCTTACTCTAGCTTTGAAGTCATGATTTCCAATGGGGGCACTTTACCTTGCAAAGGGAAATGTCACAATGTGCATCTCTCTATTGGAGATTATAACCTATGCTCTGACATGTTTTCCTTTCCCTTAGGTGGATGTGATGTGGTTTTGGGTGCCCAATGGTTACGCACTCTTGGCCCCATTCTATGGGATTTTGCTGAACTTTGGATGCAATTTTTAGCCAATGGGAAACAACACACTTTGAAAGGATTACAGCCAGGGTCTCTCAGCATCATCAGTTCACATTTTATGGAAAAAATTCTTAAGAATAATTCACATGGTGTCATCGCTCAGCTCCTTTACATTCAGATGCAACCATCAGCGGTCTCTAGTACTCCTACAGATCTACAACAAATTTTGGATAAGTATTCAGGTGTATTTGCTAAACCTGTGGGATTGCCCCTTCTCTCCTAGAGGACCACCATATTCAGCTCCTTCCTGGCAGTTTTCTACCCAACATCAGGCCCTATCACTACCCATTTCATCAGAAGACCAAAATCGAGAGGCTCATTTGTGACTTGCTGAAGCAAGGTATTATTCGCTCTAGTACCAGTTCCTTTTCTTCTCTAGTTCTACTTGTCCACAAAAAAGATGGTTCATGGTGAATCTGCATTGATTTTTGAGTACTTAATCATCTCACCATAAAGGATAAGTTTCCCATTTCGGTTGTTGATGAACTTCTTGATGAGCTTCATGGCGCTCATTTTTTCTCCAAGTTGGATCTTCATTCTGGGTATCATCAAATTAGGGTTAATGAGGAGGATATACCTAAAATAGCCTTTCATGCACATGATGGTCACTATGAATTTTCAGTCATGCCCTTTGGCCTCACTAATGCTCCTTCAACATTTTAGGCAGTGATGAATAAAATATTTCAGCCATACCTCTAGAAATTCATTCTGGTCTTCTTCGATGATATTTCATATATAGCAAAACCTGGGCTGAGCATCTCCATCATCTGGAGAATGAAACTTCTCTCTGATTATCAACTCTATGCAAAATAGTCTAAATGTGTGTTTGGCCAGGAGGAAGTGGAGTATCTCGGGCATATTGTTGCACACCAAGGGGTTCAGGTGGATCCTACAAAAATAGATGCCATGAAAAATTGGCTGCATCCTAAAACTCTCAAGAGCCTTTGGGGTTTTTTGGGGCTGACTAGCTACTACCGCAAGTTTGTCAAGAATTATGGGAAGATTGTAGCACCATTGACAGTTATGTTAAAAAAGGATGCTTTTACCTAGACCCATGTTGCTGAGAATGTGTTTGAACAACTGAAACAAGCTATGTGCAGTACACCTGTTCTCGGTATGCCAAATTTTTCCAAGCCCTTCATTATTGAGAGTGATACTTGCGGCAATGGACTGGGTGTTGTTCTCCTTCAAGATGACCATCCTATTGCATTCACTAGAAAAGCCCTTTCTGGTAAGAATCTAACCCTATCTACTTATGAAAAGGAAATGATGGTTATTTTGCATGTTGTACAGAAGTGGCGGCCGTACCTCCTAGGGAGTCATTTTTGCATCAATACCGATCACCAAAGTCTGAAATACTTCTTGGAACAATGGGTATCCTCCCCTACACAATATAAATGGGTCAAAAAACTCATGGGGTATGATTATGAGATCACCTACAAGAAGGGTAAGGACAATATTGTGGCAGATGCTCTTTCTTGCACATTTGATGGTCAAGCTTCCCTTTCAGCTATTTCTATGTCAATTCCCAATTAGTTAGCATCTATTCAGTAGGGCTATGTCATTAACTCTTCTTTATCTCAAGTCATTCACTAGCTGGCTAATAATCATTCTATTATATTGCATTACTCTTAGGATGGTGCTTCTCTCTGATACAAGGGATGTCTAGTGCTTCCTCAGAATCTAGATCTGCAATAGGCTATTTTTTATGAGCTCCATGCTTCTCCTTTGGCAAGGCATTCAGGATTCCTCAAAACGTATGAGCGGGCAAGGCAAAACTTCTTTTGGAAAGGAATGAAACAAATGATTCAATAGATGGTGGCTGAATGTGATACCTATCAATGCCACAAGGGTGAAATGACCCTCCTTCCTGGCTTGCTAGAACCCTTGCCCATCCCTACACGGATTTGGATTGATATTTCTATGGATTTCATTGAAGGGCTTCCTAAATTAGGTGGCAAGACAGTGATCTTGGTTATGGTTGATCATCTCTCTAAATATAGTCATTTTTATGCCCTTAGCCACCCCTATACTGCCTCCTTAGTTGCACAAATCTTGATGGACCAGATCTTCCATATTCATGGCCTCCCTTCTTCCATTGTCTCAGATCGTGATGCAAATTTTACCAGTCATTTTTGGACTGAACTGTTTCAGCAAACTGGTACAAAACTAAAGATGAGTTTAGGATATCACCCACAAACCAATGGTCAGACCAAAATTGTCAACAAATTCTTGGAAACTTATCTTCACTGCTTCACTTCCACACAGAAACATCAGTGGGCCAAGTGGCTTCCTTTATCTGAATGGTGGTACAATACCTCTTACCACACTGCCTCTAAAATGCCTCCATATGAAGTAGTCTATGGTTAGGAACCTCTAGTGCTCCTTCCCTACACTCCCATCATCTCACCAGTCTAGGCTGTTGATATAGTTCTCTGCACCAGGGATAAGATTCTTCGCACCTTATATGATAATCTTCACATGGCCTAAAATCGAATGAAACAACAAGCAGATCAACACCGATCTGAGCCCTCGTTTCAAGTTGGGGATATGGTTTTTCTTCATCTACAACCATACAAGCAATCCTCCCTAAAGCTTAAAGGGCATCATAAGCTGGCCCCAAAATTTTATGGGCCATATAAGGTTCTGTAGAAGATTGGTTCAGTTGCTTATAAACTGGAACTTCCTCCTTCTTCCTGCATTCATCAAGTTTTTCATGTTTATTGTCTCAATCAAGTTCTTGGTACCAACATTTGAGCACAAACTGCTCTCCCTAAAATGGATAAGGAAGGATCCATTATCCTGGAGCCTGAGGCAATCCTTGACCGGCACACTCGTCAGCTTTGCTCTCACTCCATCTCTGAGGTCTTGATTCAGTGGCACGGAATGCAACCAGAGGATGCTACATGGGAACCCCTTCTTTAGATTCAGCAACAATTCCCACACCTTAAGCTTTGAGGACAAAGATTTTTTCTAAGAGAGAGGGGATGTTAGGAACTTGTGTGTTCCTTATGTTTATTTTGTTAGTGTAGTGTTGTTGTACGCATATGATTTGTAAGTCATCCCATGAGTATATTTTATTATCCCACATGCATAGGTAGTATTACTTTTCTAGATTGTACTTAGTATATAAGTGTATGTTGAGGCCTTTAATGGGTATCAATGAATTTATTGTATTGAGCTTGCTTAAAGGAGGTTACTCCCTCGAAGTGGCCCGCAATCAATAGATTCACTCTGAGTTCTACTATTGCTCTATATTCTGTTATTTCGTGCATTTTCACCATATTGTTGTAGGAGGTTCCTCTCATAAATTCCCAAGGGTAGGGGGTAGATTGAATTAACCATGAGTTAATGTTTGGTTGAGTTTGATCCCTCAAATGGTTTCAAATGGGGGGACCATTTAAATGGTTGTTCTTGAAGGGTGGGACAAGAAGACAAGATCCTCAACTCTCATTGGTTGATCAATTTGAGTTGAAAGAATTTAGGAATTATTTAATTCAATCATTTAATTAATTTAGCAATGTAAGGGTGAATGGGTTGGATTTGATTTTTGATTTAAAACTATACAATTAATTAATTAAAATCAATTATATAATTTGATTGATCCCTTTTAGGCTTGAATTTGATTATTTGATTTCTTTATTAATTAATCCTTTGATTTTAATTGATTTTGTCCAATTTCCTTGAAAAATGTCCATTTGAATGATTTTAATCCATTTTGATGTATTTTGATGAGATTTAGGGCAATTGGCTGAGATTTGCAGATTTGGATGATTAAGAGACACCTGGTCAATTTTAGGTGTCTATAATTTGTATGAGACATTCCATTATATTTGATTTTTAAGTAATAGTATTTGTTTCTGGTAACAAGGGATTGTTGCTAAAATTATTTTTTCTTTGTATCAATTTCCAATCTATTAGCGTGTTAACTTAAAAAAAAATTATTCTCAGTAATGTCAAATCATAGGGTAATCAATAAAGGGATGGTGTATGATAGTGAAGGAATTATGATATCATCCCTTATGGAAGAAAAGACTTACATAACACATGGCTACACAATATATACATTGATGATTCCATTTTGAGTCCCAAATAGAGATGTTGATGGGAATCATTTCCTATCTCTCCAGTAGTTTTTAACTTATGCTCTTTGGGTATATTTTCCTCTCTACCTAGTTGTTTGCATTGGTTTCTTGACCAAATATTTTAGTAAATCATAGCAGTATTGTAATTTTTTATTTTGTTACTTCTCCTTTGTGGGCCTCTCTAGGATATTCTCTTTGTATAATTTTCTATTGTATATTGATGTACTCTCAATTTTGGTTGACCTACTTTTGGTTACATATGGACATCAATAAAATTTCTTTCTTTGTCTCCATGGTGCTTGAAAAACCAACAAAATTTGTGCAAAGAAAAAATGAAACTTGTGTAGAGAATTCTTTTAATAAATGGAATGAAGTTGGATTCTAAATGGAAAGTGTGACACAAGTAGGGAGAGCTACATGTACATAGGCTCAAACTATGACAGGAGGAAAAACTTGATCAAATTAAGACTTTCATCCCAATCGACTACCCATTGCAAACTATGATTAATTTACCCACACTAAAATCTTGGGGGAGATGAATAGTTGGCAATATATATTTGTTTCTCAAGAGTTGAAACTTATTCCAATGCATGTCTCAAGGCCTATTTGTCATGATCATCACCAATTTTATTCATTTGGAAAGGGACACTGATTTTCCCCAACATTGAAACTGTATTAGCATCCATACTACATTCCCAATAGAAATTACCAAAACTACATTGAAATATCTACACAAGAGCTATGCTTCATCAATGATAATATTCAATCTCAATTCCTGTAATTGGTTCTTCATCAATCCATTGATTACTAAAAGATAGCCCCATTGAACCTCTATTCTTTCTAATATAGATGCAATAGCTATTTTGATTATTATGATAGCACCCAAAGTTTATGCTTCAATGAGAGTTGTATAACTGTAAAATAAAATGAATTCCCTTTAACAAATAAACTATATGATGAGTGAAACACTATACCTGGATCCACCTACCCTGGATCACCTCTAGCTTTCACCCTTGAAATTCATTTTCTATCAATCACTTTTATCCTGTATTCAAGAGGATAATTTCTTCGTAAATATTTTCAGATAGCCCATTAGTGGAAGCATAGGGAAAATATCTTAGTATGTTCTACTAATTTCTAACTGTTAGGTATTTTGTTTTTATGAAATAGATATAAGAACATTTTCTTGTATCTCAATATGATATTTACATTATATTATTTCTTTCTACTGTTATAAGATGATTTATTTGTATCTCAGATAGTTGTCTTAGACATGTGACTTATTATTTATCCTATAGTTTATGTACAACTTGTTTTTATTTATTTCTCTTATATGATATAATCGGGATCAATAATTCGTAAATCCTAATCCTACACCTTCAAACTGTTTGAAAATTTTAACACAAATCTTGGAAAAGAGTACTTCCTCTCATTCAGGGATGGCATATGAGTGCACTTTATTTCTTAGGGAAGAACATGATGCATGTGGTGTGGAGGGGAAAAGTATTTCTCAAGCATTTTATGAAGGTGAATTGTTCTTTTGTTGAAAATTTTATTCAAAGGTGCTTTCAATGAGTGGTGACCCATAATGGTTCAAATTGGCATATAGAAACCACAAGTTTCTATTTGGATCAGACTTTCAAATGTTGTAGACTCTAATATCATGTGTTATACAAAGTCTAACTTTAAGGTTAAGCATTAAAGTAAGATGTTGTTTTTGTTTTAGAATGTCAATTTATGAAGTTTTGATACAAGTGCATTTCATTACACTTAGGAGTTATTGAGAGGGAATGAAACTAAATTATTGCTTATAGTATTTTTTCATCCAAAAATTTCAAAAGTACCGTTAAAAAATAGAAATGTTGGGGCACCTGCACACCAAGAAAAAGAAACTTCACGCACACTTGCAAGGCTTTGAGAAAGTATTTTCATCCAAGAGTTGTTGAAAAGCATATGTTAACATTGAAATAGAATGATTCACTAGAGATAGCTTGATGCACACAGGTAATAAAAAGGATAGCTTCTTGCACAAGCCACTATATTAACATATTGACAATGAACCTACTAAAAGCTTCTCGTACAGGATATCTACTAAGAGGGCATGCTCCCCACATATTCCATATATTATGCTAGATAGTATTCAATTCTTTATTTAACATCACAAGAAAGATGAGTTTGGTAAAAAAATAACTCATTTACATTGGATACCATAATTATTGTGTTTAAATTTTAAGTAAATGGTGATTTTGTATACTTGAAGATGTATTGAGTGGAAGAAGCTGATGAACATTGTTCTTGTTATTAACTCCTTAGTTCTCCTTTGTGAAGCTTCAGCCTTTATTAGACCATTTGTTCAAAATTTAAATCTCCTAAGAATCAATACTGAGGCATTGGCTCATCAACTATTTCACTTCTGTTAGGTTCATTCAAAAAGTACATCATGGTTTTCCTTATTTTTCATTATTGTTATTTACATGAAACTTTCCTACACACATTGAATGTGCTTTAAGTTTTCCAGTGGCCAGCCTTTTTTCTGCTTGAATGTTGTGGTTTAATGGTAGAAATTGATGAGCTAGGAATCATTTCTTAGAGGTTCAACTCACTGAAACTGGGGAGAAATCCAATATTTTTGGTACCAATTGCCCAAATATTGTTATAATATAAAAAGCGCTATTATATTTTTCAAGTGCCAGTGCTTTTTTGATATTATATCAATTCATATCATGGGCTCTTCCTTTCCCATTTACACATGAGATTTATGTTTATCATGTCATCTCATTCCTCACACATCACCTATTATCATCATAATCAGTCATTAATCATTAAATTATAGGACTACATAAAATTGAACAAATCATAATAAATAGTCCTGATACAAAGAAAACATCTTGATCCTTAAAATGTTCCTATAATTATGATTTAAATTAGAGAAAAAATAAATATAAGAATTTGAATTAGCCAACACACAATTGTTCTTTCTCTCTTTTGGAAATTTGACAAATTTGCGACACCTAAATTTGAGTTGTTGCTTTAAGGTGGAGGCGTTACTAGAATCTTTTAAGAAGTTGACACTTCTTGAGTATCTCAATTTTTAGCAGCTGAACTGAACTCACCATCAAGTGCCTGTTAGACATTTTGGAAAACATGTCAAAGCTCAGGTATTTGAATCTTGATAGATGTAGTGAATTGGAAGAACTGCACCTCCCAGAAGTGGCTTCCTTAACAAATCTCCATTTAATTAATTATGGCTTGAAAGAACTACCAACCAATATCTTTCACCTAGCCAATTTAACTGAGTTGAATATAAAGAGTGAGTTCTTGGCAGCATTGCCACCCTCTGTTGGAAATTTTTCTTCCTTAAGTACACTTACAATCAATGGGTGTAAGAAGTTGGAATCTTTACTGGATTCTCTAGAGAATCTTCATTTCTTAAGATATTTAACTATAGAGAATTTAGAAGTGAAGTGTATACCAAAATCATTAATTCATCTTCAAAGTCTAACAATAAGGAACACCCTAATCAGTGAGTTGATTTTTAGGTCAGGGTGCATGCTTAAGAGCATAGATCTATGTAGCACACAAGTGTCCAAGATTTCAATTGGGGGGGGGGGGGGTNAGTGTCCAAGATTTCAATTGGGGGGGGGGGGTGTTGTCCTTTCCTTGAGGATCTTACACTTCTTTCTAATAAAGATTTGAGGGAGTTGGAAACCCTGCCATCATGCACTCTCCCTCTCCCATTCCTATACACTCTCTATGTTTATCAATGTTCTCACTCTTCCTCTCCCATTCCCATACACAACCAACATTATGTTTAAGAATGCTCTCGTCATTATGTTTGATATTTGACACTCAAGATAAATTGATAAGTTATATTGGAGATTAAACATGTTAAAGTTGCAATGGTTTATGCACATTCTTGTTCTTGAAGGATGTATCTATATCTACCACTCTTTCCTTTGCTAAATTAAACATTAAAATTGTGAAGTCTGCAGTTAAGTAAGAATTTGAAGTGAAAGATGATGTATCAAAATCCCAGTGTTGTGATGATCTATTACACAAGATTATATTATTGTGAATGGTCAATTAGTTTTTGAATTAGCAAGTTAGTTTCTAAATTGTTACAATATGATGTCTTATTGGAGATAAATATTGAATACTTAGCATAAGCTGCACTCTAATGAATAATTTTTTAAATTACATTATCATTCTACCTTCTGAAATGATGTTAATGCATTTGGGCTCCCCAACTGTAACATGGATTGGTGGTATGATTTTAAATCTTGTTATTCATCGTCATAAAAAAAATTTATGTTTGTGATATTAGTATTTTACTCGTATCAATAACTATATCTCCTTTAATTTGATAGCTCTTGATATAGATACTATGTTTGATTTATTGTTAATATGATTCCAAATAGTTAAGGAAAATAACAAGTTAATTTATGCTTTCTAGTTGTCCATTCATGTGTTTTGAAAGTCTTCTGTTTGAGTTGTCCAATGTGCAAAATCAAAAGACAACAATTAGTCCAAGGGTCCTATATTTTCTAATATTATCCAACCATTTATGTAATTGCATCATGCTATATTTTTTTTTCTATGAAATGAACTCCTGAGTGTGATTATGGTTTACAAAACTTCAACTTCTAAAATAAAACACTCAATATCAATGGTTTTCTTATATATGCTTTATGTGTGTCTAACTTATTTTACATTGATAGGGTGTCAAATTATTACGTGATGAGATTGTGAGGGGTATTGCTAAACACGATGGTTTTCCTTGCGATCCAGATGAGATTTTTTTGACTGATGGAGCAAGTCCTGGGGTAAATTAGACTATAGCACTTGCTGAAGAATTTGCTAGCCCAGATTCTTATATTTTATTTATAATAGTCCCCACAAGCTGCCTGATGTTTGGGAAGGTACGCATTATTACTATTGTATTGGATATAATGCACACAGGTTCACATGATGATGCAATCACTCATAAGGTCAAAAAAGGATGGAATTCTTTGTCCAATTCTACAGTATCCAATGTACTCAAAATCTCTTTCCCTTCATGGTGGGAAACTGGTATGTATGTTTACAGTTGGTTTATTTTGACTTTATAAGAAGAATTGGCATTCTTCACCTTGTAGACACCTAAAATTAACCAGGTGTATCTCAAGCATTCCAAATTATAAATCTCAGCCAAATGCTTCAAAATATCATCTCAATGCAAATCAAATGGACATTTATCAAAACAAAGGAACAAAATTCAAATCAAATTAAAAGATCAAATAATCATAAAATCAAATAATTAAATTCAAGCCTAAAGGGCTTAATCAAATTATGCAATTGATTTTTCAATTGTATAGTTCAAATAAAAAAAGATCAAATCCAACCCGATCACCCTTCCATGGCTAATTTAATTAAATGGTGGAGTTATTTAATTCATAATTTCTTTGAGACAACCAACCAACTTTCCCTCCATTTGAGAGCACCTCAAAGCTTTTGACTTAACCAAGCTTTGATCATGATCAACTCACTCTACCCCCTACCCTTGGGAAAATGCTATAAATACAAGCCATTTCCTTTGTGTTTGGGATCCAAGAATTCAAGAGCAAAAGCATCCTTATTATATGCACATTGAGAGCATATGAGGATCATTTGAGAGCTTTTAAGAGAATTTCAGCATTTGTATTACATATAGCATATCATGTTTAGGAGCATTTGTTATTTTCCCATATGATCTTGGAGCATTTTGAGTATTCTAGCTAGATTTGAGCATTCATTTTCATACATATCTCGTTCTAGGATTGTCCTTGAGAGAGATTAAGCCTAAGAGCTCTCTTAACAAAGCTTTGATAGAGAACCATGAGATGATATAGATTTAGCTTCAATTCTTAGATTAACTTTGTTTTATCTTTCCATAGAATTGTTTTCTCTAATCTTAATTTTATGAAAGTGTATTTTCTTACATGCATAATGGCGCCCACCGTGGGGCTCTAAGCCTCTGTATTAACATTTTTATCATAATATTTTAGTTTATTTTCTTTGTTCTTGTTGTTTTTCTTGCAGAAAATAGGAGAAGAGCCACATATACGATGCAAAGAGCCACCTACGAACAATGAAATGCCACTTACAGAGCTTGATTCATCTCCGTCTTTCTTTTTGCTGTCACGTGTGAGATAAATTAGACTGCCTATTAGATAAATCGTGCTACCTATCAGATAAAGTGCACCACCTATGACTTTTCAACAGCCGCTTATCAACAATCTCTGACCGCATATTATACTTTCTGTATCACTTGCTATTTTTATTTTACCGCCTGTGGTATTTTAAGAGCCGCGTGTTATTTTAAGAGCCGCGTGTTAAAATTTAAAAGCCACGTTTAAAGTTTAAAGTTACGCTTACTAACATTTGGTAGCCGATGTTTAGCTGTAAAATGCCACGTAGTAACT
Source organism: Thuja plicata (assembly GCA_018584345.1). NCBI lineage: Eukaryota > Viridiplantae > Streptophyta > Pinopsida > Cupressales > Cupressaceae > Thuja > Thuja plicata. Next base: position 3,553,430 of record MU228403.1, on the reverse strand, counting down.
TTTTCTTTAAATCAATTTTTGGTTAATTATGTAACTTTTGTTATTCTCTATATTTTCTTGTTCTGCAGATGAAAAATCACCCAAAGGTGCAGAAACTAGAGAAGCGGATCTCAAGGCCTAGCAAGGAGGTAAGAGTTAAAACCAAGAACGATAAAGAGATTCATAATGCAAATTTGTTAGAGAGTTTGTTTGAAGAAGAGCATTTATATGATCATTACATTAAGGTGTTCTTTGCATATAAGAGAAAATTTCCTACTCTCTAATTAATTTTGCATTCTTACTTTCTTTAAAAGCTTTAATTGAGAAATCATTAATTTGAAAGAGCTTTTAGGAGGTTTTTGTGTCATTTAAGGTTTTAAAGTTTTCTTCACTTTGTTGTGCTTTATGTTGAGTAACTTTTTGGAGGAGATGGAGTGGGAACGATCACCACTAGGTGAGTAAAAACAAGCCAAATACTCAAAAATGTGCCTAGCCTTTTGTTAGCTTCAAAATTAGGTACTTATCTCATCAATCTTGCATTTGATCAAATTGTGGCTTTCTTTAAATCTAGCATAAGTAGAAAATCCTCTATTTCATCCAAATTGAACAAGCATTAGGCATATGCTCTTCACTTTTTGAAGTGAATCAAAAAGCCAAATGTGCAAAGCCAATTTGGTAGAAGGACAAGGATAAGCAAATTGAACCACACATTTCAATTCTAAAAACCTCCTTGTTAAGGGGTTGAAAATGAATAAAAATGTGTGAAGTGTTTATAACAAAAGGAAAACAATAGGGATATGCTATTCACTCTTTGAGTGAATCAGATTCCCAAACTTGTTGCACTGAGTTCAATTCCTTCTTTCATGAACATGCTAGCTAATTAGAGCTTTAAAGGGCCTGCCTCCCGAGAATTTCCTTACGAGCATGGTGAGAGGGAATGACCCAAAGTGGGAGATATTTTCTTTTACCATAATATCGTCTGACCCACTATAAATAATGCACTTTTCCTTAATCAGAAAGTGACTAAAACTTGTGCAAGCCATCCTCACTTCCTCTATTAGTCCTTCAAGATTGTGCAAAATCATACTTTTGTGCATGTGGGAAGCCCTCAAAGGGGTAAAGGATCTTGTCAAGGTTTAGACCGGAATAGGTTGAGACCTGATAAAATAGCAAACCTACCTTTTGTAGAGCCATGTTTAAAAGCCAAATTTGTTGATGCTAAGGTAGATTGCTTGGAAGATATTCTTGTGCAAACCAGTTGAAACATCCGAGAACATACACTTTTAGTGTGGTTTTTAGGGATATGGTGAAAATCTTACATGTGTGTTGAGTTTGCACTTTATTTTCATGCAAGAATACTTTTTGATAAATCTGATCAAAGACATTAAAATTTTAAACCTTGAAAACATCATTAAAATTATCAAAATCAATCCTGATCAGCAAAAATCCGTATATAATCATTTTAGAGCCGCTTACAAATAAAGCTGGGCCACTTATCAAACATAAAACATCGCTTGGTAATATCAAACAACCACTTATTAACTAGAAAGAGCCGCGTAACAATATTTCAAAAATGCTTGGCAACAGACAAATGTCGCCTGCCAACTACAGAGCACCGCATACAGATTTTCCAGTAACCACGTATTATCAGCAAAAGGCCGCCTACACACAGGTAAGAGCCACCTATAAATTTTAAAAAGCAAACAATGGATATCTGTCGAAGGTTTAAAAATAAGAAAATTTGATTTTTGGATACCCTTTTGGACATTATATCATTGTGGATACCTGACTTGATCAGAATCTGCCATTATTAAACATTTTGCAAATTCATACACGGATTGGTCATTAAACAAGTTTGAAAACTTAATATTCTCATTTTGACATATGTTCATGTCGGTTTTCACTCGATCCCATTACATAAAAACTACCCTACAATTGGGCGGGTCTTATCTGAGACAAGAGTGTCCCTTCTCAGGTGGTCCCTTTTCTGCAAATCCTGTACACAAACCCATCAAAGAAATAGAACCGTGGATGTCTTTCCCATTCGGTCATATAGATCCCGATTAGATTAATTATGTAAACAAGGACTTAACCAAACAAGGAAATGTTGATCCTAATGACAAAGGATCCAACATCAATATCAATGGAGGGACAAACATAGACCATAAAAATCAATTGATGAATAACACCAATAACGGGGGTAATATGGACCCTAATGATGAAGAGCTAACCGATGAAAAGGTTACCAAGGCTATGCAAAGCCCTTTCTTTATGAAACTTGTGGACAAAGTATTGGAAAAAGACAAAGAGAAGTACTTCCTAGACCTAGCACAAACGGGTCTCAATCTTCCACACGATTATGATTTTGCCAAATTCAAGAAAGAAGAAGCAGAGACTAACCCCATTGATATCATGAACAAACAATTCCATCTTTTTTAACTACAATTGGACACATTGAAACAAGGTGGGGCTCCTAAACCTTTTTCTATTGAAGCCTTGTGTCCATTTCCTTTTGACAAGTCCTTAGTCCTGATACCATTTCTAACAAATGCTATTTATCCAAAATATGATAAATATGAAGGAACATCTGATCCTCAAGATCACTTAAGGGAATTTTGTGCCCTAAGGTTAGAATTCATGCATGAAACAACTTACCTTATGAGGTTATTCCCTAGATTTTTGGGAGGCATGGCAATGGAGTGGTTCTCAAAATTACCCTCTGGTATTAGGACCTTTGAGGAATTGGCCTCTAAATTTGTAACACACTATTCTTATAACATCAAGCATGAGGTTACAATGCTAAATCTATGCAATACCAAACAAAGATATGGAGAGGGATTCCTACTTTTTCTACAATGATGGAGGGAAGTATTTTCTAGATAACCTCGAAGTGTACCCGAAAAGGAAAAGATGGATATCTTTGTGAATAGCCTGAATCATGAAATGAACTATCGATTAAGGCTACAATGTCCTAGATCATTCCAAGACTTAATTGAGAATGGGGTGACAATAGAAGAAGTATTGGTGAAAAGTGGAGAAATCAAACTCTATAAAGATAACAAGAATAACAACAACAACAATACCTCCAACACCGATCAAAATTGAAATAACAACAACAACAACAACAAAAACAACAGCAACAGTCGATATTGGACAAGGAATAACAACAAAAATAAAGGAGTGGTTAATGATGGAGTGGTGGAGGCTAATAATTTAAAAGATATCCCTTTTAATCTTACTCAAAACTCAGCTCAAGCCAATAACGTGAATCAAGCACCCAAATTACCCTTCAACAACAACACTGATAACAACTTTGGGAATAATCAAGGGGCTTCTAAGCCTAAACTATTATTTGCACCTACACCCAAGCAAACATTCACTACTTTGGGTGAACCATTGGAAAATGCATTAAGGACACTTATTGCAAATAAGCTTATCGATCTACCAAAGGCTCAACCCTATGAACCACAGATCAAGCCAAACTGGTGGAATGAGAACAACCATTGTGACTATCATCGAAATAGGGGACATAAGACCAATGATTGCTTGCATCTCAAACATGTGGTACAAGATCTCATAGACAATGGTGTGATCAAGGTGGATGGACCTCAAAATAATGAATATCACACAGCCTTTAAGACTCCTTTTTATATGCATGTAAAGGGAGAATCTTGTAATTCCAACAATGGAGGAAACAATGCAAATAATGTAAAAAGCAATCATAATGTCAACTTTGCCCATATTTATGACAATACCATTAATATTTTTGTGGTTAAAGACCAACATATTCAAGGGTCTGCTAATGCCATCACAAGGGGGAAAGCCTCAAAGGTTACCTTACAAGGAGTTACTCCTATTACTATTGGTCCCAAGACACCAACTATTCTAGCTAAACAAACACCACCCACCACAAAGCCTTATAGTTTGGTAGATCAATGGAAAAAGACTCCCGCCCAAATATCAATTGTGGAGTTGTTAAAATTATCTCCTAATCAAAAGGAGATTCTGGAAAAGGCCTTATGTGAAACCACAATCCCTATAAACTTGGAGGAAGACAAATTTTAGAACATGGTAGGGCACCTCATTGCCCCTCATTGTCTTTCCTTTTTGGAGCAAGATGACATGTCTATCACACATCCTCAAAACTTACCCTTGCATATAGAGGTATTAATCCAAAGACATAGGGTTAAGAGATTTCTCATAGATGGTGGAGCTGGTTTAAATATTTTCACTTTAAACCTTGTCAAGTCATTAGGTTTATCTGAGTCTTCCATTGATCCAAAGAAGAAAATAACTATTAAGGCTTATGATGAAGAGGAAAGATCTTCAAAGGGTATGATTGTCCTACCAATTCAAGTGGGACCTATTAGAAAGGACACTATATGTCAAGTCCTTGACATGAAATTAACCTACAACATCCTGCTAGGAAGGCCTTGGTTACATGAGATGCAAGCGGTACCTTCTACATATCACCAATACATGAAATTTCTATACCTAGGGGAGGAGATCACAATTGGAGAAGATTCAAACCCATTCCATTATTGAAATGCTTTGAAGCCAAGTCATGAATTGTATATTCCTCATAATAGGGAAAGAGTTATCCCTGATATTACCATGGAAGAATCCAAAGAAGAAAAATTAGAACCAACATCAAAAGTCACATCTACTCCTAACCCTATTCAAACTAACTCAACTACATCAACTAAGGGAAAATAAAAGATGAGTTACGAGGGTTCAAATTCAAAGGATACTTCAGGTCAGACTTCAACATTAAGATTAGAATCCTCTAAACACACTAAGGAAGAAAGAGATCAGACTAAGCAGGATCACTATGAAAAGATGAGAGACCTAATGCATCAATTTGAGAAACAATGTAAAATTAACTCAAAAGGAGTAGGGGAATATTCCGTTTCCCTCTTTGATTTACCTACATCTCCAAGAACACATGGGAAACCATCCAAAGATAATCAACCTCATAAGTACAATGCCCATTTTGTGAGGGAATGTGATAAACAAGAAATAGACAAAGAAGATGACAAGGTATTACATCGGCTCTATAAAGAGGATGATAATTCAGCTAATCCAAATGAAAGGGTGCAACATATCGATATCCAAACTAATCAATATGGAAAAGGATTTGATATCATGAAGAAAATGGGGTATAAGGGAAGAGGACCCTTAGGAGTTTGACATAGAGGGTTGTTAGAACCTATTGAACCCATTTGGAGAGCCAAATAAGAGAAAGCCGGCATAGGTTTTCAACATAAAGGAGAAAGTTCAAGTCACATGCATGATTTCCATGCACATATTCATATGGTAGGTTCTAAAAGAAAAGATGATTCTAGGGACTATGAGTGGGATTCCTTGTCTGAAGAATCTTTTCATGACATAGAGGTTGATACCATTCACACTTATGCAATTCCTCCTAAAGTTGAAAATGAAGAACATATGGCTCAAGAGTCAAATTCAACTCAAATATCAAGTGAACCTCAACAAGTCAACATAGAAAAAGAATTTATTTTCACTCAATGAGTAGGTGAACCTTGGGTACCTTCATGGGTGGGATATTCTACCCTAGTGTTTAATCCACATGCTTTCTTTCCCATAGAAATATTAGAGGACTCTGATGAAGAGGATTTCGATCCTTCTTCCATAGACCATCTAGAAGAGGCACATGTCATAGACCATGATGATACAATGTATGAACCATCTAATGAATTCATGTCCTTAACTCCTTCAAATGAAAGCCCATTCAATGATTCTTTATCCTTAATGCATCCCAAACTTATCGATTGGGATCTATCCGAGTCAAATGACTTACTCTACTTCCCAATGACAATTCAATGGCCTTATACCTCAATGCAGTTGAATCCAATTCTTCCACCAATGAACTCACTCAGGACATGATGATAGGGGCAGGTGTTCAACCTTTTAATCCAAAAAATGAAGAGGAAATATACAAAAAAATGAGGTCTAGTGGTGAAAACCACCATGTGGCAGCGCTAGACCCAAAAAAAGTAAAAATAAAGGATGTTTCCATAGGTGAAAAACCAACTGTGGCACCTAAGGGAGAAAGGCTAGACACCTTGCCAGCTCATGAATATGAAAGATCACCTATACTTATTGAACCCACAGAAAAGGTAAACATTGGAATAGAAAAGGATCCTAAATTCATTCATTTGGCAGCATCCTTAAGTCCTTTGGAGAGATAAGAGTTCATTGCATTATTTCAAGAAAAACAAATCAAATTTGCATGGTCATATGTTGACATGCCTATATTAGATCCAAGTTTCATAATGCATCACTTAAATGTGAAACTAGGGGTTAAGCCCATAAAGCAGAAGCTGCGAAAAATGCATCCACACATAGCCATATTAGTTAAAGCTGAATTGGAAAAATTGCTCAAGGCGGGATTTATAAGAGTAATAACATATGCCGAATGGATCTCCAATATTGTACCAATTACCAAACATGATAAAATAATAAGGGTTTGCACAGATTTTAGAGATTTAAACCTTGTTTGTCCAAAATATGACTTTCCCTTACCAAGCATTGATGCTATTGTGGACCTCATGGCAGGTCATTCTATGCTTTCACTTATGGATGGATTTAGTGGGTATAATCAAATTCACATAGCACCTGAGGATCAAGAGAAGATAGCTTTTACATGTCCATGGGGTACCTTTTTTTGGAATGTAATGCCCTTCAGTCTTAAAAATGTCGGAGCCACTTATCAAAGAGCCATGACTACTATTTTCCATGACATGATGCACACCTTCATGGAAGATTATGTGGATGACATTTTAGCTAAGTCATATAAGAGAAAAGATCATCTCTTTATACTGGACAAGAATTTTACAAGGCTAGAAAAATTCAAGGTGAGACTTAACCCAAAGAAATGTGCTTTTGGGGTACAATCTGGAAAACTCCTAAGGTACATTGTTTCAACAAAAGGCATTGAAGTAGATCCTGAAAAGGTACAAGCAATAATGGAAATGGACATTCCAAAGAATATTATTCAAATGAGGTCACTTCAAGGAAGACTTCAATCTATAGGAAGGTTCATTTCTCAATTGGCAGAAAAATGTCATTCTTTCACCAGATTACTACATAAAGACACCATCTTCACATGGGATGAGGAGTGTGACAAAGACTTTTTATTGTTGAAAACATACTTGATGAATTCTCCTATCTTATTGTCACCAATTCAAGGGAAACCTTTATTACTCTACATTTCAGCAATATAAAAATCTTTAGGGGTCTTATTGGCACAAGAGGATGATGAAGGGAAAGAAAGAGCTATCTACTATTTGAGTAGAACCTTGATCAAATATGAATTAAATTATAGCTTCATGGAAAGGGCTTGCCTAGC
>MU228403.1:3461511-3523823 GCA_018584345.1 Thuja plicata | reverse complement strand
TTGCAATATCTTTGTTAAAGTAGTTAACGAATCTATTCAGTTGTAAGGATTTAAAAGAATTTGCATAATACTTTCCTATAGAGATTAGCGTAGGAAGCTGTTTCCGCACCTGAGTTTCCTTACAGCCCCTACTAGATTTCTTAATGCTACACAATTAAGAGAAAAGCATGAACATAATCAAGCAATGTTGGAACTTGCATCATCTCTGAACTATCATGAATTTGAGGACATCAAGGATTGTACAAGTGCAAAGTAGATGTGGGATTCCCTTGAAACTATTTATAGAGGTGATACAAATGTACTAAGAGCCAAATCTGAAAGCTTGAGAGGTAAGTTTGATGATTTAAAAATGCAAGAAGGAGAAAATAAAGTGCAATATTATGATAGGATAAAGGAAGTTGTCAATTCTATTAGAGGAGCTAAGGGAGTCATTGATGAAGACACTATCATGAGCAAGGTACTAAGAACACTTCTTCCTATTTATGCTATTAGAGTATCTACAATTCAAGAACTAAGATGTAATCCTAATAACAATTTAACTCTGGAAAGTCTGGTAGGCAGACTTACTGCATTTGAGATGTCAAATTTTGACAACTATACTCCACAAGCTGTTGAATCTGCATTTAAGTCATAGATGGTCATCAGCAAATCAAGGAAAGGAAAGAAATGTGTGGACAGTGACGGTGACACCTCAGATGATGATCTAGAAGAGCTTGAGGCACTTATTACAAGGAGACTAGCTAGAGGAAAAGGAAAATTCAAAGGTAAACTTCCTATTATTTGTTTTTCTTGTAACAAAGTTGGTCAAATTGCTGCTAGATGTCCTGACAAGAATGAGAAAGATGAAAGAAGAGACAGCAAGTACAAGGATAGAAAGGATGTATGAGACTAAAAAAAGTACAAGGATTACAAAGACAAAGGTAAGAAATATTGTTATATAGATGAAGAAGCTTCTGACAGTGAATCTGAAAAATCTAATGAAAATGATATAGAAGTAGTGTATGTTGCAATGAAAGATGATTCTGATGATGATGAGAAAACTGCACTAATCTCTTATATGAGTAAAGGGGATCGTTGGATCATTGACAGTGATTTTTCACATCACATGACTGGTGATAAGGACAAATTTGAAACCTTAGATCAATACAAAGGTGGATATGTTAAGTTTGGTAATGATACACCTTGTAGAGTCAAAGGGAAAGGATGAATTCAATTGACTAATAAGATTAAATGTGATGATGTATACTGGGTTGATGATCTTAAGTATAACTTGTTGAGTGTTTCACAGCTAAACGCTTCTGGCTATAGAGTTGAATTCCATCACAGGAAAGAAAAGATCTATGATGCCAATGGAGAATTAGTTGGAGGTGGTGAGAAAACATAAGGTAACTTGTTCTATCTGGATTTAGCTGAAGAGACATGCTTGTTTGCATAATATAATGATGTTTGGTTATGGCATAAGAGGCTATGTCATGTTAACTTTGATAACTTGGTAAGTATAAGTAAATTGAAAAAGGTTATAGGTCTGCCTAAGTTAAAGAAACCTAAGAATGCAATGTATAAGCAATGTCAATTGGGCAAAATGACTAAATCTAGTTTTAAAAGAAAAAATCATACTTCTGAGAATATTTTGGAATTGGTTCATACTGACCTTTGTGGACCTATTGGTGAGAAAAGCTACTGTGGAGACAAATATTTTATTCCATTTGTAGATGACTACTCTAGGATGATGAATGTTATGTTTCTCAAAGAAAAATCTGATGCATTTCAATTGTTTAAGTGGTACTTGGCAAAAGTTGAAAAGGAAATAGGTAAGAGTCTGAAATGTCTGAGATCTAACAGAGGAGGTGAGTTCATTTCTAATGATTTCAACAGGTTCAACAATGACCGAGGGATAAAAAGATAGATGTCAGTACCTAGGACACCACCATAGAATGGTATAGCTAAAAGAAGAAATTGATCTATCATGGATTGTGCTAGAACATTAATGATGGAGAAAAATGTTGCACGGAAATATTGGAGAGAAGTTGTAAGTACAACTATTTATACCTTGAACAGAGTAAAAGTCAAGAAAGGTACAAATTCTACACCTTATGAGCTATGGTATGGATATGCACCTACTATAAGTTACTTTAAAGTCTTTCGGAACAAATGTTTTATACTGAAGGATAACAGAAATGGTAAACTGGATGCTAAATAAAGGAGAAGAAGGCATATTTCTTGGATATTCTACTAAGAGTAAGGCATACAAATGTTTGAATTCTAACACTAAAAAAATTGTGGAAAGTGCAAATATTAGAATTGATGAATATACAGAAAGAAATGAAGCTGAAAGCATGATTGAGCCTGAAAGTTATAGATCATTCACATATCCTGAGACACAGAATAAAATTGTCAGGAAATAGGAGGTGACTGCCGAGCTATCTAATAGAGATGTCGAGTTACATTTTCACCCTGAATTGAACTTGAATGATCAAATTGAAGCTGAGAAGGAGCCTACTTTGGCAAAATATGTAAGAAGGCACCATAAACCTGATCAAATCATAGGAGCAAAGGATTCTGCAGTTATGACAAGAGGCAAATTAAGAGAAGACACATGTTTGTTATGTGATTTTGAGCCTAAGATAGTAAAAGATGCTTTGGACAATGAAGACTGGATTCAAGCCATGAATGAAGAGATAGACTAGATTGAAAAGAAAAAGACATGGATATTAGTACTGAGACCTGACAACAAAAATGTAATAGGTACAAAGTGGGTATTCAAAAATAAGTTGAATGAACATGGAGAGGTAAAAAGGAATAAAGCAAGATTGGTATGCAAATGTTATGCACAAGAGGAAGGAATTGACTATGGAGAGACATTCACCCCAGTTGCAAGATTGGAGGGTGTAAGGACTATACTTGCATACACAGCCTACAAAGGATTTAAAGTCTATCAAATGGATGTGAAGTCAGCATTTCTAAACATGATATTAGAAGAGGAAGTCTATATTGAAATGTCTATGTTTGGTGAGATAAAATTCTTTGTTGGACTACAAATACATCAAATGAAGAATGGTATCTATATTACACAATCAAAATATATCAAGGATATACTGAAAATTTTTGGTATGGAAGATTCAAAACCAGTAAGTACACCCATGGCTACTGGACAGAAGTTGACTAAGAATGATGATACAAAAGAGGTAAATCAAACATTGTAAAGATCAATGATTGGTAAGCTGCAATATGTTGTGCATAGTAGACCTGATATTGTATTAGGAGTTGGAATTGTTGCTAGATTTTATGCTAATCCAAAAGAGACACATATAATGGTAGTGAAAAGAATTTTGAGATATTTGAAAGGTATAGAAGACTATGGCCTATATTACAAAAGGAATGAAAAGTTTGAACTTAAAGTCTGTATTGATTCTGACTGGGCTGGTAATGTTGATGATAGAAAAAGCACCACAGGAGGAGCATTTCTTTTGGGGAAAAGATTAGTTTCCTGGACAAGAAAGAAATAGAATTGCACCTCACAATCTACAAATGAAGTGGAGTATGTGGTAGCAGAAATTAATTGTTCAAACATTGTGTGGATGAAGATACTACTGAAAGGTATGAAGGAGGAGATCACTGAACCAGTTGTCATATATTGTGATAACACAAGTGCGATTAATATTTCTAAAAATCCTATAATGCACTCTAAGACAAAACATATAGCTATCAAGTACCATTACTTGAGGGAGCTAGTTCAGAAGAAGGAAGTAAGACTGGAATATGTGAACACTAAGGAACAGTTGGCAGACATATTTACAAAAGTGTTACCCAAGGATGCTCATGAGTATCTAAGAGATAAATTGGGGGTAATTCCCCTAGCAGAGGCTAACTAGTTTGGAATGGTACTGAGGCATCAAATGTTTTAATAAGAACACTTGACACATTGATGCACAGTAAGTCACATTTTTAGGATGCTACCTAAAAACTGTGAAGTGGAAATCAAGAACAGAAAAGTAGATCAGTCATACACAAGGATGATAGGAACAACATGATACAAAGATTAGAATGGAAGAATCTGCATGATGTAGATGCCAACATCTTTGGCATTGTTGTCAAAGAGGGAGATTATTGCTAAAATAATAGATACAAGGGAGATATTACTGAAAGAGGGAGCTGAACAATAACAGAAATTATTTCAGTGTGATTATAGACATAGAGGGAGTCAGAATGAAGCTAAAGACATTAATGAAGATTTTTTCATATCGGGAACACGGGCACTTTTTGGATTGTATGGTAAATTTGGTTGGAAATTATTGTTTTATAGTTTAGTGTTGCCATCAATGCCAAAGAGGGAGATTTTTGGAAAGATTGCTACAATGTAGACAATTGTTATTTTGTCATTGATGTCAAACCTTAACTAGTGAGACTATTGTTGTATGTTTGAGTACCTTATCCATTGATTGATGAAGATTTGAAAAGAATGGGATAATAAGAAGACCAAGGAAATGGTTGAGTTATGAGTATACACCACGATACTTGATCATTTGGCACTTTGGAAAAGTGATACGTTGTTTATCTATCACTGACAGTTCACTAGAAGGTTAATGCCGAGAAAAGCAAAGTCGATGCCAAGAAAAGTGAAAGATGATTTCGAGCAAAGAAAAGATGATGTTGAGTGCCAGTGAAATGCCAAGGGAGACAGAGAAAGATGAGCATCAGTATTTTGTTTATTGATGAGATTTGAGATCTATGGCCGACACAGTTGATTCTATTGGGATATACATTATTAATTAAGATTGGTCTACATTCATTTAATGCATGGGAAACTGCTATTAGTGCATGGATTCAATGTTTAATTAATGACTGTATTGGAGAAGTAAATTAAATGTAATGGTGGAAAGATTCATTAGATCTGACCTAACCTAAGATCTGCAATCTTGACTAAGCATCAAAAGATTTATCTGACCTAGATGAAGAGGTATAATATAACCTACTGTGGTTATTTTTATTGTATCTAAGTATAAGGAGAAGTTGAATGCAAAGTGTTGCATGGTTAATTTACTAATTTGCAAGACCTAGCAGAGAAGGCTAAGCAGAGAAGCAAAGAGATTGCTTGATGGATTTCCAAGAAAATCTAAAGTTTGAGATGTAAATGGACACCACTAAGTGAATTAGCATTAGAGCTAAAACTAGATCTGGATTTGCAAAGTAAGTTGCATGTATCAAATCACACCTGCTGATTACTTTTTAACCATTGTATCATTTCAAATCCTTTAACCAGGTTGACCTAACAGTCATTGTATTAAATCCTTTGAAAAAGGTGACATTCAGATTGGAATGTTCTAAGTCCTCTAATAAGTCCACTCCTAACATGGTGATTAAATCCTTTAACCAGGTCACATTTGATAGTGTATTTTGTAACCTTTAATAGGGTTGGCTCCTCACAGGGCATTACTTCAGAAGAGTAAAATTTTGGTAGCATGTTACTGGTGGTTTTTCCCATATTGGGTTTCTACATTAAATCATGGTGTCAAAATGTGTGAATGTTATTTTTGTGTTTTACTATTAAGTTTCTACAAGCTTATTTCAGTAGTATAATAAACTGCACCCTTTTGTTGTTTAATACTGCTAAGTAGATCTGAGTTGTTAAAGTTGGTTTAAAGTTTTATATGGGCACATCTAGACCTGAGGATAACTGATTCACCCCCCCTCTCAGTTATTCTAAATTCATCCTAACAATAGTCTACTAGTTCTATTACTAGTGGCTGTAGGAACAACAAAGTTCTATTTTACTTCTCTAAAAACATGGAAATGATTTCTACTCTAAAAAGGGAATTCACTCACCAAGTGGGCCCCCTTGGATGAGTGAATAGAAACACAATCAAGATAATAGAATTGAACTCAACTTGTGCATTCTATTCATTCATGGAAAATACACTTGGATAAAATAAAATAGTATTACAATTGTATGAGCTTCTGTTAAGAAAATAACAAGTAAATCGATTAACTCCAAAGAGTTACAATAGTCATCTCATTTAAAGGAAATCTACAACTATTCCCTAAATCTAAGATCACTCCATTAATGAGGATCATTACAGATACATAATTCTTCATAACAGAAATATCAATCATAGAGAATAAGTCTTCCCAGAATATAGTAGGTGGTGCCTCTAGATCTGCGCATTGTCTTTTACAAAAAACTAAATTGACTCTTTCTTCCTGCGAAGATCTTGAAGCACAATCTTAACTTACTTCAACTGCTTGCTGAACCTCTTCGACATGTTGGTGTCTTTGTAGCAATGGCTAGCTTTTGACTTCTTTAACATCACGATGATGATCTTTAATTCGCCATGACTGATCCATGGAAAATGATTAATGCACACACAACCTCCAAGATATACATATTTTCATCATTAATATCAGGAAAGAAGTGTTAGGTTCTAATTAATACCCTTGCAAGGCACATGGATACAAGAAGGAAACTACCCACAAACATAGCAGAGGAAATAGGATCATTCATTAGCATATAACTACTGCATCTTATCATTTCATCCATCAGTTTCAAAAAAATATACTAAGTTCCCTTATCACCCACTTTACTACTTATGTCCTCACATATACACAATATACATATAAAACCATAAGTTTAAGTATCTATTCTGCAATTAAATTGTTGGAAAGAAAATAAAAAGCATTTGAAAAGATGGCCTTTAAAGAGGCTCATCATTCCCCCAACTTTCTTATTTCTGGTCCCCAAGAATCATGAAGTTGTGTATCCTGGCCCATAGCCTTAGTTCATTGGAAATATTTTCTCCTGACTCATCAACAGCATAGTTAAAATACCCATGATTTTCCCAAAGTATTTCTCACCTCTGCACTTCTTTAGCCATGTCATGTTCTTCTGCACTTTCATTTACTGCTAACAAAGGCTGCACGAGAATAGGCAGTTGGAAACTTAATGGAATCCAGTAATTACGCAGTGTTCTACCCAACATTATATACTATGGAACTCAGCGGGTGGCAAGAGTCAAGTTCTGTGGAACCTTCAAATCATGTGAAATCCTCACCAATCTATGCCTAGAAGTGGTTATTTAAGCCTCAATATTTTGTGGTGAGTATTGTTCCCAGTCTCAATAGGCTTGCTCTCTGATTAGATAGACCTTGCTGGCTCCACTTGGGTTCATAGTGACTAAGAGCCAGTCATGAAGAGTTTTTTCTAGAATGCTGAACTTCAGGCCTCATCAGCAAAGGTGTATCTATTTAACTATTTATGTATGGCAAGCCCTGATGATCCCTACTTATCTCATTCTGCATCCAAGACATCAGTACTCTTAACTGAACATCTCCCACATACAATAGTGAATTCTAGTCCCTGTCATTTGGTACATCAAGATTATGTAAATACAATTCACATAAAAAAAAATTATAGACATGGGAGTTGACTGAAATGCATCATAGAATTCATGAGGTGTTGAAACAAAAGGATTCGGTCCTTCTACAATCCTAGTTAATTTAAAATTAACAAATTGTTCCTTGAGGAACATAGCATAGACTAGAGATGGTGACATACATTCTATAGCTTTAGGAATCAATTCAGTAATGTTGTTAACCCTTCTTTCCAACACTACAATCTAATTTGTTTTATGATCTAATTAATGAGCTTTCTCATCAATGGTTCTTTTCAGCTTTTCTTTTTCTAATTTCTATTGTGCCCTTTCCCATACAAAATTCTAGTACAAGCTCAACCCTACAGCTAATGGTGTGGATAAGTTCGGAAGTGGCATGGGTCCCTGATTAAGGATATCAATCCATCCTAGTGCATGCTGAGGGGTTTTAACTGCCTCATTCTGAGTGGAAGTCTCCCCTTTCCATACAACAAGATTTTTTATTGCCTTATCCTCTTGACATGATTCATCTGCTTTAGCTAGTGTATCTAACCCATCCTTTCTTACTTGATCTAACACCTTTTCAACAACATCCTCATTAATTGTAGGGAATTCATTATTAGGTAGGTTTTTTAAATTATCAACATTATCTTGCCCAACAAAGCCATCAAAAAATTCCTCTACCTCCTCAGAATTCCCATCACTATCTATGAGGAGATAATCAATATTAGGATCAACTGTTGCTTCAAAATTTTTATGGTGGGAAATGGTGTCACTATCTTTACTTTTCTGAACCTTTGCCTCAAAAGAGGACTTCTCTATAGACTCAAAATATTCTATATTCACAAATTGAGTAGGAGACTTGTCATCACCGCTGATGTTGGTAGAAAGTCTTTCACTCTTCCTAGGAGGAGTTTGGAAAGAGCAAAGAGGATCTTTGCATTTCTGGCAAAAACCTCCTCCGTAGTTGCTATAGGAGGTTCTTCTGGCATCACTTCCTCAAAAGATGGCAAGGCTTCATCAGCTATGCTACTAACATTATCACTGTGTGGCTGCTATTCTAAAATTAATTCCTCTAATCCTAGGGTTTTACCCTTATCTTTCTTGGAATCAGAACTAGTTTTCATGGAAGGTGGGGTGTCAGGAATGTCATTGGTCTCCTTTCTTTTTCCTTTCATATTTTTAGGAATAGGAGTACTAATATTTCAATCTCTTTTCCTAGATGGGTTAGGTTTAGAGGAACAGGCTTCAGGAATAGCATCTATTCATTGAATTACCTTGCAAACCCACGTTATTGTGTTAACCCTTCTTCCTATAACCTGGCCTCTAGGGCCGACCACTCTAGGCACCACTTCATCCATTGCGAAGAATTCATCCCAAGTCCCAATCAATTGCTTATTTAACTCCCTTTATACAATTAATTTGATTAAAAAATGATGAGGAATAGACTAAATTTTTCCTGATTGAATTAGAGAAACTTACGTTTTCACAATGTTAAATAAAAAGTTGGGTAGATTTACCAGTCTATCATCATGGCGGGGGGCGCTCAAGATCTTGAAATGCAGCCCATGGAGATATTTGTAACGGCCTTCACAAGTGAAGTATGATATGATGAATGTAGCTGGTTGCATGTACTCCATGGGAAATGATACCCTTGAGGTACCCTACTTCTTGTCAATGTCTAACCATGGATCACCATGCAAGGTGAACTGTGCCCTAGATGAGTGTAAATCAATATCTTTAGACCATTTCTCTCCTTCCTGCAGAATTCTTGTTACCTCTGCTACAACATCCTCTCTTAACTCAATTCTTAGCCCTTTACCACTGAAAACCAATTATTCAGAGTGCTTAGAAATTGTAGATCCATTTCCTTGTCAAATCCATTAAGACTAAGACAGTAATCCAGCCACCCTCTCCTTTGAAACTTTTCACAGCTGACTGGTTCTCCAAGTAGAACTCTGTGGTTTGTCGGCTCATGCCTCTGAAGGTCTCCTCCCATCGCTATTAACAGAAATTTTTGCACAGAAGCTCCACAAAAGCTAAAAAAAATGGAAATTACTATGGACTCAAGGTGTTGTAGATGAGAAAATAGGAGTACAGAATATCATTTACTTCTAGGTAATTAAGAGCGAATGATATTTCATAAATAATATCACACGTGTTAAGGCCTGCCACCCTAAACACGTCGCAAAAATACCATCATTAATTGAACTTTGGATTTTCAAATATTTTAATTACTTTCAAATCAAATCATGATGATGTAATCACTGGGTGACAGGTGGCTTCACACATGACGGTGGTCATCTTGAAAAGACAAGAAATAAATTTCATCCTTTACATGCTAATTTCAAAATTTGCAAACCAATATTAAATAATCCTTCCACCAAACTAAGTGTAAGGCATGGGTCCCACCAGACCATTGCGTGCAAGATTATAAAAAGAAAATAACATTTAATTCTAATAAAATTGGATAAAATAATATATGAACGAAGGTATGCGTCACTAACCTGTGAAGTGTTGTAGGAAGAGTGTTTTGATATGTGACATGCACTAATAGAGTGATATAATGGTACAGAAGAACATGATAGAGAGAGGAGGTGAGGTGGATTTTATTATGGAGAAATTATTTTACAGGAAGTGAAATGTTTATTATAGAATCATTGATAGAAATCAAGAATTAGTGGAAACCTGGGTGGAATACCCAGATGCTACTGCTGCAGGAGTGCTACTGTCATCGTTGTGCTAGAAATATTGTAGAAAGTCTTCACAACTTAGGGTCTTGTGGTAGATCTTGAGGCGATGCCCATTGAAGATAAGTTTGAATCACACAGGACCAATGGTGGAAAGCTAAACTGCTCCATTATCAAAAACTAAGATTATTTCATAAGGTCCTAGCCATCGGGTCTAAAATTTGCCTGGGGTAGGCTGGTAGCATGAGTCATAGAGTAGGGCCCAATCACCAATAGAAAATTTCTTTTCCTTGATGAATCTGTCATGTCACTTCTTACGTTTCTTCTGAATCAATTTTGTATTGTTAAGTGTAGACTTCTGATACTCATCTAGTCCATTAAGATGCAGGATCTTGTCTTCTTGTGCCCTGGTATGGTTAATGTCTAATTCCAATGCTGAGAAGCTTGTGCTGAAACTCAATAGGCATAGATGCATATTTTCCATAAACTAGTTCAAAAGTAGTAAAATCAGTTGTTGTTTTCCAAGTTATTCAATAAGCCCAAATGGCTTCATGAAGACGGGTAGCCCAGTCCTTCTTGTGAACATCAAATGTTTTAGCCAAGATTGATTCAATCTCCCTATATGTTATTTCTTCCTGCCCATTGGCCTGAGGATGGTATGGGGAGGGTTTACCATACCTTATTGTGTACTCATGCATCAACTCAACAATAAGATTAGAAGTAAACTATGCACCTTGGTTTGTTACTATCTCACGAGGTAAACAAAACCTTGTAAAGATATATTCATATAGAAATTCAGCTACCTTATGATCTCTAGCATGCCTCATTTCTTTGGCTTCTGCCCATTTGGTTGCATAATAAGATATATGACCTACCATGAGATGATGGCTCGATAATTCCAACAAAATTAATACCTTATTTGTCAAATGTTGTCACCACCACCTGAGGTTGCAAGGGCATTTCATCTGACTTGGTTGGGTGCCCCATACACTCGCATTGGTCATAGTGCCTAGCATGCTTAGCTGCATCTTTATGTAGGGTAGGTCAATAGTATCCTGTTGTCAAGATCTTGTATGTTGTCCTCTTTCCTACAAAGTGGACACCACATGGTTCATCATGATAGGCCCGAAGGATGTCATAAATCTCATCTTTGCGAACACATATTCGGGTGACATGATTAGGACCTGTGTAAAATATAAATCCTGATATCCATGAAAATTTGAAGCTTTTCTCAACCAAAAGTCTACACTCTCTTGGTGAGAAATGAGGTGGTTTCCTTCATGTAGCAAGGTAGTTTGCGATATCAGCATACCATGGGTTGTAAGTGTCAACAAAGAAGAGGTTCTCATCAGGGAAGCTATCATCATTTTCTGCAGGATAATCTAGAAATTGTAATCTATATAAGAAATTGGCCACCACCTTAGCCTTACCTGGTTTATCAATGATTGTTACTTCAAACTTCTGCATGAGGAGTAACCATCTTTCTAACCTATGAGATAAGGAAGGCTTGTTCATTAATTATTTGATTGCTGAATCATCACTATATACAAATACTTCATAACAAGTAATGTAATGTTTGAATTTATTAAGTGCATAGATTACTGCTAGTAATTCCTTTTTAGTAATAGTATAGTTCAGTTCAACACCTTATAGGTTCTTACTAATATAATAAATAGCATGCTCAACTGTACCTTCCTTTTTTCCTAGCACTACCCCAATGGCATAGTTAGATGCATCAGTGTGAATATGAAAGGGAAGCTTCTAGTCAGGTCCTCTAAGAATAAGTGTTTTCTTCAAAACATCTTTTAACTGCTGAAATGATAGTTCACAGTCAATTGTCCATTCAAATTTAGCTTCTTTCTTCAACATGGTATACAATGGGGCTGCAAGTTGGCTGAAGTCCTTAATGAATCTCATGTAGTATCCGGCATGACAAAGAAAACTCCAAACATCCTTCTACTTGACTGTAGTTGGAAGCGTAGTGATGACTACAATCTTTGCAGGATCAACCTAGATGCCAAAGGATGAGAGGTAATGCCCTAAGACAACTCCCTCTTCCATCATCATGTAGCACTTCTCTCTGTTAAGGGAGAGGTTATATCCCTGACATCTTTGTAGAACTTTCTCCAAGTTAGCATTAGCCTCCTCAAATGTAGTTCCATATGCAGTGAAGTCATCCATGTATATTTCAACACACTCAGCAGAAATGTTAGAGAAGATAATGATTACCGCCTGTTGAAAAGTAGCAGGTGCATTGCACAATCCAAATGGAAAGATAGAATAACAAAATGTTCCCCATGGATTGGTGAACATTGTCTTATCCTAATCTTTATGTGATATTTGGATTTGGTTGTAGCCACTAAAGCCATCTAGAAATGAAAAATACTTTTTACTAGCAAGGTTGTCAAGTACTTGGTCAATGAAAGGTAATGGAATGTGGTCTTTCTTAGTGGTTTTGTTGATCTCCCTATAGTCCACACAAACTCTCCATTTCCCCCCCTTTTTGGAATAATAACTAAAGGAGATACTGAATAGCTATCATAAATTGCATATATATAACCATATTTAAGGAGTTTTTGCAACTCGGTCTTCACTATATCTTTGAGAGCAGGGTTAATTCTCCTCTGGGCTTGCCTAATTGGTTTGGACTTAGGGCTGATATAAATCTTATGGGTACAAATCTTTTGGTCCAACCCCTTCATATCAGTATAGTCCCATGCAAAGGCTTTATGATTGTCTTTCAACAGTTGGATAAGACTAGCCATCTCAGACTTCGTGAGGGTTTTATTGACATTCAACTCTTTTCCTAAAGTAATTTATACTCTTTTAACTTTATCAAGCATCATAAATTTTGCAAATGAGGGTGACTTGATCTCATGTGGTAATAAGGTATGAAGATAATCAGGTGCTATAGGAAGCTAAGGTGGGTTCTTCTTGGGTAGTATAGTTTGGAGGGAACAGTTAGGGACATGACAAGAGGATGCATCAGATCCATACTAATTATTAAGAATTTCCACTATTATGTCATCTTCCTCTTGGGATACCACAAATGGATTTCTGCCAATAACCATGAGGGGTTGCACAAAATTTTACTCAAGGGCAGCATCACCTAGGTCTGGCCAGATAAATTGGTCAAGTTTAGCTTGGGGCTTGGCTAGAGAGTATAGGGTTAATTTCTTGGTATGAATTCCATCAGATATTGTCATTTTTCCTGAGCATGTAATGCAAGCATCTATTGTGGCTAGCCAAGGCCTTCCTAAGATTAATGGATATCCTCCTAGTGTGGCTTTGGGGGATAGGATTATAAAATATGAGGGGTAATCCAAGGAATCAAGTGTGACAACAATGTCCTCCACAATGCCATCTAGCTTTACTATGGAATTATCAGCTAACTAGAGTATTGTAGGTGTTTCCCTTAAACCAATGATACTAAGTCTTAACAAAACTTCCATATTCATCACATTGATGAATTCCCCTAAATCAATCAAGACATTCTATATTTTTATACCATTAATATGAATGGTAACCACTGGGCTGCCTAGATCAGAGTATTTGGGCATCAATACTTTACTGAGCATGAGGTCAAAAAGTTGCCCAAGAACACGGACAGTGTCAGGATCTTTCCTCTTTCTACTAGGGTGCTTGATACATGCTTCCTTGATTGCTATATTATAGATGAAAATTTATTTGAGGGCATCTAATAGAGGTATTTGGAAAATAATTTATTTGAGTTAGTCAATCAAATCAGCTGCAATAGGGTTTTCTTTTGAGGGTGTTGTTTGAACCAATCTTTGTGGATAAGGTGGATTTTTAAAAACTTGAGTAGATTGCGAAACAAGTGGAGAAGTTGTGGGTTGATTCTTAGTTATTTCCTCAGCATTAGAAACTTCAGTTATTATAGGATCCTTAGGTGCAGGCAATGTTGTTCCTGATCTTAAGTCAATATCATTCACTTTCAAGGAATAAACTTGCTTCTTGTTATTAGGATTTGGAGTTGGTTGTCCAAGCGGTTTTGTTGGCTTCTGAGGATTATCATTGGTTGCAGGAGTTGGAGGCATAATAGCTTGTTCTTGAGGTGGAGGCATAATAGCTTGTTGATGATTAGGTTGATTTAGTCCCCACTAAGGTTGTTGTTGCTAGTTACCATGTGGTTGTCATTGGTTATTCTATTGTGGCTGCTAATATTTGTTAAATTGTTGTTGGTATGGGTTAAATGGAGGATGTTGTTGATATTTTTGGTTATATTGTGGTTGTTGGTTAGACTAGCTATAGTTCTAATTATGTCCCTGAGGGCCAGAATTTAGAGGATTCTAGTTTTTCCATTGACTACTATTATTATAACCAAAATTATACAGGGGGTCTTGAGGCATACCTTGTCTTTGAGCCCATGGTCACCTTTGAGCAACGTAGAAAACCTTTCCATTCTCCTCATCTATAGATTTAAATTCTGTGGGCATTGAAGTAGTGTACATAGACGCAACTTTTTTTCACTTAAAATTACTTTTCTTCTCTCTGCAGTGAGAGCACAATTCAGCCAACATAGCTTCTGCATCCTCCTTCCTTCGTGCTTGCATGTTGTCCAGCTGAGTAGCAAGGTCATTGATGATGTCCTTCTTAAAGTCAAACAAAAGATTGCAAACCTCCAATTTAGATACTCCTGAACCATTGGATTTATGAGGCAAATCTCATATTCCTCTCCCTTTCTTCATGGTATCCCTTGAATAGTTTAGGCATATATTCTTTATATCAGCCTAGCTCTTCTGAGTGATGTCTCCACCTGCCATAAGGTCTAAGGCCTCAATGCTTCCATCATTTACACCTTTTAAGAAAATATTTTTTTGTGACTCCTCATTCAACTGATGTTGAGGGTTGAGCTGCAAGTTAAACATAAACTTGAGGCATAGTCTTCCAAGGTCTCATCTTCCTTTTGTGACATTTTGAAAATGTCATCTCCCTTCAAATCTTGACCTCTACAGTACTTTTTGTATTTTGAAAGAAACATATTGCTCATGGCATCCCAATCAGCTATATCATTAGCACACAACCCCATGAACCATCTTAGAGCAGTCTCCTTAAGAGTAGATGGAAACAATTTCAGCTTATGGGTGTCAGTTGTGTATTCATAGCTCCTATAGAGAATATAAAACTCATAAAGGAAGGTTTTAGGTTCTTAAGTGATGAGGCCATAAAATTTTGGGTGTTTAGAGGCAGGTGTGTTCTTCTGATTATGATTATCATTCTAAGGAGGAATGGGGAAAGGAAAGGTAGGATAAGCCATCCTTGGCGGAGGACTTGGCTATTGTGGTTGATAAATAACAAGGGCTAAATGGTTCTCTTGATACTCAGGTTCGTCAAATAGGTCTTGCAAATGGTGTGATCCTTCATAGGATGATGACAAAGATATTTCTCCTTGGGCATCAGCAAATGGATTTTTGAATGGGTTTTCTTCTTCACTCTCAACTCAGGGTTCCTCTGGCTGAGGATTAAAAATATCAAATGGTTCAACCTGGTTATTGTGAGGAAGTAATCTCCCATGAGGCTCTCTTATTCTATGCATAAAAGGATTACTTGAAACTCAATCCTAAATTATGAAAACTGAGAACATGAACACCAAAGTAATTTTGAACTAACACCATCCCTGGCAGCGGCACCAAAAATGCTTAGCTAAACAATTGTCTTAGAAATCCATAGCATTAGAGTGGTTATTTTAGGATTGGACACCCCAAATGGTTGCTAATTAGATTATCTAGTCTCATTTAATTATTGACCAAGGACGTAAACTTGGAATGGCATTTGCAAATTATATGCTTCAAAATCTCTTGGTTCTCATGGCTAAACCTATCAAATTGAAATGAATTAAGCTTCAGCAAATCTATGCTAACTCAAATAAATGCTCTTACTCTAGGAAAATAGTAATTAAGGATAGGAACTGTTCTACCTGCCTATGCTATAGGAACATTCTACTAGTTCTGTTACTAGAGGCTGCAGGAACAACAAAGTTCTATTTTACTTCTCTAAAAACATGGAAATGATTTCTAATCTAACAAGGGAATTCACTCACCAAGTGGGCCCCCTTGGATGAAATAATAGAAACACAATAAAGATAACAGAATTCAACTCAACTTGTGCATTCTATTCATTCATGGAAAATACACTTGGATAAAATAAAACAATATTACAATTGTATCAGCTTCTATTTAGAAAATAACAGCTAACTCGACTAACTCCAAATAGTTACAATAGTTGTCTTATTTAAAGGAAATATAAAAATACTCCCTAAATATAAGATCACTCCATTAATGAGGATAATTACAGATACATAATTCTTCGTAACAGAAATATCAGTCATAGAGAATAAGTCTTCCCAAAATAAAGTATGTGGTGCCTCCAGATCTGCGTGTTATCTTTATCATGAAACTAAATTGACTTGTTCTTCCTGCAAAGATCTTTCAGAAATATCATAACTTACTTCAACCGCTTGCTCGACCTCTTTGACATGATGACTTCTTTGCAGCAATGGCTAGCTTTTGACTTTGTCGGCATCACGATGTTGATCTTTAATTCACCACGACTGATTTCTACAAAATGATTAATGCACACACAACCTCCATCACATACATATTTTTATCATTAATATCAGGAAAGAAGTGTTAGGTTCTAATTAATACCTTTGCAAGGCACATGGCTATAGGAAGGAAACTACCCACAAACATAGCAGAGGAAATAGGATCATTCATTAGCATATAACTACTACATCTTATCATTTCATCCATCAGTTTCAAGAAAATATACTATGTTCCCTTATCATCCACTTTACTACTAATGTCCTTACATATACAAAATATACATATAAAAACATAAGTTTAAGTATTTGTTCTGCAAGTAAACTGTTGGAAAGAAAATAAAAAGCATTTGAAAAGATGGCCTTTAAAGAGGCTCATCATGTAGTAGTGAAATGACCAAATAAACTACCAAATGACCAAATAAATGACCAAATAAACAATCAAATGACCAAATAAATGACTAAATAAATGACCAAATAATTGACCAAATGAACTGCCAAATGACCAAATGACCAAATAAACTATCAAATGACCAAATAAATGACTAAATAAACTATTAAATGACTAAATAAATGACCAAATGACCAAATGAACTATCAAATGACCAAATAAACTACCAAATGACTAAATAAATAACCAAATAAACTACCAAATGATCAAATAAATGACCAAATAAACTACCAAATGAACAAATAAATGACCAAATAAACTACCAAATGACCAAATAAATGACCAAATCAATGACCAAATAAATGACTAAAATAGTTTAGTCATAAATTTGGTCTCGAGATAAATGACCGACAATAAACTACCACTGATCATGTGACCAAATTTGGTCATCTATCTATAATTTTTGGTATTTTATTTGGTCATATATTTTTGTTTCTCTACTATTCATATATTCACTCTTAGAGAACCATTTCATCACCTCCCTTACTTCCAAGCTTTATTCATAAGGTATTATAAATATATGGAACCTTTTGTGGGTCTACAACACACACCCTATTTTTTGGTCCTCTGACCATGGGGACCCCCCTCTTTTTGTCTGCCCCTTGTAGAAATCTAGTCAGCCACCAAAGAAAATTGCTAAAACCAAGACAGAGGAAGGAAGAAGCCTTTTTCAACCTTTCAGCCCTTTCAGAGGACTTAGGTACTCTGAAATGCCGAAATGGCTGAAAGATCGAAGACCTGACATTTCAGTGTTTTTGGACGCCAAAAACACCAAAAGACCAAACACTTGGTTTTCCTCTAACATTTTTAGGCTTTCGGGGTCCAAAAGTCCCAAAGCCGCTGACGTCAGCCCACGGGTTATAAATAGGAGAAGCCTTCTTTTTCAAATCACTTTGCATTTTTTTTCTGCTCCTACCCGCCATTTCATCTGCTTCTCCTCGTCAACCACTTCCACTTCCGAGCCACCTAGTTGTCCTCCCTTTGCTCACTCATTCGAGGTAGTTTCTTCTCCCTTACCTTTGCTTCATGTTTTTTGGTCTAATTTTATGGTTTGTTTTTGCACCTAGTGCCTGTCCATCCTACGGCGCTTTGTTTCTTTGTCTTGTCGGGCCTCTGTGCCTTTGTGTTTTGACAGGGACGTCCCTCCCTGTTGGACCTAGGGTTTCCTATTTTTTATGTCTTAGGTTTAGGGTTTTGGTGTTTCATCGGTTGCGGCCCTTGCCATATTTTTTTGGCCTTTGAAAGGCCAAAAATGGATCTTCAACTCCTAAGCGCCATTTTGGACATTTCAGCCTTTTAGACATTCGAAAGGTTCAAAAGACCAAAAGGTCTGAAAAGACCGAAAGAAAAACCTTTGTTCAGGCTTTCGGGGTTCCTCATCATGTTCGGACATTCGGCGTTCCTAAGCAAGAACCTCTTAGTTCCAGACCCCGAAAGGCCAGACGGACTCGGTCCTTCCAATAAACCTTTTTGCACTTTTGGACTTTTCGGTCTCTGATCTAGTTTTTGGTGTCTGAAACCCTGAAAGGTCTGAAAGTGCAAAAACTTACACTTAGCTATTTTTTCAGCTCTTTTTGCTTGCTTTCCTAGTTTAAATTGTTTTTCTTGTTCAATAAGCTACTGATATTTATCTTTTCTTGCAGGAATGACTGAACCCAAGTTAACCTCCCCAATGAAGTATCAATACAAGGGGAATCCCCCTAGTTCAAAGGTGGGAAACAAGCATAGTGAGATAACAGATACCAATATGGGGAATGTAGATTGGAATGAATTCCTGACTTAGTACTCCCAGCCAGCAAACAGATTTGATGATTGCATCGTATTAGTCCTATCTGGGCTAGTGAATGCAGTCGCACGCCTAGTGGCTATTTCATCTTTAGAGCTAATCATCACCCTAGCTCATCACTATGATTGGGATAAAAGGGTGGTAGTAAACTCAAAGGATCAGGTGGTACTGGACATTAAGCCAGATGTCATTGAGGACATCTTTCAAATTCACAAAGGCATAGACAAGTTATATGAATTCCATATTGAAAAGGGGACCAAGTGGTTTGGAAATAGGGAGCAAGCCATACATGAGACGATGAATAAAGAATACCTCAAGCAACCGATTCCTAAGAAAAAATTGGACAAGATAGACCTCCGAAGAGGCTATATGAAGGATGACATCTAGGCAGCTATAAAAATGATAATCCAGGCGTATGGGTTATCACAATCCACTCAACTCAAGCACTAGATGATCCTGTTGATAGAAAGGATCTGGGAATGGAAGTCAAGATTCAAATGGGGCACTTTTATTAGTGACAATTTGGATGAGCAATTGATAGTAGTGAGGCATAATCCCAAGTTTTACATGAGCACTTATGTGGTGTATCTACTAGCTGCAT
The DNA here is from genome assembly GCA_018584345.1 of Thuja plicata. Taxonomy (NCBI): domain Eukaryota; kingdom Viridiplantae; phylum Streptophyta; class Pinopsida; order Cupressales; family Cupressaceae; genus Thuja; species Thuja plicata. The sequence continues at coordinate 3,504,369 of MU228403.1, read as the reverse complement.
GGGCAGATTATCCTAGCCTCACCAAGAGGGGAAATCTAAATGATCCAAATGCATGGCCCCACCTTGTATACCCACAGCTGGTAAAAGGAGAAAACATGCCAGAGGATTCCCCAAATTATAGGATAGTCAATGATGCATTCATATTCGCATTCATCTGATCTATTGAAGGTAACTTTGCTAAAAGGATGTCAGAAGAAGTCACTGCTAAGGTAAGGGCCATTGGGGCCTATTTTATCTAGTTCAGGACATTCACATACATCAGGATAGCAAGGTCAACCTTGCAACCAAAGAAGCTACCCAGGTACCCATCCGATTGGATAATCATATTGGAGATGGCCAGGCAGCTCACGGATGCATACGAGCACATAAAGTATAAGAAGAAGCACTATTGGGACTTTCCCATCTCTTTCGGACCATATACACTGCAAGACATGAATGTTTGTAAATCCCTGGCTTTTGAATGGGATGATTGTCCCTTACAGTTTTACAAGACAGTGTGAGCCCGCTTTGATCCCGTAGGTACTTACAGCCACATTATCGGCAATTTCTACATACATGAGCCACATTTGGAGGATCACTGGATAAACTACATAGATGACCATGAGGTCAGGATCCAGGATTATTGTAGAATGAACCTCGCTCTGGAAAAAGAGGTTTTAAAGATCCTATTTCCCCAAAGGTTTGGGAATGTGATTCAGATGAGGTCCTAGAGGACATTTACACAAAAGATAAGGTATATTATCAGCCAATCATGAATGCAGAGGTGGAAAAGGATGAAAATGATGACATAGACTTCTGGGTGAGGCATGTGATAAAGACCACCATAACTTGGATCAAGAAGCCACATAGAATGAGTCTGATCCCGGTAAAAACATTGATGGAGCCCTCTAGGAAAGTAGAAAAATAGCGATGGGAGAAGTCAACAGCTCCTAAGTATAAGAAGGCTCCCCCTCAGAAGCCAAGAACCAAGTATGGTCATGAATGACCAGTTGAATATGGCTCCAATCCTAGGCCCAAGAAAACTAGAATGACAGGCTAGATTGACCCACCATCAGGGTCGTCACAACCCCAATCAGGTGAAGGCCCATCTACCTCTGGCTAATCTCCCCCCACCGTTGAGAAGAAAACATATAAGAGGAAGAAGAGTTCTGAATCTCCATAGTTGGAAACAATATAAGAAGGGTCTAAGGAAGCATAAGAAGATGAGCCCCTAGTCCGAAGAATGAGATTGCAAAAAAGGAGAGAAAAGGAAACTACCAAGAAACATAAAGAAGATCCCAAAGAACAGGATAATCCTTTGGATGCCTTAGGATCAGATGAGTTTATGCTTTCTAATTTTGAGGGAATTGAAGGCTTTTTTTATCACAGCCAAGATATACAAACTGGAGCTCCATCACTTATTCAGCCCCAAGTGATCCTCACTCAACCATTGATCCAGTTCACCAACCCTTTGGTGAATGTCCCTAGTTCCACTCAAGAGCTTGAGGTTTAGGATAGTGGGACAGCCCAAATCACTACCACAGATCTTAGAGTAGGAAAAGTACCATTTTCCACTCCACCATATCATATCCCTGCTCCTCCATCTTATCTACCACCTCCAATTCCTACTCCACCACCATTAATTTTAACCCCAACACCTACTCCTATGCCAAATCTGCCCTACTCTACTACCATACTCCCATCTCCCAATCCAGCCATATAAACACCTACCCCACCAACATCAATCCCTTTAACATGTGCCACCCAGGAAACCAAAGGAGCAGTGAGTACTAAAGACACATCACCTTTCCAAACCACGTTGGAGGCCATGACCGGTCTCAGGTCAAATGTATCAATTAACACCTCCGTCGAAGAGGCCCCAGACAAGGAAGGTGGAAATGTGGTGACTAAACAGGGCAAGGTGGAGGGGGAGAAGGAAGAAGGGGAAATGTATGTGGATACTAGAGGGGGAAGAATGAAGGAAGGAGGGAGTGAATAGGGAAGAGGGAAAGAAAAGGAATTCGAGAAAGAAATAATGCCAGAAGTACAATGCCTAACTTCAATCCTCCAGGTTACACCATATGAACCTATAACTACATCTGGAAAACCTACTCTGTTCACCAAGGAGATAAAACCCAGGAAGAGAATTTACACCAGTGAACTAGATGGAGAGAATACAAGTATGACCTCTGTGAGGCAAGCCTTCCACCAGGCAGAAATCAATGTACTCACAAGGACCATGTCATATGTGACTCAGGACATTGGGGATCATTGGAAGGCCCAGATAGCTATCCCACTCCCGAGAACTTCTCAAACAAATAGCTCATCAAAATGCTATACATTCAGGGAGGTGGATTTGGGTGAACCTACTAGAGAAGGGAGCAAGACACTAGCAACTTTAGGGTTGAAGCACGCTCTAGGGTTCATGAACAAGGATGAAGAGACCATAAAATCCCTGACAGATCAGAATGAAGCTCTAAAGGGGTACATTCAAAAGATGGTGGGTCCTATTGACCCAAATTGTTCAGAGGCTTCATTACAAGCCATGCTTGATAAAATGGTTACACCAGATTTGCCGGCAGGTTTGACTCCCTCTTTCATCCAGGCAAGCGCCGATTGGAGAAATGACTTTGAACAATTTGGAGAAAAGGTGATTCCATCAGTATTTAGGCTGTACCAGACCATATTAGTTGAAGTTAATTCACTCATTGACCTAGTGGAAGATGATGGGGCTATAGACTTAGAGGTAATTAAGAGGTAAGTAGCCCTCCAGGATTTGGAGATAATTCAGAAGCAATGCTTCCAAATTTTGGTAAAAGTCTATGAAGGTGAATAATTGGAAAAATTTAAGGCATGGACTAAACAAATGACCAAAATAATTAAGGTCTACAAGAAATACCAGGCCCTTATAGATGAAAAGCGAGAGGAGGTAATAAATGGATCAAAGATATAGATAATTTCTTCACAGGGGTTGGCCTCAACGTCTATTTGGATGAAAAAAAACAGGCTCTACATCCTTCCAAAGAGGTGGTCCAATAGTTCAAAGACATTCTAGCCCAATTTAATACCAAGGAGGCCCTGCAGCAACTATTTTACCTGAAAGAGGAAATGCAAAGAATGTCACAGCATAAAGAAGAGATCACTTTCTTCACTTCTGAATTAACTATCTTCGTAAAGAAGAAAGAACGAAGGGTCACCAAGATAAGAAGGAAAGAGATCAATTTTGAAGAAGTTCAGGAGATAGTGCAGAGGCTCCGGGCAACACACCTAGAGGTCTTTCCTAGATAAACCTCCAAGGTCTAATTACCAAGTGGGCAGGGCAAGACTTTCACACTTGGCTAAATTTTTGCTAAGGTAGATTTTTTCGGCCTTCAAAGATTTTGGCCTTTTGGCCTCTTCAAGTTTTTTCAGCCTTTCGGCCCACGACAAGTCCAAAATTTTGGGACCTCTGAGTTTGAAGATTTTTATAAGCACCTGGGAAATTTTAAAGGCATTAAAGTTTCGGGGTAGAGGTCGGGGTCCAAAAAATTGGGGGTTTCCAGCGAGGTCACTTTTTCAAACACCAGTTAGACTCTAGATCAAATTAATGGACAACTTGAGCTCATTTTGGGAAGACTAAAGGTTTCCTATCAGTTCCCACCACCAAAGATAGTTCTAGATGAATAATCCAAGAAGGACCACCAGAATCAAGAAGAAGACTCCCAGTTTACAGAAGGAACTCACCTTCTTTCTCTCTCTCTTCTTTGGCGTATTTTTCCCTCTTTACATGAGAAAATGGATTGTAAATGGATTTAAGAATCCATGCAAGTTATATAGTATTAGTTAGCAATAGTTTCCCTTCAGCAAAGTTCTAGTTTTAGCTTTTTCTTTAGTTTAGACTCTCTGATACCCTAACTCTAAAAATCAGAGTTTTAGATCAAAACTCTATATATTTTAGTCAAAAATAAATGTAAAGGGTCGACTTCTTAATACAATAAATATCTACATTGGGTGCTTCATTCATGGTGTGTGAATTACTGCTATCTATGCGAATTTATTGTATGTATGCTTGCATTATTATTTATTTTCAGAGAGCACTTTGTATTGTTGTGTTTCGAATTCATGCTACCTTTAGTTGGAGTTTGTTATTTTTTATCTACCTTGCTGTGACGAATGTGTGGAGGATGCTATCTTTGGGCTTAACGATAAATCTGTCTCGTGGGTGTGCACGTCTTGGTGGCTTCATGATTTGATAGATTTTGAATATATCATACAAGTAAAACATATCTTTTCTCCAAATGCTTGCATCTGTGGAGTAGTGAATCATGACGTGGTTTGATTTATGCTTCGTGGGTTGTTCTAAATTCTCTCCAGCATTCAATTTGTAAGGAAAGGTTTACAGCGGTTATATGTCCTTAGGATTTCACTTTTCTTTACAATTCACTACATTTCTTGTTACCCTCATCTCTTTAAATTCTATCTTAAAATTATAAAAATTGTTATCTTAAAAAATACCAAAGTTGCATGTTATTTACCATACCCATACTTGTTAAAATAGAAAATACCCAAAAAAAAGAGAACTAACAATATTTTTCAGTTTGTTGTCTTGAACGTACCAGCAAAGGCCTCCTCGTGAACAATCACATTTATCTTCAACTGAGTAACCAAGCAGGTTGTGACCTGACACTGGAGAACCTTGGAAATAACTCGGTTATTCTTTCAAGAGAGGAAATTGAATCTCGAGATCCTAGCAAGTTGGCTTGTGTCAAAACAATGCTCAACAGAAGTGGCGCTAGGAGGGCATCAAGACCCAAAAGATGGATAATATTGGATCTTTCTCTCCAGTGAGATTCAAGCGCGTGCTTAGATCATCTCTGAAAAGAGGCAAGTTCCTCAAACTCACTCACCACCAAAGGGCTCACAGCGACAAGGGCAAAGCAAAAGGTGAATCTTCTCATCACCTTGCCATACCTCAGGATCCTCTTGGATAGTAATCACACATCGCTGCCCCAACTACTACCATAGCCATCAATCAAAATCAGAACTTGCCAAATCAACATTTGCAGCAACCTCATCCAATGGCCTTTTTCACTAATGCAACAAGCTCACCTTTGAACTTTGTTGGGCAGCTCCATGAGTTACCCAAAAATCCAGAGAATTTTTGTACATGATTCATATATGGAAAATCTAGGACAGCAAAAGAACACATATGTGCCTTCAAGGGAATTTGCAACTGTAAAGAGATTGCCCACCAAGACATCGTCTATTGTCTATTCCCATACACTTTGGGAGAGTTTGCATACAACTGGTACCTAAATTTTCCATGAGGGTCTATCTCAGTATGGATTGACTTCGAAACCAAATTCCTCAATTAGTTCAAATTGTATGTTGATCCTGCGGTGACACATCGCCAGTTCATAACCATGAGGAAAGATCCTAAGGAGCCCATTGCTATGTTTAATCATCATTTTCACAAAATGCATCAAAAGTTGGAAGCTCCTTACACTATACTAGATGAGGCTATCATACAAGTTTACTTAAAGGCTTTAGATCCATTTACCTCAATCTTTCTAAGAAGGCTTCCCCTAGCAGATAGAGACACAATTGAATAGGTCTACAATAAATCCATCACTTTCGCTCAGAAAATGGACCCACAAGAAGGAAGCTATGCGGTTGCACCCATCATGAGTAATCTTTCTGTCCTACACCCATTTGTAGAAAACAATCAAGTCTTGGCCAGTCACCTACCTATGTTAACTCCCATACCGACACAACCATGCACAACTGTGCCTCCGTCTATTACTTATCTAGGATACAAAACTCATAAGACAGCATTCATAGAATAGAGGGTTGTACTCCAAAATGAGCGTAATGCTCTCATGGCTTCTGAGTTAGATGTCATAAAGAAGAATTTATCACAGCTCACTAGCGAAGTTACCAGAATGAAGCTAAACCCACCCCAAAAAAAAGGTGGATACCAACGAGCATCTGCTGGTCCAAATACATACCCTCAGAATCCAAATAGGGGTTTTAATTCCTACAACAACAACATCCCATAGGAGAAACCATTTGGGCAGCAAAGGCCAAATCAGCCATGGAACAGTAGACCAAATAATGGCAGCATCCTAGTAGACAATGCCAATACTTATGAGGCTTCAGAGGCCAATTTTGTCAGGGCTCCAATTAAGCATCAAGACAATAATGGATATGTGAACAACTCCCAAGACCACTACACCTAGAATCCAAAGGGGCCCACGATACAATTCAATGACATGGTGTTTGATTTCTATGAGTCTGGAAAGGAGGGAGGCCCAGAAGCCTATACGGGAGAAGATGAATTCGTGTTCCCTTTTCAGAGAGAAAGTGAGCCTAAATATTCTGAGGTGCACACCTTCCAAAATGATCAGCAAAACTCATATAACCTCTAGAGTAGAAAGGAACCCCTCACCGATGGCATATCCCCATGAAAGCAACCAACTCCACCAGATCCTCAGGCTAGTAACAATCCCATACCTCCAAAGGGCCCAAATGCTCCCATACCTCCTACGACAAGTACATATGCTAGCTACCGAGGAACAGCCTGGTCAAAAGACAAGTATAGTGTAGTAGATGAACTAAAGAAAACTAAGGCGAACATCTCTATGTTTGAACTATTGCAGGGCTACCCATCTCAAAAGGAAGCCCTTTTAAGATCCTTGGATCATCCAAAACCTGGCCCGTCGACCAACAGCACCAAGGTGCCCATGTCTAATGTTAACACATCTGAGGCATTCCCAGTAGTATTCATAGATAGGACAGAGGTCCCACCATTCTTAATCAGCCTGCGGATGTTCAGAAAGAACTTGCATAATTGCCTAATCGATTCAGGAGCCTCATGCAATGTTATGCCCCTATCAATTTGCCAAAAGTGGGATTTTATCATCTCTTCATCCTTGTTCATGAACCCTAGAGCGTGCTTCATCCCTAAATCTGCTAGTGTCTTTCTCCCTTCTCTAGTAGGTTCACCCAAATCCACCTCCCTGAATGTATAGCCTTCTGACAGGCTTGTTGTCTGAGAAGTGCTTGCGGGTGGGATAGCTATCCGGGCCTTCCAATGACCCCCAGTGTCCTAAGTCACATATGACATGGTCCTTGCGAATACATTGATTTCTACCTAGTGTAAGGCTTGCCTCACAAAGGTCATACTTGTATTCTCTCCATCTAGTTCACTGGTGTAAGTTCTCATCCTGGGTTGTATCTCCTTGGTGAACCAAGTAGGTTTTCTGGATGTAGTTACAAGTTCATATGGTGCAACCTAAAGGATTGAAGTTAGGCATTGTACTTTCAGTGTTATTTCTTTCTTTGATTCATTTTCTTGCCCTCTTCCCTATTCGCTTCCTCCTTCCTTCATTCTTCCCCCTTTGATATCCACATCCATTTCCCCTTCTTCCTTCTCCCCCTCCACCTTGCCCTGTTCAGACACCACATTTCCCCCTTCCTTGTCCGGGGCCTCTTCGGCGGAGGTGTCAATTGATATATTTGACCTAAGACCGGTCACGGCCTCCAGTGTGGTCTAGAAAGGTGATGTGTCTTTAGTACTCACTGCTCCTTTGGTTGCCTGCGAGGCACATGTTGAAGGGATTGATGTTGGTGGGGTAGGTGTTGATATGGCCGGAGTGGGAGATGGGAGAATGGTAGTAGAGTAGGGTGGATTTGGCGTAGGATTAGGTGTTGGGGTTGGAATTAATTGTGGTGGAGTAGGAATTGGAGGTGGTAGATAAGATGGTGGAGTAGGGATATGAGATGGTGGAGTGGAAAATGGTACTTTTCCTATTGTAAGATCTATGGTAGTGATTTGGGCTATCCCACTATCCTGAACCTCATGCTCTTGAGTGGAACTAGGGACATTCACCAAAGGGTTGGTGAATTAGACCGGTGGTTGAGTGAGGATCACCTAGGGATAAATAAGTGATGGACCTCCAATGTCTATATCTTGGCCGTGATCAGAAAAGCCTTCAAGTCCCTCAAAATTAGAAAGCATAAACTCATCTGATCCTAAGGAATCCAAAGGATTATCCGGTTCTTTGGGATCTTCTTTATGTTTCTTGGTAGTTTCCTTTTCTCTCCTTTTTTGTAATCTCATTCTTCAGACTAGGGGCTCATCTTCTTCTGCTTCCTCAGACCCTTCTTGTACTATTTCCAACCACGAAGATTCAAAACTCTTCTTCCTCTTATATGTTTTCTTCTCAGTGGTGGGGGGAGATTGGCTAGTGGTAAATGGACCTTCACCTGATTAGGGTTGTGATGACCCTACTGGTGGGTCAATCTGGCCTGTCATTCTAGTTTTCTTGGGCCTAGGATTGGAGCCATATTCAACTAGTCGTTCATAACCATACACAGTTCTTGGCTTCTCAGGGGGAGCCTTCTTATACTTAGGAGTTGTTGACTTCTCCCCTCGCTATTTTTCTACTTTCCTAGAGGGCTCCATTAATGTTTTTACCAGGATCAGACTCATTTTGTGTAGCTTCTTGATCCAAGTTATGGTGGTCTTTATCACATGCCTCGCTTGGAAGTCTATGTCATCATTTTCATCCTTGTCCACCTCTGCATTCATGATCAGCCAGTCATATACCTTATCTTTTGTGTAAATGTCCTCTAGAACCTCATCTAAATCACATTCCCAAACCTTTGGGGAAATATGAACTTTTAACACCTCTTTCGCCAGAGCGAGGTTCATTCTATAATAATTTTGAATCCTAACCTCATGGTCATCTATGTAGTTTATCCAATGATCCTCCAAATGTGGCTCATGTATGTAGAATTTTCCGATAATGTGGTTGTAAGTACCTATGGGATCAAAGCAGGCTCGCACTGTCTTGTAAAACTGTAAGGGACAATCATCCCATTCAAAAGCTAGGGATTTGCAAACCTTCATGTCTTGCAGTGTATATGGTCCCAAAGAGATGGGAAAGTCCCAAAAATGCTTCTTCTTATGCTTTATGTGCTCATATGCATCCGCAAGCTGCCTGGCCATCTCCAATATGATTATCCAGTCAGATGGGTACCAGGGCAGCTTCTTTGGTTGCAAGGTTTACCTGACTATCCTGATGTATGTGAATGTCTTGAACTAGATAAAATAGGCCCCAATGGCCCTTACCTTAGCAGCAGCTTCTTCTGACATCCTTTTAGCAAAGTCACCTTCAATAGATCGGATGACTGCGAATATGAATGCATCATTGACTATCCTGTAATCCAGGGAATCCTTTGGCATGTTTGCTCCTTTTACCAGCTATGGGTATACAAGGTGGGGCCATGCATTTGGATCATTTAGACTTCCTCTCTTGGTGAGGCCAGGATAATTTTCCCATGTAGCTAGTAGATACACCACATAAGTTCTCATGTAAAACTTGGGATTATGCCTCACTGTTGTCAATTGCTCGTCCAAATTATCACTAATAATAGTGCCCCAGTCAAATCTTGCCTTCCATTCCTAGGTCCTTTCTATCAATAGGATCATCCGGTGCTTGAGTTGAGTGGATTGTGGTAACCCATACACCTGGCTTATCAGTGTTATATCTTCCTGGATGTCATCCTTCATATAGCCTCTTCGGAGGTCTATCTTGTCCAATTTGTTCTTAGGAAGCGGTTGCTTGAGGTATTCTTCATTCATCATCTCATGTATGGCTTGCTCCCTATTGACAAACCAATTGGTCCCCTTTTCAATATAGAAGTCATAGAACTTGTCTATGCCTTTGTGAAGGTGAAAGACATCCTCAATGACATCCAGCCTAATGTCTAGTACCACCTGATCCTTTGATTTTACTACCACCCTTTTATCTAAATCATAGTGATGAGCTAGGGTGACGATCAGCTCTGAAGACGAATCAGCCACTGGGTGTGGGGCTGCATTCACTAGCTTGGATAGGAGTAATGCGGTGCAATAATCGAATCTGTTTGCTGGATGGGAGCACTGAGTCAGGAATTCATTCCAATCTACATTCCTGATATTGGTATCTGTTATCTCATTGTTCTTGTTTTCCACCTTTGAACTAGGGGGATTCCCCTTGTATTGATACTTCATTGGGAGGTTATCTTGGGTTCAGTCATTCCTGCAAGAAAAGACAAATATTAGTAGCTTATTGAATAGGAAAAACAATTTAAACTAGGAAAGCAAACAAAGAGAGCTAAAAAAATAGCTAAGTGTAAGTTTTCACACTTTCAGACCTTTCAGGGTTTTGGACACCAAAAACTAGACCGGAGACCGAAAAGTCCAAAAGTGCGAAAAGGTTTATTGGAAGGACCGAGTCTGTCAGGCCTTTTGGGGTCTAAAACTGAGAGGTGCTTGCTCAGGAACGCCGAACATCTGAACATGATGAGGAACCCCAAAAGCCTAAATGAAGGATTCACTTTTGGTCTTTTTGGACCTTTCGGTCTTTCAGACCTTTCAGATGTTTGAAAGGCTGAAACATCCATAACGACACTTAGGAGTTGAAGATCTATTTTCGGCCTTTCGAAGGCCGAAAACCTATGGCAAGGGCCGCGACTAACAAAACACCAAAACCCTAAAGCTAAGACAAAAAAACTAGGAAACCCTAGGTCCGATAGGGAGGGATGTCCCTTTTGAAACACGAAGGCATAGAGGCCCAACAAGAGAAAGAAACAAAGTGCCCTAGGTTGGATAGGCACTAGGTGCAAAAATAAACCCTAAACTTAGACCAAAAAACACGAAGTGAAGGTAAGAGATAAGAAGCTACCTCGAATGATCGAGAAAATGGAGGACAACTAGGCAGCTCAGAAGTGGAAGCGGTCGGCGAGGAGAAGCAAAAAAATCATGGGCAGGAGCACCAAAAAAAATGCAAAGTGATTTTAAAAAGAAGGCTTCTCCTATTTATAACCCATGGGCTGACGTCAGTGACTTTGGGACTTTCAGACCCTGAAAGGCCAAAAATGTCAGTGGAAAACCAAGTCTTCAGCCTTTTGGTGTTTTCAGTGTTTGAAAACATTGAAAAGTCAGGTCTTCGGCCTTTCAGCCATTGCAGCTTTTCAGAGTAAGTCCTCTGAAAGGCTGAAAGGGCCGAAAGGCCAAAAAAGGCTTCTTCCTTCCTCTGTTTGTGTTTCAACAATTTTCTTCAGTGGCTAACTAGATTTCTACGAGGGGAAAACATGACAAAAGGAAAAAATACAAAAAGAGGGGGGTCCCCATGGTCAGAGGACCAAAAAATGGGGTGTGTGTTATGGACCCACAACAAATAGCCCCAAAAAAAGGAGTAATGACCAAGGCATTTATTTATCATCAACACTCTTCCAGAAAGTAGCTTTGTAGTAGAACAGAACCAAGAGGCGGTGTAGTCGATGATTCTTCAATGACCTCCAATCTAAGGTTCTTTTGTTAGTTTCCCTTGTGTGTGTTCATGCGTGTTCATTTCTTGACCTTTGGTTGTGATAACCAAATGCTTGCCAGCTATTCCCAACCTTCACCAAATAAACCAGGGCTTCCCGGAAAGAGCTTTGCTGCCAGTCAAGCGTTCATAGCCCCAACAAATTTTTCCCTGAGTCCCAAGTATAACCTTTCTCTACTGCCAGCTGGGCGTCCATATCCCCAGTAGAGGTTTTCATAATCACCCATGTCCGTTCTACCTGCTAGGCTATAACTTTCTTTCTTTGTGAGAGCTCCGTCTTTTGGAAAATCATTTTGTTCCTTTTGTTTGCTTGGAGATGTATCAAGGCTTGGATGTTAGTGCGTTCCATGCATTCAGGTCCATAACCTCTTTTCTTCTTCTTCTTTTCTCTAGTCTGAGCAACAATTAGGTGGTGTTGCCTAGAATTTTTAGTCATGACCTCTTTGGGGCACTTTTCTTTTGAGTATTTCTTTTGCTTTCCTTTTGGGCTCTTCTTTCTTTCATTATTGCCTTCGCATTCAGTTCAGACTTGGGTTTTGGGATCGATGGGTACCTAAACCTATGCACTCAGACTGGCTACAACTGAAAAATTCCCTAGAAACCAACACCCTCAGGTGTTGTACCTTAATGCATCTTGTGATCAGGATGACCAAACTTCAAACTCCTTTTTGTCTGTCAATGAGAATCATCACTACTTTATCTTTTGGGAAGGTTCTCTTACGCTGCATGTATCCTTGGAGAAATTTAACAAAGAAATACCTTTGCTCCTCTTGTGGAAAGCCTTGTACTAGATCCAAAACACACTGACCTAGAGTAACAAACAAGCCCCGACAGAAGAAAAGAACAAACACGAGTGGAAGAAATGACTGAAAACGAGGACAACAAGGAAAAAAGGAAATAAAACATAAAAGTGACTATGGTACAAGGGATGATAGACAGTCCCGCTTAGGATCCAAAGTAATGTTTGAGGAATTTCCCATTGACTGGAAATGGGGTCAACTCTCCGTCCAATGTACTGATCCTAAAAGTGTTCTCCCCCAGGATCTCTGATATTTGGTAAGGGCCTGTCCACAATCTTTGAAACTTAGTGTGGCTACCTAGCTTTTCTTTCTCCTTATCCCACATGAGGACAAGGTCAAAGATCCTGAAGGTTTTTATGGTAGCTTTCTTGTCAAACCACCTTTTGACTATAGCATGATGCTTTGATACATGTTCCAGGGCCAAAGTTCATTTCTCCTCTAGTTTTCAGAGATTCATGAGTCTGACCTATACCCGATCTTCCTCCCCTACATATTGGTCCATGAATCTCAGAATTGGGATCTTTATGTTCATAGGAAAGACCGGTTGCAAGCCGTAGAATAGTTGGTATGGAGATATCCTCAAGGAATTCTTGATCCTTACATGATAAATCCATAAAGCATATTTCAGCTACGTGTGCCAGTCCCTGGGGTTGTCATCCAGGAGGTGTTTGATTACTGTCATTAGATTTTTGTTTGTAGACTCTGCTATGCCATTGCCTTGTAGATAGTAATTTGAAGAGAATTTGAGGATTACCTGGTTTTTGAAGGCCCATTGTGTGAGCGAGGTTGAAGAGAAAGAGGGGGCATTGTCACATACCAGATAGAATGGCATCCCAAACCTAGTTATGATGCGCTCCTCCACAAATTTGGTCATGACCTCAGTGGTACAATTCTTCAATGCTTGCGCCTCCATCCAACACATGCAATAGTCAATAGCTATCAAGATAAACTTATGTCCTATAGATGAAGGGGGGTTAATCACTCCAACAAAATCCAAGCCCCATTGGGCAAATGAGCATACCTCATAGACTAGTTGTAAGGGCATCACTGGACTTCTCTCTTGAGTTGCGCTAGTTTGGCAAGTGTGGCAGGATCTCACATGCTCGCTGGTATCTTTAAATATCATAGGCCAAAAATACCCTACCCTTAGGATTTGGTGAGTAGTGGCCTTCGTCGATCCATGTCCCATTCTGTATTTGTCATGGAAATCCACCAGTATTTTTTTTGCCTCCATTCTATCCAAACACCTTAAGTATAAACCCTCATAATTGTGTTTGTAGAGTTGTCCACTCTTTAGCATGTAAGAGATACTTTTGATCTTTAAAGCTCTTCTCTAGGAACTGTTCATTCCTTTAGGGCAATGATTTTGCAACAGATAATACACTATGTCTTGGTACCATACATCCATGATCACGCCTTGGTCGGTGTATGTTTGGCAGACCAGACCTTCTTCAAACTTAGAGATCATCTTTGTCAGGCCCTGGCCCCTTACCAACTTCATCGGTAAGATTTCTAGGTCAAACTCTTGGAGAATTGCCATCCATTTTCCTCTTTGTTCTCCCATCTCATTCTACGTCAGGAGGGATTTAACTGTCACGTCTAGAACTATCCCAATGACTTTACTCCTTAAAATATAATGTCTGAATTTCTTCACCACCTTGACAAGAGCAAATGACTTCTTATCCAGGTTTGGGTATCTGAGCTCAGCATCTTTGAAAGGGAAACTCATAAAGGCGATGGGCCTTTCATCTTCACTATTCTTCTTCTGCGTGAGAATGCCTGAGCATGAGTGTTCTAACATGAAAGAGTAGACCTTGAAAGGGATGGTGTAGTTAGGACTAGCTAGGACTGGTGCCATGGCAATGGAATTCTTAATCTCTTCAAAAGAATTCTTGGCTAGGAGAGCCCACTAAATCTTGGCATCTTTCATGAGCATGTCGTTCAATGGTTTCACTATTTTTGTGAAGCCACTAATGAATTTCCTAACGAAGTTGATCTTCCCAAAGAAAGATTTTAGTTCCTTGCAGCTATGAGGCAGTGTCAATTTTAGGATCGCCTCCACCCTTTCAGGGTTAATGGATATCCCCTTTGTGGAAATGATATGCCCCAAGATCTTTCCTTCAGTTACCCCGAACACACATTTCTTGGGGTTGAGGGAGATCCCAAATTATCTGCACCTCTGGAGGCTTTTTCTGAGGTCGCTTATGTTGTCAACTCTTAGTTTTGAGTAGACTATGAGATCATCCATGTAGATGATAATGCACCTTCCAACTAATCCTTTGAATTCTATGTCCATTTCTCTCTAGAAGGTGGCTCCAACATTAATTAGCCTGAAAGGCATTTGTCGATAGGCGAAAGTTCCCCATTTAGTGGTGAATGCCATTTTCAGCCTGTCCTCTTCCTGTACCATCACCTGATTGTACCCAGAGTAGCCATCCAGGAATGAAATCATTTGAGATCCATTAACCTTCTGCAGCACTTCGTCTAGAGATGGGAGCGGATAATTATCCTTTTGAGAGGACTTGTTGAGGTTCCAAAAGTCTACGCATAGCCTGATTTCTCCAGTTTTCTTCCTTACAGGTACTAGGTTTGCAACCCATGTATAATGTTGAATTGGGAAGATGATCCTGGCATCAAGAAACTTTGGGACTTCCTTTTGGATTAAGGGCTCCATAGTGGGATTCATGGGTCTTTGTCATTGTCTGAAAGGCTTAGAATCTAGCTTCAAAGGGATGTTGTGCACAATGGCTGAGGTGTCATATGTCTTTAATTCTTCATAACTCCATGCTATGAAATCTTGATATTCAGTGAGAAGCTGGACCATTTTCTCCTTTTCTTCCTTAGTTCCCACTTTTCCAATGTGGACTTCTCTTGGTTCTTCTTCCATGCCCAGGTTGTAGGTGTCACATTCTTTACCATCAGGTGTTACGTCGGGGCGTCTTCATATAGCAGTCTTATCGCTATCAAAAATCCTCTCTAGTTCTATCATTCCCTTGGGTATGGCATTGGTTTTCAAGATTATGACACCATAATCATCAGGCTCTTCAGGTTCAACTGTTTCCTCACCGTTCTTCTCCTCGTCAATGATCTACTTTTCAAACACACTAGCGCACATGATAAACTCTAAGATATGTTGATCATCTTGGAAGACTTGAAAGTTAGTGATATTGTCTGGAATGGCGAGGGCTGCAACAAGTTCAACTGAGAATTTCTTTAGTTTGGATTTCTCCATTGGATGTAATGAGCTGGCTAAAATAGCCAATGCGTTAGCAACAATGTTCTTTCTTCTCAAGATGGTTTTGATGTTGAAAGCATCAAAGTCATTGATTAGATCCCATGCCCTATTTCGGTAGGCTGAGAGCCTCTTATCATTGTAAGTATAATAGCTATAGATCTTCTTGAAAACCAATTGGGAATCTCCCTCTGCCGTCAAGATTTTAATTCCTTTCTTGTGAGCTAGGAGGATTCCGCGAACCAGCGCTTTGTATTCTGCAACATTATTAGTACAAAGAAACTGTAATCTATAAGCAGCATAAAAAACTTACCCCTGGGATTTATCAATTCGATTCCCGCACCTGCTCCTTGTTTACATTTGGAACTGTCGAAGTGTAGTTTCCATATCTGAGGTGGTTTAGTAGGGCTGGGTTTGGTTGAGCTTTTCTTAGAAAAACCCTTGGTCCTTGATTTTCAGCCCCTCTCTTTGTCGCTGTCGGAAGAAGTTAACTCTCCCGTATGCTGAGTATGCCTACGTTTGGGGAGTTTTTCATCTTCATCGCCTTTATCTTCCAGTTTTCCCTTGTAAGGGGGACACGCTCCATCATCTGATGTACTCCAGTCACTAAGCATATTCGGGGCATGACATCTATCTTCAGAATCTAACCCACTGTCTTGATCTTGAGGTGAACTGTTTGCAAGGACTAGGCTATCCATATCTGGTGCGGCGTTGTTCTTGCCTTTTATCCCAATTTCATCTTATTTTTTTGTCAGTGTTTCTGGTGGCTTATTTGGTCAGGCAATTTGAGCCAACACTTGTGACAGTGCTTCTTGAGAACTAGGGCATGTAAACTCAGAATGACTAGCTCGATGTAATCGGCAGTATCTAGGTTGCAATAAGATGTTGGGATCTGCATCTTGGCCCAGATGTCGTAGGCTAGCCATTATGATATTGATGAAGCTTTGGAAGATGTCTTCACCAATCTTCAGCTCTAGGAGACCTTGGATGGGACTATGGTCTGATTCTTTGCCTTCTTAGATTTGAAACATGAAAACGTCATCCAATCGATAAATGCCCAAATCGATTTGAGTGAACAAGACTTCATTTGGGGCATTGTATTTGGTGATCATCCTCTTCAGCTTCAGCTCTGCATCTATCTTGATCTGGTTGTTCAAACCTCTCCAAGGTAGCCAGAGTTGGGTGAAATCTTTATAGAGCCATCCTCTTAAGCATTTAGTCCATTCTCGACTTAGCAACATCCCATAAGTCTCAGGGATGTCCACTATGTGTATATCGATGCGTTCTTGTAATTGGGGATCTATGACTAGTTGAATGTGTACGTCTTTGAGCACACCAATTACTTTGACCTTGGTTTTGTCTAATTGTATGACCACCCGGTTCGTTACTTGGGGAACCATAGATCAGAATGAATCTCTAAAGGGGTACATTCAAAAGATGGTGGGTCCTATTGACCCAAATTGTTTAGAGGCTTCATTACAAGCCATGCTTGATAAAAGGGCTACACCAAATTTTCTGGCAAGTTTGACTTCTGCTTTCATCCAGGAAAGCGTCGATTGGAGAAATGACTTCAAAAAATTCAGAGAAAAGGCGATTCCATCGGTATTTAGGCCATACCAGACAATATTAGTTGAAGTTAATTCACTCATTAACCTATTGGAAGATGATGGGGGTATAGACTCAGAGGTAATTAAGTGGCAAGCAGCTCTCCAGGATTTGGAGATAATTCAGAACCAATGCTTCCAAATTTTGTTAAAAGTCTATGAAGGCAAAGAATTGGACAAATTTAAGGCATGGATTTAACAAATGACCAAAATAATTAAGGTCTACAAGAAATACTAGGCCCTTATAGATGAAAAGCGAGAGGAGGTAATAAAATGGATCAAAGATATAGATACTTTCTTCACAGGGGTCGGCCTCAATGTCTATTGGGATGAAAACAAATAGGCTCTACATCCTTCCAAAGAGGTGGTCCAACAGTTCAAAGATGTTCTGGCCGTAGTTAATACCAAGGAGGCCCTATAGAAACTATTTTACCTAAACAAGGAAATGCAAAGAATGTCACAGCACGAAGAAGAGATCACGTTCTTCACTTCTGAATTAACTATCTTCGTAAAGAAGCAAGAACGAAGGGTCACCAAGATAAGAAGGAAAGAGATCAATTTTGAAGAAGTTCAGGAGATAGTGCAGATGCTCTGGGCAGCTCACCCAGAGGTCTTTTCTGGATAAACCTCTAAGGTCCAATTACCAGGTGGGCAGGGCAAGACTTTCACACTTGGCTAAATTTCTGCTAAGGTAGAGTTTTTTGGCCTTTTGACCTCCAAAATTTTGGCCTTTCGGCCTCGAAAGCAAGGAATTTTTTTTCATCCTTTCGGCCTTCAAAGATTTTGGCCTTTTGGCCTCTTCAAGTTTTGTCAGCCTTTTGGCCCACGACAAGTCTAAAATTTTGGGACCTCCAAGTTTGAAGATTTTTATAAGTGCCTGGGAAATGTTAAAGGCATTAAAGTTTCAGGGTAGAGGTCGGGGTCCAAGAAACTGGGGGTTTCCAGCGAGGTCACTTTTTCAAACACCAGTTAGACTCTAGATCAGATTAATGGACAACTTGAGTTTGTTTTGGGAAGACTAAAGGTTTCCTATCACTTCCCACTGCTAGAGATATTTCTAGATGAAGAATCCAAGAAGGACCACCAGAATCAAGAATAAGACTCACAGTTTATAGAAGGAACTCACCTTCTTTCTCTCTCTCTTCTTTGGCAGATTTTTCCCTCTTTGCATGAGAAAATGGATTGTAAATGGACTTAAGAATCCATGCAAGTTACATAGTATCATTTAGTAGTAGTTTCCCTTCAGCAAAGTTCTAGTTTTATCTTTTTCTTTAGTTTAGACTCTCTGATACCCTAACTCTGAAAATCAGTTGTAGATGAAAACTCTATATATTGTAATCAAAAATAAATGTAAAGGGTTGACTTCTTAATACAATAAAGATCTACATTGGGTGTTTCATTCATGGTATGTGAATTACTGCTATCTATGTGAATTTATTGAATGTATGCTTCCATTATTCTTTATTTTCAGAGATCTCTTTGTATTGTTGTGTTTAGAATTCATGCTACCTTTAGTTGGAGTTTTCTATTGTTTATCTACCTTGCTGTGATGAATGTGTGGAGGATGTTATCTTTGGGCTTAATGATAAATCCATCTCGTGGGTTCACACATCTTAGTGGATTCATGATTTGATAGATTTTGAATATCTCGTACGAGTAATACATATCTTTTCTCCAAATGCTTGTATCTGTGGAGTAGTGAATTGTGACGTGGTCTGATTTATGCTTCGTGGGTTGTTCTAAATCTCTCTAGCATTCAATTCACAAGGAAGGGTTTACAGCAGTTATATGTCCTTAGGATTTCACTTTTCTTTACAATTCGCTGCATTTCTTGTTACCCTCATCTCTTTAAATTCTGTCTTAAAATTTTGAAAATTGTTATCTTAAAAAATACCAAAGTTGCATGTTATTTACCATACCCATACTTGTTAAAACAGAAAATACCCAAAAAAAAGAGAACTAACATATTTTGTAGTTTGTTGTCTTGAAAGTACTAGCAAAGGCCTCTTCTTTAACAATCACATTTATCTTCAACTGAGTAACCAAGCAGGTTGTGACCCGACCCCGGAGAACCTTGGGAATAACTCGGTTATTCTTTCAAGAGAGGAAATTGAATCTCGAGATCCTAGCAAGTTGGCTTGTGTCAAAACAATGCTCAACAAAACCCTTGTCCTCAATTATAAGATTACCTTGATTCCATAGGGGATAAAAATCAGAAATCATTACATGCTAAGGCAACCATAAAACCCTAAATGCATACAAATAAAGATCCTAACCTAACATTAAAGCTATGAAGGAAAAGTGCATAAAAGATTGAAAAAAATTTAAACAAACACTCCCTCAAGATGCTCCAATGTATCTTTTTCCTCTTTCAATTTGATAAGGTGCTCCCATGTGGTAATATGCACATATCCATGAAAGCAAAATGATAGTATGATCGCAAGACTACTCAAAAATGTAGTTAAAGATTTGAGAGAAATGAGAGTCCAATTTATAGATTTTTTGGAACTCAAATTGATAGACAAGATTGAAATCCAATAGACGGCTAGGATTGCCTTTGAAGACTCCAATTAGACAATGACATGATTTATGAAAAATTGAATTGTGCATTTGGAAAATGACACAATTATGACAAGTTATGAAAAATTGATTAATGATTTTGGAAAATGACATATTATGAGAAATTATGAGAAATTATGACAAGGAATGATTTTGGAAAATGAAAAATTGAATTATAAATAATGAGTTGCATTTCAAAAATGAGAATTTATGACAAAAAATACTTATTTGGGGAGAAGGAATCAGTGGGAGGAAAAATGAGAGAAATTAGTGGGAATGTCATGTGACAAAATTAAGGGAAATGTCATATGAGCAAAAAGTGAGATTGAGAGAAAAATTAGGGACTATGACATGAGTTATAAATGAGAGGAAAATTAATAATTATAAATTCCCTCACATTGTAGGCAATTAGCCAATTAATTAAATAAATTTAATTAATTGTGAGAAAAGGGTAAAAGGATGGTAAATAAATATAATTTATTTACCAAGACATGAGACCTTAGGATAAGGGTCTAAATTAATGGTTATTCACCCCTAAAGGATTAATTGAATAACATGATCATTTAATTGGAGAGGTGACAAAGGAAAATTATAAATTATAATATGATTCAAATTAGGGACGAATATTAGTAATTAATTAAATAATTTTAAATTTCTAATTAATGAGGAATAGTACAATATAGAAGACATGTTAAAAAGGGGGGCCAAAGGTGTGAACCATTTTTTAGTGTCTACATTTTATCCCTCTTTGATACAATGCGATTCTGAGAATTGTCTCAAAGAAAAATAAAATGATCATGCCCTAGTGGATTGAAAGAATGGAGGTAGGCTGCCCCTTAAAAAACTAGGTAGAAACTGACAGAAGGACAATTTTTCAAAAAGAAACTGATTGCAAAGTATATACTTAAGAAGAGTTAGTAGAAAGAAGAAATTAGACGAAGGAATGTTGGTGATGATGAAACTTTCTTTCATAAGTGCACTTTATCTAGAGAGCTTTATTTAATATGGAAAAATGGATGTGTCATACAATGGCATAGAAATCTAGGACAATAATGCAATCCCTCTACATAATAATAGACACATTGCAATATGGAATGTTTCCATCCATCCAAAAGCATTGGAGATACTTTCCCCAAAACTTCATGAAAAACACCCTGCAAATAGAAGACAAAAATAAAAATAAAGTATTGTGAACCATCTCGGCCACTCTCATCACTTGATGATATTCTGGAGTAGCATAGGAAAATAACCATGAATACATTATTTTTTCCATTAGTATGCAATGATAAATAGTTTTTTCAACCATCAGTAACACTACACCAAAAGACAAGTTTTAGTTCTGACCGAAAGTGTTAAGTTCAAGAGAAACCTGACGACACAAGTTTTACAATGTAAATTGAAAGTGCAACCCGAAATTTATACAGAGGAACCCGAGAAGTGGGTTACACTATGAAACAATAGAGAAAAAAGGAGAGGAACCTGAGAGAGAAATTGAACCAGATAGACAGTTCACATAAGGAACACCGAAACACTTTCAGAGCAACCGGAGCATCACACACTGAAAGTTAGTTATATCCCGAGAAAAGTGGATCTGACTTCCATGTCAGATAAAACAATTATGTTTTATATTTAGTGTTTTTATTTGATTTAAAATCATTTTTTGAGGGACAAGAAAGATAATTTTAATTGTTTTAATCAATCTAACTTATTAAAAACATGCAGACTAGGAGATCAAGGTCAAGTTGTAAACCTTTGATCATAGAGTTATCTTTGTAAAACATGAAACTGAATTAGGTCAATATATTGTATAAATAGATGTGTAATCATTAATTTCATGATGGATGTGAGGATGATAGTAGCCAAGTAGAACATCTATGGATCAGATTGTGAGTTTCAAGAAGTAGAGTAGAAAAAGATGAATTTGGTTATAAAGAACCAAGAATCAAGGCTACCGAGCAACAGAGGTATTAATCAATCACATTAGGTGATACTTTGTACATGTGATTTTAATGAATCTATAATCAGAAATTGAAGATTTCATACCCTCGGTTCATTGAGTATTTTTGTCTACATTTTAACAAGTGTACAAAATAGAAGAAATCCTTTCAAGAAAGGTGGATTTAACAATCCTTTATAAATATCTTAACCGAGTGCACAATAAATAATGTTGCTGAAGCTCTTAACAGAGTAGACCTTAACCTCGACATAATACTCCTAACAGGGTAGATCATCAGAAATGATCAAATTGTAATCCTTAACCAACCCCTTCCAATATGTAGATAGTGAAGTTTTTGTGGGTGTCATCCCCACCGCAGTTTTTACCTTCTAATAGAGGTTTTATGTGTTACCATATCTTATGTTATGTGTCATTACATTTCATGAATGTTTCTATGAATGTTTACATGTTTATTAACTTTATGAATTGACATAGCTTACAAAAAGATAGGATAGAACATATGGATGGTAATACAATGGATTACTAAATGGATTAAGGTTAAAAGAGATAAAAGTTTTAGAGATATTGATTCACCCCTCCCCTCTTAATACATACTTCCTATTATTTCCAACAATTGGTATAAGAGTTAGATCTCTTATTTGGAAAATTTTAAAGACTCGAGAGAAAAGATCATACAATGGAGAAGTACAATCATGACAAAAGTTTTGAGAATCAAAAGCTACAAGTTAAGATCTTCTATGAGCAGTATAAAGAAGCTAGGATCAAGATGAGACAATTGCTGGATGAGAGAAATATTATGGCATCTCGCTATAATGAAAGAGACTACCAAGAGGAAGAGATACCTGATCTATTTGAGTCTTCAGGATCCACAACTATTAAAGCATCAGACACATTAGAAGAAAGCATCACAAGTCTTAATGAAATCAATAAAAATCTTGCTGGAAATGTAAAATCTCTGCAAATTGGTCAAGAGACATAGATGGTAAGAATGATTGATGTCATTAACAATGCTAAACAAGCTAAGCAATAAAGAACACTTGCTATTGATGATAGGAGGAAGATTACTGGAAAGCTACAAGAGAAAGAGTTAGAAATAAAAAGACTTAGAGAACATCATCATGAGATCACAAATCAGATTATTCTTATGAGTCAGGAGGAAAATAGAATGAATACAAAACTCATTGAAAGAATAGAAGCTATGGGTGAGCTAAGAGAAGAAAATGAAAAGCTGAAACATGAAGTGAAAATTCAGCAACAACATAATGACATGATTAAGAGAGCTGAAGAAAGCACCAAAAGGATGAATGATTATCTTGATGGACAAAAAAGAGTCAACAACAATACTAGACTAGTGCATACCAAAAATAAAGAATCACCAAACCAAGTTTATCCAAAGAATGTCTCTGCAAATCCAAGACCAAGAAAGTAGTCATGCAATCACTGTGGAAAACCTGGCCACACATCAAATGTTTGCAGGAGAAAAATAAAAGGTATTCTTAAATCCACACCTTCATTCATAGGAATTTGTTATAAATGTAACAAGAAAGGACATAAATAATATGAATGTAAATCTGAGTTAAAACAACCAAAGAAGGAAACCTACATGGAAAAATATTTTCCTACTTGCAAAATGCATGGGCACACATCTCTTTAATGCAGGAAGAAGAAAAAGAAATCTTGGAAGCCTAAAGATCAATAAACAGTGTATCAACCGAAAAGATTCGGTAACTCATATGTTTGGGATTACAACACATGGGAAAACTACACAACATGCGAAAGATTTAGACACATAGCTACAGAATGCAGAAGACAATGGATGAGAAATTCCAAGAGCTGGACTAACGTCAGAAAGGCATGTCTACACTATCATAAATTTGGTCATCTAAAGAAGGACTGTAAAGACTGAATGACAGAGACAAGCACCTTTGCCAATGGAAACACCATTGAAGATATCAGGAATATGAGAAGAAAAATGTGAAGGAAAGCTACAAACACTGATGAAGCTGGATCGAGCAATGTAATTGGTGACACCTAATCCAATGGATCTGGTGACATCACCACCCCCACCTAAGAAGAACAAGTAAGTATGGAACTGCATTATACCAATTTATATTTTGCATCAGTTCCATTATACATTGATTAATTGCAAAATCAACATGATTAAAGATGCACTATGGTATTACTTGTTAAAATTTTGTAAATTCAATCTCATCAGTTAATGCTTACCAAACATCATCAGTGTGAATACAAAGATAAGTTTTCCATACTTACCGAGCATCGCCGGTTAACACATAAAAGGAAAAGTCGCTAGTGTAAACCGAGATCGATCGGTAATCATGAAAGTTGACATGTTGTTTTTTCCATACACTGAAATGTGTCGGTGAATATAACAAGTTAACAGCTGCCCCAAAGCATCGCATTCTTTCCAAGAATGTTATTATGTATCACCCGATGACTCTGTCTTCACACACCGAGAAGTAGTTGATATTTTATGACACGTCTTAGGGAAATGTCTATAAATAGACGATGGAAGGGTTTCATTACTCACACAGTGACTTGATCAAAGAAATAGAGAGAAACCAGAGCATGAAGCGACCAGATTGCAAAGAGACTCCAACTGGGTTGATAGCACTTAGAAGGATTCTAAATGGTGACAAAAGGTTGAAGTAAATAAAAACAATCAATGAGAACTCTATTTTCATTTACGGGAAAAAGCCCTAAATTTTGAAACGATGGCATCAACTTCAAGAGCCTCCAAGATCAAGAATGATAAGAAGAATAAGGTCAATATAATCAAGAATGCAACCTATGAATAACCTCACTACAAGATATGTCCTGAGGTTGCTTCACAACCTGACAACGCTGGTGTATTCTCAAGTATACTAGCTAGGGTTTTTCTCATTGAAGATGTGCAAGCATATATACATGCAAGATTGCAAAAATAGGAGACCTAGAAGTTAAGAAAGCTTAAAAGAAGATTTGCAATGATGATGGAACAATGAAAGAAGAGCTTAAGCATATTGAAATGAAAGGGTTGACACATGCCCTACTATTCCTAAAGGAATTCAAAATCGAATGGATTTGGTTAGTACTAAGCATGATACATGACCGAAAGATATGGCTGGATGAGCCAAAATTGATAACCAGGGACGTTATACATGCTATTACCGGTCATCCCATAACCGATAAGGTAAAGGCACTAAAGCACCCTCCTAAAGTTGAAATTGAAAAGAATGCAGGAACAGCATGGGATGGAAGAGGATTAAAGGTATCCACCATCAAAGATGATGAAATGAAATTTAGAGCATGTGTCTTAGGATACAAGTTATTTTAGGATAGCAGGATGAACAGTATTGCATCCAGAGCAGTGGATACAACATACAAACATCTCAAGAAGGGAATTCAATTGGATCTGTCAAAACTTTTGCTAAAGCAATTAGATGAGAACATGAAGACAATAAGGACTGCAAATTCCAACTCATGTAAGTTTGGTTCACTTATCATGTGCATATTTTTCTATTTTCAAGAATCCCTCCCATCTATAGGCAATGTCAAATGGGACACTACTAGACCAGTGATCACATAGATTAGTGAGTTCATCAAATCACTAGGAGACAATTTGAATCACTCATGGATGAATACTTTGTTGGATTCAAAGAAAGAATGTAGAAGAGAATGAGGATTCCAAAGAAGTTAGTAGAAAAGTTCAAGACTGACATTTTTTATGGTGGACACTAACTACACCTACATCAAGCCAGTTGTACTGAGGACAACATGGCTAGCACCACTTAACTATGAGGTTAACATAGATCAAGCATCAAATGCTATTGAGGCATTAATCAATGTACCATTGGATAAATCACAACCTAGGTTTGGAACTTATGAGGAAGCCAAAGAAAGGATTAAAACAGGCTTAGTTGTGAAAAAGATTGACAAAAAGAAAAATAAAATGGTTAAAATTTTGAATGAAAAGTTATTGGTGAATAAGAGGAAACAAAACAAACTAAAGAAATTGAGGGTCAGTTAGAATCCATAGAGTTTGATACACCACCTCCAGCACTAGAAAAGAAACCAAGGACTACTACTGCATCTAAGATGAGGAGTTAGACAACAAAATATGCAAGCCCTTCACTGATAAAGAAAGCTCAAGTAAGGGCCTATAAAAGAAAGCCTCAAACAGGGAAAAAGGACCCAACAAAAAAGACTAAAGTTCCTCAGAACTAGGGAAGACATTGAGGACATCAAAAAGGATGAACAAACTATACAAGAAATCAAGAACACACTATGTTCTACAATTTGTGAGGTATGTGCTTCTATTATCAAATTAGGTACAAAAAATGATTGCAAGATTAAAAACTGGCAAACATTGGACACCAAGGACCAGAATAAGATAGAGGAGGCAATTATCACAATGATGTGTACATTCAAATATGTTCTAATACAATTGGTAGATAGGATGCCAAAAGAACTTATGAATAGATTATCAGCAAGATGGACATTTGCATTACATCTTGAGAAATAGATTAGGGAAAGAGCCCTATTTTCTGTCATGCCAACTAAATCTAAAATGGAGGAGATTAAAGAAATGATGAAGAAACACTCCAAAAGGTTCTCACCAAAGTTAAGAGCCTACCAAGTACTTTAAGGAAATCTAATTGAGCTAGAAAAGAAGAGTGAGGATAAATGGAGAAAGATACTTGATATACCTAAAAATGATACAAGTCCCGAGCCAGAAATAGCTCTTACTGACAAGCAACAAAATAAAGATGCTCAGGATAAACAAATTCCTTAACATATTCTTATTATTGATGAGGAGGTTAATGAAGAATCATTGAACACAAAATCCAACAAGGATATGGACATTGTAGATGAGACATGTCCTAATAATACAATCATTGATGTTACTGGAGCAGATCCTACAGTTGAAGTATAGAAAGATGAAGATGTCACTATTGTCCAAGACTAAATCGATGAACAGGACACTACCTCAGATTCAGCATAGGTAGACACACTAGGACAGATACCACTATTGATACAAGATATCAATATTATCTTAGAGAAGGATAAGTCACCTGAACAAGATGCAAGCATACCCAAAGAATAAGGTAATGATGAAAAGAAAGATACAACCGATGAACAGTTAGTCACCGGTGGAGAACAAAATGTTATAACTATAGATCACACACAAAAAGATGGAGATCACCCCAAAAAGGATGCACAAATGAAAGATACTAATGAAGTGCAAAAGGAGAAAGGTGAACAAGATAAGCTAGTTGATACCACTCCTAAGAACACCGAAGGAGATGCTACAATTACACCAAAGGTTGATGAGGAGAGATCCTCACATAGCCAAAAGGCAAACCTTGAGCAGTAGGAAAAAGGTACAACACCACCAAAACAATCCTCCAGCACATCAGACCAAGAAAAAAAACTTGCTATGGTTTTGCATATAGGTGCATCACAAAAGAGGAAGAAGAAAACCAAGAAGAGTAAGTTGGAGGTCACACTTGATGAAATCATTGAAATACCAAAGTGTGATCCAACCACATTGGACTGTGATTCTCTTATAGAATATGGAGAGATATGTCAAAGGAAAGAAATGTAGGAAAATCTTAGAAAAGAACACAAAGATTCTCTAGTGCTGGAAACCACAAGAGACATCTTAAGCCAAATAGTTCCTAACATTGATGTTGATCACAATGCACCTATCCTAGATCAACTTGTTTTTCTCACTGAAGCAATCACAACTCAAAATGTGGATGCAAAAAAGGCTATTGAAGAACGAGAAAAACAAAAGTTCCAATACAAATTGACAGAAAAGATCAGTCAAGAAGTGACAGAAAATAAGGTAAAGCTTTCAAAACTAACAAATGAATTAGATCCAATCATTACTAAAGTTGTGCACTTTGGATAAATTCACTAAGGATAATAGTGTTAAGATTACAAAGATCGATTCCTATCTAAATACAAGTGCTAAAAGTATAACCATAGATGACAATGCAATCAAATTGCATTATGAGAAGATAATGGAAATCAAAAGGTTAAGAAAATAAATTTGGGAAATAGAATCATAGTTTAGAGAAGAGGTTACCCAGCTATAGGCTCAACTATTACCAAACCTCACACTTCTGCAATAATACATTACTTCAGAAAGAAATTTAATTGCCACCCCCGAGATGTCTATACCAGACAACATCTATGATATGCATGTCTGAATATCACTAGAGAAAATGGCTCTTGAGAACTTAAAGGAGAAATGGGAAAAGATGATGGAGGATATGAAGAACTCTCATTCCCATATTTTTGATAAGGTGTAAGTATACACCTTTGTCATTCCTATCAAAAAAGGGGAAAAATGATATGTACCGAACATATACAAAAAAAGGGGGAAATGATATAAAGATAAAGAGAAAAGGGAATATAGTATATAGGAAAGTGTACATGTACAAACATATACTATACCGACATATACATAGGGGGAGTCATAAATGAAAAAGTAAACACATGGTGTACATACTACACAGTTTAGTATTTTGTACATATCAGTTTTTGATACTAATGTCAAAGGGGGAGATTGAAGAGATTAATTTTTCCATTAGCATGAAAAGAGAAATAGTTTTTTGAATCATCGGTAACACTACAATGAAAGACAGGTTTTAGTTCAGACCAAAAGTGTTAAGTTCAATAGAAACCTGACGACACAAGTTTTACAGTGTAAACTGAAAGTGCAACCCAAAAATGATAGAGAGAAACCCGACAAGAAGGTTACACTATTAACCAACAAAGAAAAAAAGAGAGGAACCTGACAGAGAAAGGGAACCCGATAGACAGTTCACAAAAGGAACACCAAAAGACTTTCAGAGCAACCCAAGCATCACACACCGAAAGTCAGTTATATCCCAAGAAAAGTGGATCTAACTTCCATGTCAGATAAAATAGTTATGTTTTATATTTAGAGTTTTGATTTGATTTAAAACCATTTCTTGAGGGACAAGAAAGATCATTTTAATTTTTTAATCAGTCTAACTGATTAAAAATATGTTGATTAGGATATCAAGGTCAAGCTGTAAACCTTCAATCATACAATAATTCATTTCAAGATGGGTGTGAGGATGATAGTAGTCAAGGAGCACATCTATGGATCAGACTGAGAGTTTCAAGAAGTAGAGTAGCAAAAGATGAATTTGGTTATCAAGAACCAAGAATCAAGGCTACCAAGCAACAAAGGCATTAATCAATCACATTAGGTGATACTTTGTACATGTAATTTTAATGGATATGTAATAAAAAAATTAAGATTGCATACCCTTAGGTCATTAAGTATTTTTTTCTACATTTTAACAAGTGTAGAAAATAGAAGAAATCCGTTCAAGAAAGGTGGATTTAACAATCCTTTGTAAATCTCTTAACTGAGTGCACACTAAACACTGTTGCTAAATCTCTTAACAGAGTAGACCTTAACATAATACTCCTAACAAGGTAGATCATCAAGGTGATCAAATTATAAGCCTTAACCAGCCCCTTCAAATATGTGGATAGTGAAGTTTTTGTGGGTTCCATTCCCACCACAGTTTTTACCTTCTAACGGGGGTTTTCTGCATTACCATATGCTGTGTTATGTGTCATTACATTTCATGAATGCTTCTATGAATGTTTACATGTTTATTAACTTTATGAATTGATATAACTTACACAAAGATAGGATATAACAAATGGATGGTAATACAATGGATTACTAAAGATTAAGGTTAAAAGAGATAAAAGTTTTAGAGGTACTGATTCACCCCTCCCCTCTCAGTACATACTTCTCATTATTTCCAATAGACCAAAGATAAATAAGTAAAAGATAAGACTCACTGAATGAAGCAAGTCAATGACCATTTTGAGCTTATTGTCAATGTTGATAGTTTTTTTCATGATGATAATAATGATGGTGTGGTAGGTTGATAAAAGACAAACTGATGTTGATTGATTGATAGGACAAGTTTGATTTGATTTATTGCTGACTTGATTGGATAGTTTTTCTATTGATGCATGATTTTGTTTATGCACATTGTTTGATAAGACTTTGAATTGTGTTTTCTTGTCACAAGGGACAATTTATTAAAGAAGTGAAAATGATCATGCACATTTTTATTGCTGATTTTTTTATGATTTTGTGATTTTTAAATTTTTAGGATTTTGGAAATACTTGATTTTTTGTCCCTTTTCAGGACATTTTATGTTTTTTACTGCTTTTTTTAGGACCTTTTACACTTTTTAGGGATTTTTTCAGCATCATATATGATTTTAATGGTATTTTTTAAAGATCATATTTGATTTTTTTAAAACAAATTTAGGTCATTAATATTTACATGAGAAAGATTTATTGAATTGCCCCTAGTGTCTAGCAAGGCAAGGACATTATGAATGGATGAACTAGACTAATAGATGGGTGAAGGACATGGGTCACTTCCATTGGATCTGTTTAGGTTGCCAAGAACAATCCACAGAATGGGATAAAAAAATTTTACCAAGCTGAGGGATTGGACATGACAATGATAGGTTAATGAAATGGTGCACTAATTGGCATGTGATGCATAGGAATGGACATGTCAACAAGTTTCTTGGAAAATATGTTTTTCATTTAATGTCCTTAATTTATGTCAAGACCAAGAAAGGTATTTGGATAGGAAAATGATAGGATATGGATAGGAATAAGGTATGAATAAGATAAGAAAGACCAATAATGGACATGGGGAAGGGATATGGATGGACGTTTTGCACTAATATAGGGGATATGCACTAAAGGTATGAGATAAGATAATGGATATGGACAATCTAAAGCATATAGGACATGTGATACTTAGGAAGATCCTTAGCCTTGTGAAGATCAAAGTTGGGAAAAAGTGAATATGAATGTCAATAAGATAAGGGATATGAGGGACATAGGATAATGGAGGAAATAATAAGCGTATGATAGAGGATAATGAAAGGGGTGCCATATGATAGGAAAATATGAATGAAAACTGCCCCCAAGTATAGAATGCAAATAGTTCATAAATTACACATGACGCATGTTTGTCAAGTTTTCATCATGGTACTTTTCCAAAGCCCGTGTTTTCCTGGTTTTCACTATTGTACAAAATTATTTCTCTTTATTATTTTTTTATGTCACCAATACGCATGTTTGTCAGGTCTTCATCAAGGCAACATTTTTTTTCATTTTTTGACTTTTTCAATTTTTTTGTTCTTATTTTATCTTTTTCTCATTTTATTTTTTATGTTTGTTATACTTTTTTGTACATTTAAACCTTTTGGTAATAGTGGATGCATTATATGACATGGATAGAGAACTCAAGCACCTTACTCTTTGGATAGTGCTCTTGAAGGACATGTAATAATGGACCATGACTACGACAATGTGCTCAAAGATGGTTGTAGGGTAATGACAAAGGGATATAAAATAGATGATTAGATAGGATAGGATAGGATAAGGATTTATGCAAAGGATTTGATAGGATGGATAAAGGGATGGAAAGTAGGTGTTAGATAATGGAGGGAATGTAGGAAGAATTTTTTTGAGTGGATGAGAATGTGAGAAAGAACAACATCGACACACACCTTGAGGGTTGATGTAGTGATGGAGGAAAATGAGATTTTGAATTTGGTGAAGGAATGGATATGGATTTTGGGACATAAGGACCCAAAATGGATTTGAAAGGTGGAAGACATTCAAATGGAGGGATGTCACTTTTTTATGGCAACTATGATTTTCCTTTAGGACATCATGCTTCAAGGAGTTTCTTGGGAATCCACATGGATTTTAGTTTTTCATTCTTTTGTAGGTACTTAAAATGCATTACTTGCGAGAGGGATTTAGAAACCCATATTTCTTTTGATTTTTTTTCTTAATGGGCCTTTGTGGCCTTTTGGAAATATATATTTTTGTTTTTGGATCACATTTTTCTTTATTTCTACATGTCAATTAGACTAGACATATTGATCTTTGACTGTATGTGGATTGCTTGACTTATGGATTTTATACTTGGCATCAAAAATTCTTTGAAAAGGAATAGGATGCATGAATGGATAGGAATACAATGTAGATCTTTTGGATGTGTGGAAGGTTCTCAAATATGTGCACCTTTTTTTTATTGGAAGGGGTGACAGGGAAGGTATACATTTGGATTTGGATTTTTTAGGAATACAACCACCTTGAGAATGAGATTTGTAATTTAGGACATGGCCTTCAACATTTCCTTTGACATGATAGGGTTTTAATATACCTCTTCCATGGATTTATAACCATTTCACTTGATAATACATGATTTGACCAATAGGACACTATCTACAAGACACAAGTCTATTATGAGATGTATATGATATGGAAGTACTTATGGGATCATGAAGTGAACAAAATTCTATGCAAGTGGAGTAAAATATTTCACCTATATAAGGTATGAACAAGTTTCATAGATGTGTTCGGATCATGAGAGGGATCGAGAGAAATAATGGGATCCTATGATGGAATAGGATTAGTGATAGGATCACTTGGTAGGATGGGATCTTGTGAGAGGTCTAGAGGATTAGGATAAGGAAATGAAGGGATATAGGAAGCTTGAGGAGGATATAGAGGTATGATAGGATATTGTGGTAGACATGAAGGTTAAGGGATACTTTGATCTTGAATTAGAAGGATATCATGGGAATCCATTTTAAAGGTGTTCTTCTCTTTAGTTTGGATAGAATTATCATGATCTTGCTTAGGAAGTGTGAGGTCAATGGAACTTGGAAGGAGATTTTATTCTTGAGATGGAAGAGGGTTGTTTTAGATGGGATGGAAAGGGATGGTGGGATAATATTGGATAGGGGATAAGGATCATGGAGTTTCAGTCAAGAATTAGAGGGTATTGGTCATTGTTAGGATCTTGGTCTTGATTTATTTTAGTACATGTTTCTTTGTGCTTTAGATCATCCTATTGTAATGGGGAATGACTTAAAACATGCATGGGCGATTTTGCAAAGGGATCATTGCTTTGGAATGAAGGAGAAGGACTTTGAATGTGACTCTCTTGAATACATTTGATAGCATTGGCTCTATCATTTTGGAAGCATGGACGAGACTTGGATCATGAATGGGACTAGCTTGGACATTTTTATGGATAACGCTCGAGAGGTTGCATCGTTGGACATGTCACTTGATGGAGATGGAGTAAATTTATTTGTGTAGTAAAAAAAGGTGAAGAAATCTTAAAATAAGAACATAAACTGATTATTTATGTAAATATGAAACCAAATATTAACCCTTAATAAAGTGATTGCAAACTTGAAACTAGAACTAGAAAATCATTGAACATAAAACAGCTAATTTATGTGGAGAAACCCTTATGGGAAAAAAAATATACCATAGAAAGAGAGGAAATTATATTAATAATCCAATGAATAATACAATAGAAATACACTTCTTTGTAAACCCATGTAGAAATTTTGGCACCACTTTGTTATCTTGGAATTTGAACAAGACTCAGTGAATAACTCTAGCTCAAGGCCCTAATTTATAGGAATTTATGAGGATGAATACCATTGTGGTATCATAAAAAAACAAGCTACAAAACCACCTAGAAAATACTCACACCCAACCCAAAAAATAGCCTCGTACAGATGTTCTTACAACTGTCATAAAGCATCTCTCATGCATTCCCACCTGTGTAAGGAATCTGTCATAAACTGTCATAAGTGTTGTCAGAGAATCTTATGAAAGTTGTCATAACAATCATAGATGCTCTTACAACTTATTAAAAGAATTCAAATACCTAAAAATAGATGATTCCAAGAGGGACCACTTAGCTATTTTTTATTTTTCCCAAATTACAAATGGTAAAAGTAACTTTGCATTTTCATGGTCTCTTTCACCACCGTTGATTAAACGGTTCAACATATTATGGGTAAATTAAAAAATATATTAGGAAAAATAATAAATTAAGGATTTACAAGGTTGATGGCACATAAACCTAAAATTATCCCACTTAACATCATACATTGTAAATTACCCCATAAAGATACAAAATACAAATCAAGTACAGTTATCAAGGCCCATGGCCTTCTTGTACTAAGAGAAATTATCTGTGGTTACTAGCTTTGTGAGATAATCTACTACATTATCCAAAGTGTCAAATTTTTCAATCAAGACATATCCATTTTAAACCATTTCCCACACAAAGTGATACTGAACATCAAAATATTTAGTACAAGGATGATACATGGGATTTTTAGCCAAACATATGGCACTATGAATGTCACATCTAATTCTCACTATCATGCAATCAAAAAAAACACCAGGGTATGTGCAGGATCATGGTATGAAAAACTAGGCCTTAAGTGGAAATGAAAATTCATAAAATCAGGGTTAGGAAATTTGACGTAAAAATTTGGACAAGTTATCGATCTTATATCAAAAATGTGTAAGAAGAGAATCTCTAGAAAATTGAATCTAGTTTCTAAGCTACTATCCCTTCTTTAAAAAAAATATCCTATATGGTGAAATTTCAAATTTCAATGCAGTAGTATAAAAATTTCAGGAAAACGATAAGAAGAAGGTGTATGTCTGACCACCTTAAACACAATAAAATGAAAATATTTTTTTACAGGATTCTAGATATAAGTAGTGGAATCATGTTCAGATGTGATGCATATTATTTTGTAATTTTTTTCCAAGTAAATAATTAATTATGATTTTTCTACTACAAATTTTTCGGAATACAAAAAATCCTCGTGTCTCACCACCTTAACTTAGTCTAAAATTCATCAAATTTATTTTTTTAAGTTTTTAATTGTAGTAGGAAAAACATAGAATGTGACTCATGTTTTGGATTTCAAAAATGTTATACGATTTGAAAGTTATAGCTATTTTTTCAATCAGTCTATCCATCAGGGCTAAAAAGATAAGAAGTAGGTGTATGTCTGACCACCTTAAACACAATCAAATGATAATATATTTTTACTCTAGATTCTAGAAATAAGTAGTAGATTAATGTCCAGATGTGACGCATATTTTTTGTAATTTATGTCCAAGTAAATAATTAATTATTATTTTTCTTCTACAACTTTTCTAGAATATAAAAACTCTCATGTCTGGTTTGTCAGTCTTGTTCATTAGTCTTGTCATAGGAGAGACCCATTTGTTTCTCATCCATTGATTGGGAGGACCTCCTCCAGTATTGAGCATTTTGTTGTCTCTCGAGTATTGAGGGAGTACGGACGCCCTCAGAGCATATCATAGGAGTTTACTCGATATGCTCATTTTGTAGATGAGGAGTGATAGGGATGGGCTCCTATATTATCTCTCGCCCTTTCATTACAGGAGATCATGCAGTTATGGTGGGAAACATGGGATTATTTGGATGACGTTGTAGATGCATGGGTCATGCCAAAGTACGGGGATTACTTTGCACAGCATCCATTCCTAAGGTTTACAGATCCAGCTGAGAGAGTACCACAGATCGATGAGGAGGATGCCCCTCCATGAGATTAGAGAGATGAAGGCATAGGATAGAGGGATTTAGTGTCGAGGAGGGTAGGGGGATCTTGGTGATAGTTCAATTAGGGTACCAGCATCTAGACAGTAGCACCAGCGCGGGGAGGGTGGGACTTTAGGTGCAGCTAGAGTGGATGTAGATCAGATGTGGAGATGGGCGAGGCACAGTAGAGTCTCGGGGGTGATGAGGGAGTCTGGTTGGTCCGTCAGTGGAGAGATGAGGGGGACGAGGAGGTGCCTAGAGAGAAGACCCCACAAGATGTGATTCGTACCTTGAGAGGATGGGTCTGAAGGCTACAGACATAGCTAGCAGTGGCACAGGCTCAGATTATAGAGAGAGATTTCATGATCGCAAAGCAGGATGAGAAGCTCCATGGATTAATAGTCAAGCAGGGTGTCCTTTAGCACAATTTTACCCATCAGTCCAGCAGGGCAGCCTACTATGTGGAAGAATACAACATAGCAATGCCTTTGGCAGAGCAGGTGCCTCCATATTCGCAGTACTTGGTGAGATCTAAGGGAGAAATCCCCTCCACCTAGAGAAGATGCACCTCCTCCACCCGAACCTCAAGATACCGAGGGAGGGAGCCAATCTTGATATTCCCTTCTCTATTTTATCCCAATATATATATATATATATATATATATATATGTATATGTATATATATATGTATATATATATGTATATATATATATATATGTATATATATATACAGATATATATATACATACATATATATGTATATATATGTGTATATATATATATGTATGTATGTATGTATGTATGTATATGTATGTGCATATATATGTGTATATATATATGTATACATATATATATATATATATATACATATATATATATATACATATATATATATATATGTATATATATGTGTATATATACATATGTATGTATGTATGTATGTATATGTATGTGCATGTATGTATCTTTATGTATATATAGATATGTATGTGTGTGTGTGTATATATCTATATATATATATGTGTGTGTGTGTGTGTATGTATGTATGTATGTATATGATTGATTTGTGCTCTCTATGATGTCTTTAATACACGATTTCTTGTATTCTTGGTCGTGTGATATCTCTGATTAGATTAGCATCTTGTATCATATATACTTTCATATGCTAATTAGTTCTTGCATGTATCTTTAATGAGACGTATCATGTTGCTTCTGTTCATCGTGCATCATTCTCCTGTCATGGTATTTCTGATATTATCTTTGTATACTGTAACATCCTTTGAAAAATGTGATGATTTAGCATTATATGACTCTTGTGTGATTGATTCTGACCCTTTCTTGTAGATATATAGCCTTAAGATGATTGATATTACAGGTTAATGAATGCAGTTGACCGCTTTGACAGAGGATTTAATGTCATAGGATAGCTCTTTTATTGTTATAATTCCATTATGAAATGTAATCCTAAGATGATATCAAACCTACAACGCAAGTCTAGTCACTGATTCCTTTAACCAGTTTTGTCATCATCGAGCATTTGGGACATTGGAGTTGATACAACCCTTACTAGTGCCATTGTGAACATAAGGATATGAGTATGACTTTCATCGAATAAAATATTGGAAATCAATGTAAGCATCGAGGTATTAAAGCCAAGATGACCTAAAAATTATTTCTAGTTGATATTGTAAGGGTACACTAGTATCAAGGCATACAAAGCCGAGATAACCATGTGTGTGATCTTGCATAAATAGGTAGATTAATAATATTCAAGGAGATAGTTTCAACCTAACCTGGCGTACAAATAAATAGAGTCGAGGTATATGAGGTTGATCCACCTTAGTGTGGAGACTCTTATCACAGACACCCAGTTTATATGAGGTTGCGGGATCATCGCGACCACACCAACAAGAAGGAATCAAAGAAAAAATATAAAATTCATTGATAATAAATAGAATTTGAAACAAAATCATCATCATACTTTTAGTAGGTGTGATTTCTATGTGTTTGTCTATTTAGGTTGTTGAGAAACCCAGTTGTGCTTGTGAGTGCATAGTGTTGAGAAAAATAGTTGTGTGCTTGAGTGTTAATAAGACAAGATTAAGGCTCAATGATGTGTTATCTCATTTGTGTTGAGAAACATAGATGTGTCCAAATAGGTAGTGTTTAGAAACACTTTTGATTAGGGTATTGAGAAACACTATTGTGTCAGTGGAAAATTTTTTGGTGGCTGAAAGACCATGATAACTGGTGTTGATTGGTGAGACGAAAGATAAGATATTGACTTGTCTTTCAAAATTGCTAGGAGATTTTCCTTAGTGAGGAATGAGCCTCTAGGCCTAAGAGATCGATCGATTCCAAGATATGATGGAAAGACACTAATTGGGATAAGTTTCCCTAGGGTCACGAAAGTTATTGAAAGTGAATAGGTGCAACGAAGCAAGATGAAGCCCCTATAGGCTAGATAGTCAAGCCATGCATTGATAGATGGAGTGTTAGTTACAAGTGATGCATCTTTCCCAGGTTTTAACCACTTGAAAAAATTGCTATTTTTGCTACCAAGGTGTCTGTTTGCCAAGTTTCACCAGGGCACGTCTTTTTCTTTTTGAAAATTTTTGTATTTTTTCATTTTTCATTTTTTTGTGATTCATCAAGGTGCGTGTTTGCCAAGTTTTCACCAAGATGATCATTTTTCAAGACTTTTTCAAATGTTTTTGACTTTTTTTCTTCTTTTTTGTTGTTTTTGGTATTTTTCAGGATCATTTCCTCCGTACAGGAACTGCTCTTTTCTCACAATGTCTAGCTCTAGAACTTTTTCAAGTGGATTGTGTTGATTGGATCAAGAAATGTTTCCCCTTCTAGAGTTGATATTTGATAGGCTCCAGAGCCAAATGTTGTAGTAATCATGAAGGGGCCCAACCATTTGGGTTCAAACTTGCCCTTTTGTTCTCAATTTTTTTTATTCTTTGGATTATCTCTAAGTACAAGATCACCAACCTAAAGTTCTTAGTGTCTTAGTTCTTTTTGTAACCTCTAAACATAATTTTTTGATAGACCCTCAGATGGTCAAATTTTTCTTGTCGTCTTTCATCAAGCAGTTCTAATTCTTGGATTGTGTAAATTTGGTAGTCTTCATCAGTTATGAGTCCTTGTAAAGAGACCATGAGTGATGGTATCTCTACCTCAATAGGTAATACTACTTCTATGTCATATACCAAGGAAAATGGTGTTTCCCCTATAGGCATTCTGATACTAGTCTGATAGCCCCACAGAGTTGGATTCAACTAGAGATGCCAATCTTTTCCCAATTTTCTCACTATCCTATGTAAGATTTTCAATATGTTTTTGTTGGATGCCTCAACCAATCCATTCCTTACGGATAGTAGATAAAGGAATAGTATTAGGTAATATTGAATTTCTCACACAGTTCATCCATATCTTTGTTCTTGAAATTTACCCCATTGTCTATTATAATAGAGGAAGGTATCCCATACCTACAGATGATATAGTTTAGGATAAACATTGATACTTATTTACCATTTGCCTTGATAATCGAGACTGTTTCGACCTACTTTGTGAAGTACTTAGTGGTTGTAATGATGAATTTGTGTCTTTTGGACGATGAAGGATATATTTGACCTACCAGGTTAAAGGCCCATTATTGGAATGGCCAGTGTGTGATAAAAGGTAATAGCTCTCAAGAGGGAGCGTGGATCAGGTTACCATGTAGTTGACATTCCTTGTAGGATGTGGTGAATTGAACAATATCTTTCTCCATGGAAGGCCAATAGTACCCAACCCTTAGGATTTTCTTGTCCAATGAGAGAGCATTTGAATGAGACCCACAAATACCTCCATGGACTTCTTTTAGCACATGTTTAGACTCTTCACATTCTAGGCACCTAAGGAGAGTACCGTCTAGGCCTCATCTATACCATTCGTTAGCTATGATAAAGTAACATGATACACTTCTTATAAGGTTTCTCTTTTCATTTCTAGATAGGTCATTAGGAATTATTTGGTCATGTAGGTATGAGTATGTTTGGCTATATCTAGAGGATTCAGTGCCCACAATTGAGAACGCTATTTGGGACTTTGGGGATTCATAGGCTGGAAATGGGAGTTCTTCCACCAAGAATTAATAGAAGAACTTATGCTCTTCCAATTGTAACATTGAGGCCAAAGTAGCCATGGCATCGACTGCTTTGTTTTCTTCTCTTGGGATCTACTAGAAGGTGATAAAGACAGTAATTTTTTAGGTCATCAACCATTCTTTTGTATGGTGTGATCTTTTCATCCTTAGTCTAGTATTGATCATTTACTTGGTTGATCACTAAATGAGAGTCTCCATAGATGTGCAGTTCCATGATTTTCTACTCCATAGCTAACTTTAGTCCATTTACCAAGGCTTTGTACTTAGCTATATTGTTTGTGCAAGGAAAAATCATCTTGTAAGCTTTAGTGAGTTTGTATCCTTGTGGAGTTATAAAGAGTATACCAGCTCCAAACCCCTGTTGTGTGAATGATCCATCAAAGAACATTTTCCATGGGTGCTTTGTCAGATGTAGGATAGCTTCATTAGGGAATTTGATGATTAGCAATTTATTACCTTGAAGAGGAGCATCTGTCAGGTGACTAGTAGTGACTTCCCCCTTGATGGCTTTCATGTCTATGTATTCAATATTGAATTCTTTGAGTATCATCACCCATTTATCTAATTTTCCAATCATCGTTGCCTTGTTGAATAAATACTTCAAAGGATCAATCTTTGCAATCAACTTGATGTGGTGTGCACGCATGTAATGTCAGAGCTTTTGTGAAGCAAATACTGTTACTAGACAAGATTTTTTATGATTGTGTAATTGTGTTCATAGGAAACCATTGTTCTTCTTATGTAGTAGATTGCTCTTTTCTTTCTTATTCCATCATGTTGTTCCATCAAAGCTCCAAGTGATGTTTTCATAGCAGACATGTATAATAGGGCAGGCTTCCCTGGTATGGGTATCGTTAGAACAAGTAGATTTTCTAAGTACTCATTGATCTATTAAAAATGGTTTTCACATCCCACATCCCATTTGAATGTTAAACCCTTATCTAATGTCTTTGTAAAGGGTTGAGATTTATCTACTAGCTATGAGATGAACCTTCTGATTGATTGTAGCTTCCCTCGCAATGTTCTGATTTGGTTGATATTTCTCGGTGGTTGCATCTCCATTATTTCTATCACCTTTTCTGGATCAACCTCAATTACCTTTGTTGAAACAATGTAACCAAGGATCTTTCCAGATGTTACACCAAAGGCACATTTATTTGGCTTCAACCTTAACATGTAGAACTGCTCATTATTGTCAAATATTTTCTCTAAGTCGACTAGGTGTATAGTCCTTTTTGTTGATTTTGGCAAAGTGTCATTGACATAATCTTCCATATTCTTGTGCATCATTTCATGGAATATGGTTGTCATAGCTCTCTGCTATGTTTCTCCCGCATGTTTTATACCTAAAGGCGTGACGTTCCACAGAATGTGCCCCGAGCACAAGTAAAAGTCATTTTGTCTTGATCCTCAGGTGCTATTTTATTTGATTATATCATGAGAAGTCATCCATGAATTAATACATATTGTATCCTACTATGAGGTTGACAATCATGTCAATGTTAGGAAGTGGGAAATTGTCTTTGAGACAAGCTTTGTTTAAATATCGAAAGTCTGTGAAGACTGTGAGTGATTTTTCAGTCATAGAAACAAGAATAATATTTGAGATCCAATTGGCATACACAATAGCTCTCATAAATTTTTCTTTCAGCAACTTCTCTAACTCATCTTTGACCAATAGTGCCACATGAGGATGCATTTTCCTAAGCTTTTGTTTGACTAGTTTGACACTGGGAGAA
The DNA here is from genome assembly GCA_018584345.1 of Thuja plicata. Lineage (NCBI taxonomy): Eukaryota > Viridiplantae > Streptophyta > Pinopsida > Cupressales > Cupressaceae > Thuja > Thuja plicata. Next base: position 3,463,490 of record MU228403.1, on the reverse strand, counting down.
ATAGACAAGTGATGCAATATTAATTTGGTATCAAGTCCTGGAATAATTGAGTAGGACCAAGCAAAGATGATCTTTTTTCTCATGAAAAATTGAGTGAATTGTTTGTTCTCTTTTTTGGACAAATACTATGCTAAATATATCAAGTGAGGTGATTCTATTGTTCCCAGATTGATTGGCTATGTAGGTTCTATGAGTACTAAAGATCGCTCCTGAAAGTGATTAGGCAATATATCAAGCTTCCCATCCTCTAGCACCTTTGAGAGGTTTTCATCATTGGATACATCATTTTTTTTACTATTTTAGGTTATAACACTACCACAAAGTGGTTTTCACTGCCATACATATTTTTCTTTTTCTTTTTCTTTTTAAGATTGATAAACTTGATATACCCCTCTGTCATGTTCAAGATCATTGTGATGGTGGAAGAGGTAAGAGGCTCAACAACATGTAGGTAACAGGCCAAGGTATAGTCATTTGGACAAGAAATCAGGTTTATAGGCTCGTTTGGATTCCACTCAATAAGTTCACGGTGTATTAGGGACAAAGACCCATTAGGTTCTAAAGATAGAACCACGTTATCATGATCAAGGCTTTTGACTAGTAAGAGAAGATATATTACGTCACTCTTTGAAGGACTTCCTAGACCATGAATCATCCTAACATCGTGATCAGAGTCATTGTTAGCATTTTGTGACTCTAACATATTTGATCTAATGCTAACATTTTGATTCTCCTCCCGAGTAGCCATTCGTTCAAGAAAATTTATTAAAGGAATAATCTCAATTCTTGATGTGGATCTAGTTCCAGTATTGAGATTCCTGACATTATCTCCAGAGTTCCAATTTATGCTTTGGGGAAGGAAAGTTATCTAGGTAGCATTTGAACTTTCTCCTTGTTCAAATTGAGGTGCATATTTATGAATGACATCAATCTCAATTTCTATTGTGGCATCTGAGAGGGGATTCAACTGATGACATTAAGTTTTTCCATTAGTATACTTAAGTGAAAAACATGATAAAGGTCATTGGTATAGGCATAACCGATTGACAGCAACCATACCCGACGAGATGACAATGTCTATCATGAAAATGCTAAGTATAGAATTGCCTGACAAACACTGACAAGAGTTCAACAGAAGACAAAGCATAAAGGACATTACCAATGGTACATTTTTGTGAACATCACTGATAGAGAAGGAAAGGTAGGAGCCCGATGAACAGTTCAAATAAGGGACACTGATGAAGCAGAAAACCGATAGAGAAAAGAATGAAATAAAACCGATAGACTAACAGAGCAGCCCAACCATCATAACCGATAGTCAGTTACAGAACCCACAAAAAGTGGATCTGACTTTCCACGTCAGATAAAACACTATAATTCTATTTTTAGAGTTTTTATTTGTTTTAAAACTTTACTTGAGGGTCAAGCAAGCATATTGTAAATGTTTTAAAGCATCCTAATGGATCTAAAACATAACTAACTAAAGATCAAGGTCAAGTTGTAAACCTTGGATCTAGAGCTAATTTGAAAAGCGAGAATCAAGAATAGACCAAGAAAATAGTATAAATAGATGTTCAATCATTTATAATATGTAATGAGTTGATAAATGATTGTAGCCATGGAGAGCATCTAAGCATAAGAGAATTCATGCAAAGTTCAGAAACATATTACATCAGTTATCAAGAACACAGACAAGGCTATCAACGAGCAGAGACAAGGTATTATTCAAATCACTCAAGGTGATTACATATACATTGTAATATTTACAGGATCTATTATTAGAAATTAGATATTACATATACTATCAGATCAACATTTATATTGTAGTTGCATCCTAACAAGTGCATCACATCATAAATCCTTTTGTAGAAGGTGGACTTAACAATTCTTTGATAAATCTCTTAACAGAGTGCACACCTAACGGTGTTGCTAAAGCTTCAAATGAAGTAGATCCTAATAGGTCTCCACTATAATACTCC
>MU228403.1:3442536-3461384 GCA_018584345.1 Thuja plicata | reverse complement strand
AATGTTTCTTGAATGTTTACACATGCAAAGAACTTATATTATGATTTCACATACATAAAGAAAGATAAATAGATAGATAGGAATATACAAATCTGATGACACAAAGGTTAATGGGCCAACCACATAAGAAGTTTTAGAGGTACTGATTCACCCCTCCCCTCTCAGTACATCATTCCAATAATTCCAACAATTGGTATCAGAGCTAAATCTCTTTCTTAAAAAGCTTAAAGACTTAAGAGAAAAGATCAACATAATAGAAAAGTACAGATTGGACAAGACTATTGAGAATGAGCAGTTACAAATTTAGGTTTACTATGAGCTGTATAAAGAGGTGAGAGTAAGAATGAGAAAGTTTCTTGATGAAAGAAAGATTATGGCAACTAGGCTTAATGAAAAAGATTATCAAGAAGAGGAGATTCCATATTACTTCAACTCAACTGAATCCGCTACAAGGAAAGCATCAGACAAATCAATAGAAGAGATCAAAAGTCTACAAGAAGTCAATCTACATCTGACAGAGCAAACCAAAATGTTGTAAATCGGTCAAGAGACTTAGATGGTAAAAATGATTGATGTCATGAATGATTCTAGAAAACCTGAATCAGAAAGAATAGTGGATATTGATGATAGGAGGAAAATTACAGAGAAGCTACAAGAAAAAGAATCAGAAATTCAAAGACTTATTGATCATCACCATGAGATTACCAACCAGATTATTCTTATGAGTCAAGAGGCAAACAGATTAAATAATGAACTCATTGAAAGAATATAGATCATCGGTGAGCTAAGGGAAGAGAATGAAAAGCTAAAACATGAAGTCTGAATTCAGAATCAGCACAATGAATTGATCAAAAAGGCTAAAGATAGCGATAAAAGAATGGATGATTTCCTTGACGGACAAAGAAGAGTCAACAACTACATAGGAATAGGGTACACCGACAATGGAGAATCATCAAATCAATTAGATCAAAGGAATGTTTATGCAACTCCAAGAACCAAGAAGTTGTCATGCAATCACTGTGGAAAACCAGGCCACACCTCAAACATTTGCAGAAACAAAATGAAAGGTATTCCTCAATCATAATCTACTTTCATTGGTAATTGTTATAAATATCACAAGAAAGGACACAAGGCATTTGAATACAGATCCAAGGTGACAAATCCAAAGAAGGAAACCTACATGGACAAGTACTGTCCTACCTACAAAATGAATGGACATACACATTAGGAGTGCTGGAAAAAGAACAAGAAAGCATGGACACCAAAAAAACCTGATAATGGCTATAAACTGACAAGAGTCGGTAACTCATATATTTGGGACTATAACACATGGGTAAATTGCACGGCATGTGGAAGGTTTGGTCATATGTCTGCCAACTGTATGAGAAAATAGACTAGAAGACCAAGAGGATGGTTCAATCCAGGTATGGCATGTTTACATTGTCATAAGGTTGGACATGTGATAAAAGATTGCAATGACTAACTGGCAGAAATAAGTACTTATCCCAATGGAAACACCATTGATGACATCAAGAAGATGAGAAACAAGATGTGGGTAAAAGCCACAAACACTGAAGGTGCTAGAACAAGTCATGCAAATGATGACGCCCCATCCAATGGATCTAGTGGCATCACCATTTCCAACTAAGTTGCACAAGTAAGTATGGAACTGCATTATGACAAATTATATTATGCATCGGTTCCATTACATATTGATCACATAGACAAATTAGCATTATTGAAGAATGCACTATATTGTTACTTACAATATTATTTGAAAAACAACCATCGGTTAATGGGTACAAATTAGCATCGGTGAACACACAAAAAAAAGTTTACATTACTTACCGAAATGTATTGGTCATTACACAAAAGCCAAGTTGCTAAGTGTAAACTGACGGACATCGGTGATCCTTGAGCCGACGAAAGTTGTCGTCACCATTTTACCAACAATCATCGGTGAAGTCACCAAAGATGCTAGCAACCCTGACACTTTGCGCCTACATCAAAGATGTTATTTATGTCTCAACCGATGAACTCAGTCTTTGTATACCGATGAGTTGTGGGGCATTAATGACAACTTAGGGCACAAAAGTTATAAAAGTGCGATGGAAGAACTCATTTTGCACCCACGATTTTTGAGCAACCAAGAAAAGCTAAGCAGAGCGATTGAAGAGCAGATTGAAGTGTGACCTTAGCAAGATTTCAACACAACTCAAAGGATTGACGAGCAATCATAGAGATTCAGTAAGTTCCTACATTCACCAATCGTAATGTTTAAAGTTACGGAAAGCCCTAAATTTTTGAAAATGATGGCATCTACTTCAAGAATTGAAAAATTGAAAGAGGATAAAAATAAAATGATCAATCTTATCAGCAACAGCACTTGTGTTGAACCTAAATACAAGTTGCACCCAGAATTTTGCATCACAACCTGATGATTCCAGAGCATTCTCTAGAATCCCACCTAGGGTTTCGCTGGTAGAGGACGTAAGGTCCTATATACATTACAAGATCTTGGAATTAGGAGATATGGACCTAGACAATGCCTATAAGGCACTATGTGATGAAACTGGAAACCTGAAAGAAGAGCACAAGCATCTGGAATTGAAAGGTCTCATGAATGCATTACACTTTCCCAAGGTTTTTAAAACCAAATGGATACGGATAGTTCTCAGCAGAATGCATAACCAGACATTATGGCTAAATGAGCCAAAATGAATAACAAAAGATGTTATTCATGTGATTACTAGATATCCCACAATTGACAAGCCACAAGCTCACAAGAACCCATCCTTGAAGGAAGTGGAAAAGCTAACTGGTACAAAATTAGACAAGAGAGATCTCAAGGTCAGCACTATCACCGACGAGGAACTCAAGTTTGGTGCAAGTGTGGTAGGATACAAAATATTTCAGGCCAGCAGAATGAATAGCATAGCAAGCACTGCTATGAGCACAACTTACAAGATCATCAAACTAGGAAAGAAGATGGATCGTGTAGAGATTTTGTTGAATCAACTTGAGGAGAACATGAACACCATAAGATCTTCAAGGACAAATACTTGTAAGTTTGGTTCCCTCATTATGTGCATATTCTTTTACTTTGAAGAATACTTTCCTTCCATAGGCAAAGTAGTATGGGACACAAGCAAACCTATAACCATACAGATATGTGAGCATATAGAGTCCTTAGGAACAGATTTTGATGACCTAATGAATGATTATTTCAAAGGTATTAAGGAAAAGATGCAAGCTAGAACAAGGATACCTAAGAGTTTGATAGAAGAACACAAAGAGGATATATGTTTTATGTAGATACTGATTTTACCTATATCAAACCAGTAGTACCTAGGAAATCCTAGCTATCACCAATAGAATATGAGATTAGAATAGGACAAGCTACTAAGTGCATCAAGGCACTATTGAATGAACCAATAGAAAACAAGCAAGAAAGATTTGGCACTTATGAAGAGGCCAAACCAAAGATCAAGACAGATCTTGCTATCAAGAAAATTATTAACAAGAAGAACAAAATGGTTAAAAACTTAACCAATAAGTTTGCAATTACTGAAGAAGGTGAAGAGGAAACAGAAGGTAAGGAGGAACAAACTGAGGGCCAGTCACCTATTAGTGAAGATACATAGAAGAATTACTCGGAGGGTTCATAGTCAGATTCACCACCTCCTCCTCCACCTAACAAAGCAAGAACTACAGCTGCTTCAAGGACAAGAAGCAAAACTAAAAAGGAACCAACTCCTTCACCACTTAAGAAAGGTAAAGTGAAAACCTACAAGAGAAAACTGGTCTCACCAAAGGAGAAATAGACCAAAAGGAGGAAATGGGTTAGAAAAAAAGAGGATCTAGATGACTCAGCTATGGATGAAGCTGACATAGAAATAAAAAAGGAAAAAGAACCCTTGGTTCCCAAAACCATTGATGAAATATGTAAGAACATTTTAGAATCACCATCTATTTCTGATCCTAACATTAGGAAATGGTTAAAATTTGATCTAGAGGATCAAAACAAAATAGAAGAATCTATTATAGCTAAAATGTGCAAACGTCATTATGTTCCACTATAATTCTCAGAATATGATGTTCCCAAGGAACTATCAACAAGATTGTCTGCAAGATGGACATTTGCACTACATCAAGAAAAAGAGATAAGAGAAAGAGTACTTGTTGCTCTTATGCCTTATGATTCAAAGAAGGAAGAAATAAATGAAATGATGAAGAATTATGAAAATGAGTTCTCACCCAAAATGAGAGCATATAAATTTCTCAGAGGGAAGCTAATTGAGATTGATCAAGACAGCATTAAAAAGTGGTGCATGATACTTAACAAGCCCATTAAGGAAGCTAACTCGGAGAAGGATCACATCATCATTAAGGATGCAAAATATGACTCATCAGTGGGATTGGACAGAGAAGAGAGTGAGACAAATGGAAACCAGAATACTGAAGTTGCAGATGAGGTATGGCCCGACACTACTCTTGACAAAACTCAAAGTGAGGAAATCCAAATTCCACCAAATCCAATTCATATTGACTTGAGTAATGAAGAAGAGGTTGCCAAAGAAGAAATGACAATAAAAGGTAACATAACTGAAGATATCAATGATTAAACATGGTTGGATAACATCATCAATGACACTACAGGAAAAGACCCTACAGAAGAAGTGCAAAAAGATGAAGATATCAATGTTGCACAGGGTAATACCGACGGACAAGATACACTTACTGACACTGCAGAGGTCAATACACCGACCAATATGAAAATTTTGATACAAGCTATTGATATTGAATCAAGTTAGGAGAAATAATCTAATAAAGATGATGATATACCCAAGGACATGGGTAATGATGAAAATAAAGATGCATCGGACACTCAAAAAGATACAGATACAGAGATGAAGGATGCAACCGACAATTAGCAAAAGGTTTCTCCTGAAAAAGACAAAGGAGAAGAGACTAAAATAGATGAAACATTGAGAAAGGATGAAGAGAAAGAAAAGAGTGACGAAGGTAAGCAAGACAAGAGCATGAAAGAAAAGGAAGATAAATTTGTTGATACACCCAAGGCCAATGAAGAGACATCTTCACAAAACCAACTGGTGGACTCTGAACAGAAGCAACAAGATGCTTCATCTTCTCGACCTTCACCTACCAAATTGATCCAATCTCAAGGTCTACAAATGGTAGTACACCAATCTGTCTCCCAGCCAAAGAAGAAGAAGAAGAAGAAGAAGGTAATGAAGAAAGACATCTTGGCAGTAACACTAGATGAGGTAATTGAGATACCCAAGTGAGATGTATCTACTTTAGATACTAAAGCACTTCAAAATTTTGGAGTGATATGCCAAAGAAAAGCTATATGGGAGAAAATGAAAAAGGCACATAGGGAAGCTGAAGCACTTGATAAAGCTAGAGATATACTACATCAACTTATTCCTGATACAAAAGTTTAAGATGGCATATCAATCATGGAGAAAATCACAGTTCTTATCGACGCCATCACTAATCAAAATATAGATGCATAGAAGGCAATGGAAGAATAGGCAGAGATGAAATATCAACACAAATTGGTTGAAAAGATAAGCCAAGAAGTGGCAGAGAACAAGGTAAAGCTCTCTAAATTAGCAAGTCAATTAGAACCTATGATTGCCAAAGTTGTTACCTTAGTTCAGAAATTGTGCACACTGGAAAATTTCACAAAAGAAAATAGTGAAAATTTGTCCCCACTAGATTCAGATTTGATAGCTAGTGCACTAAGTTTAACCTATGATGCAAACACAATAAAGTTGCATCATGACAAGATCACAGAGGTAAATAGATTGAGACAAGAGATATGGGATGCAGAGACATGGTTTAGAAATGAGGTTACCGAGCTACAGGATCACATTTTCCAAAACCTCAACACTCTGCAACAATAAATAATAGATGCAATAAATTTGATCTCAACCCCGGAGATGTCTTTAGTAGACAACATCTATGAAATTCATGTAAGGATATCACTTGAGCACATGGCTCTTGATAATTTGAAGGAGAAATGGGAGAAGATGAAGGAGGAAATCAAAGCCTCACACTCTCACATTTTTGACAAGTTGTAAGTACCTTTGCCCTCATTATCAAAAAAGGAGGAATGTATAGTACATATGTACAATATACTACTTTAGAAGAAAGGAGATAAGGATATGTATAATGTATGTACAGCAAGGATAGATATGTACAATATATTAGAAAAAGGAAACAAAAAGGAGAAGTCAATTATATGTACATAAAATTACACTTACCGGCATATGCATAGGGGGAGTCATTTCATGACTAAGGAAGAATTATACACAAGTGTACATACTAATACATCAAGTATGTTGCACATATCAGTTTTTGATACTAATGTCAAAGGGGGAGATTGATGACATTAATTTTTTCCATTAGTATACTTAACTGAAAAACATGCTAAAGGTCAACGGTATAGGCATAACCGACGAAAAACAAGCATACCCAACGAGATGACAATGTCTATCATGAAAATGCTAAGTATAGAATTTCCCAACGAACACTGACAAGAGTTCAACCGATGACAAAGCATAAAGGACATTACCGATGGTATAGTTTTGTGAACATCACCGATAGAGAAGAAAAGGCAGGAACCTGACGAATAGTTCAAATAAGGGACACCGACGAAGCAGAAAAAAGATAGAGCAAAGAATGAAAGAAAACTGACAGACTGATAGAGCAGCTCGACCATCAAAACCGACAGTTAGTTACAGAACCCACAAAAATTGGATTTGACTTTCCACATTAGATAAAACACTGTAATTCTATTTTTAGAGTTTTTATTTGTTTTAAAACTTTACTTGAGGGTCAAGAAAGCATGTTGTAAATGTTTTAAAGAATCCTAACGGATCTAAAACATAACTAAATAAAGATCAAGGTCAACTTGTAAACTTTGGATCTAGAGTTAATTTGAAAAGTGTGAATCAAGAATAGACCAAGAAACTAGTATAAATAGATGTTCAATCATTTGTAATGTGTAATGAGTTGATAAATGATTTTAGCTATGGAGAGCATCTAAGTAAAAGAGAATTCATGCAAAGTTCATAAACAAATTACATCAGTTATCAAGAACACAGACAAGGCTACCGACGAGCAGAGACAAGGTATTATTCAAATCACTCAAGGTGATTACATATACATTGTAAGCTTTACAGGATCTATTATCAGCAATTAGAGATTGCATATACTATCAGATCAACATTTATATTGTAGTTGCATTCTAACAAGTGCATCACATGAGAAATCCTTTTGTAGAAGGTGGACTTAATAATTCTTTGATAAATCTCTTAACATAGTGCACACCTAACGATGTTGCTAAAGCTTCAAACGAAGTAGATCCTAATAGGTCTCCACTATAATACTCCTAACAGGGTAGATCATCAGAAGTGATCAAATTGTAAGCCTTGGCTCCCTTCTTATCTATAGATAGTGAAGTTTTGTGGGTAGACATCCCCACCGTAGTTTTTACTTCCTAACAGGAGTTTTCTGTGATATCATATCATGTGTTATGTGTTATTTATTTTCATGAATGTTTCTTGAATGTTTACACATGTAAAGAACTTATATTATGATTTCACATACATAAATAAAGATAAACAGATAGATAGGAATATACAAATCTGATGACACAAAGGTTAATGGGCCAACCACATAAAAAAATTTAGAGGTACTGATTCACCCCCCCCCTCTCAGTACATCATTCCAATAATTCCAACACCAACTCTTACTCATTAGAACTTATTTTCGCAAAATGAGACATATCTAGTATATGAGTGGTGGTGAATGGTTTCCCCCAGTTAGGATGTTGTTCTTCTAGGTCATTCTTCATACCTTGATTAAACTCGTGCTCATGAGAATTAGTTTGACTCTCATCAGATCTACCCAGGTATTGTTCTATGGTCACAAAAACTCCTTCATATTCACTCAAGCTGCCCTCTTCTTTGTGCTCATCTTCACCTTCTTGTGTTGCTACTTGTTCTTCATTTCCCTCTATGGATGTAAGGTGGGGTAAAGACACCTCAATCTCTTACACCTTTGTATCCATGAAGTGAGGTAAATCAAGTATGTGAGCAATAGTAACCAGTTGCCCCCAATTAGGGTGACTTTCCTCTTGTTTATCTTCTTATCCTAGGGCCATCTTGTCTTCGCATGAATTACTTTGTTGTTGTTGGTCTGTCACTTCTTCTTCGGTCAGTTGATTCTTTTCTTGCGATTGTTGGGATGTTGATCCATTTGGTTTGAAGGGGGCCCTAAACTGATGCAGAATGTAGATTTCCCCTTGGTAACTGGGATTCTCTATTTGCATATGTAACATCCTCTCAAAATATAATTGTATAATCTATGCCTCCTCTCTAGTCTCATCATCGAAGTCCTCTATTTGATTAAATATAGGACCATGTCTAGAAGAAGGATTTGATTTTTTCTCGTGGTATCCTAGCCCTATTTTGTCTTTTGGACTCCGTAACTCAGCGTGTATGGGCTCTAGTAATCATTTTTATTTTCCTAGGGTCCTTTTCCTTTATATCCCATTTTTTGCATGAGTTGGTATCCCTTTCCATATTTCTGTAGGGGGATCTCAGCATGTTTGACTAGTTGATCATGCTCTTCCCCTTTGTTGAGCCAAGAAAGAACAATGTTTTCTTCATTTTACTCTGAAAGAGAAACACTTTATTTTACCATACCGGTTCCTTCATGTATTGTTAATGTCTAGGTACTAGAATGCTTGAATGACAACAAGGGATTTCCATAAGACCTGCGGGATGTAGGAAGATTAGTGATGTATGGAAAGGGATGCAATTGATAGTCTCCCATTCTAGTGTCTTTAATTTTCAATTTGTCCTTAAATTTCCTCATGAGTGTTGTTTTGAAATTCTCATCCTTTTTTCCATCAAATGCTTCTTTGTTATGTGGGATCATGTAGTCGGCTTGTTTTAAATTTTTGCAAGAGTAGGTGTTATCAGCCAGGATAGATACCTCCACTATGTTATGTGGGAATTTTACATGCTGATGATATGTCAAGGGTACATCTTGCATGTCATGGATCAAAGGTTACCCTAACAAGATGTTGTACTCCAAAGGTAAATCTAACACTTGGAAGATTACCTCTCTCTCAGTTGGTCTGACCCTGATAGGTAATACAAATAACCCCTTTGATGATCTCTCCTCTTCGTCATATGCTTTTAATGGTTATTTTTTTCCTGGGATCTATAGCGTGCTCTAAGAAACCCAATGTTGTTACAAGTTTGAGAGTGCACATATTCAAACTAGCGCCTCCATCTATCAAGATGTGCTTGACTCTATTCTTGTGGATCAAGACTTCTATATGCAAGGTTTGATTATCCAGTTGGTTTAGCGACTTATCATATTCTTCTAGGAAGGACAGGTAGTGAGATGAGGTTAAGTGGCCCACAATTGTTTGGGATTGATCGACACTGAGGTCTTTTGGCATAGTTGTTTCTAGAAGGGAAGTTTCAAGAATTTCCTTGTGTGATGGCGAGATCTTGATAAATTCCATAATAGAAATTTGGGCAGGAGTTCTTTGCAACTGATCAACCAAGCTGTAATTTACAGTTGGGATTGACAAGACCAATTACTTTGATTTCAAGCATTTTTTTGTTGATGCAATGGGTTGTTTGGATGAGGAGGCTACTCCCTTAAGAATGACTTTAGATTAATTTCTTGTTATAGCATTAGCAGATTCACACTCTTTCTTCTCTTTGATGATGATCATGTTGATTGATTGATTTCATGGTTCAAGCATGTGGATCACGTTGTCGTTATTAGCATAAACATAATTTACTTTAGCTCCTTGAGTCTTTGATGATTCCCCTTGTTCATAAGAGGGTAGAGGTTTTTTGAAAGCCTTGCAATCATTATTCGAATGATTTTCCTCAACAGTGATGGTTTCATTATCAATCAAGTCTTGTATGACATGTTTTAATTTCATGCATTCATTGGTCAAATTTCCCTTATTTTTTGATACTCGCAAAATTTATTATCATTCCACTACTTAGGTTTGATTGTTGGTTCCCAAGGCCTTGAGTTTGGTAATGTGATGATTTTATTGGCCAAAAAATTCTTTAGTGCGGCCTCAAGGGGTTCTCCTAAAGGAGTAAATTTGCACTTGGGCTTGGGTATCCATGGTGCTTAATCTTTCTGCACGTCTTAGTTATTCTTTTATGGTCATGAAATGTTTGATTTGTTCCTATAATCCTAGATGCTACTAGATATATTGAATATATGTTCCTTGGGTTTGAAATAGGATGCATCAACCACTCCACTGTTGACCACATTTTTGTTCTTGTTTCATTATTTTTTATTGTCTTTACCATTGTTGTTATTGGGATTTCTTAAGGATTTAGTATCTTTTTATAAGGTGAGCTCACCTTTATTCACAAGAACTTCTTCAATTTGGGTAGCACTATCCACCAATTCATTAAAGGTAGTATACTTTTGCATTTGGAGCACGTAGTTGCTTTTAGGTACCAAGTTGTTAATGAAGATGTATAGTTTCTTTGTTTCCTAGATTTGTCTAGGATACCTTGCCAACATTTTTCTCCATCTTTGAAGGAGCTTAACAAAAGGTTCACCATTGTGTTGTTGGTGTTACATAGATTCAAAATGGTGATTGTATGCAAGATGTTGTAAGAATAATGTTGGATGAACTTTTACACAAGCTTGTCAAATATTTGAATTCCTGGTGAGAGCTTGGTGAACCATTCCAAAGCTTGGTTGCTGAGGCTCCGAGGGAATAGTTTCATGAGGTATGTTCTTTCATGCATAAATTGTTGGAAATATTGTGACTGAGAGGGGGGTGAATCAGTACAAATAGGTATTGACCTAATTCAGCCACAAATCAAAATAATTGCACTAGAAACTTCTTAACCACAAAGCATATGAATGAAGTAAACAAATAACAATAAACAATATCAAGCATCCATAATTTTAACAACACAAAACACAAGTATTTTATTATGGAAACCCTTTTCAGAGGGAAAAAACTAGGGTGGGGATGACATCCACAAGCCCAATACTGCTTAAATGATTTTTCCATGTTAGGAGCTACAAATACCCTTTCTGAGGGTTCACCCTATTAGAAGTTATTAGTACACTATTAGGAGTACAATAAGATCAGTTATGATCTACCTCTCTATAGGATTTCAAACCTCAATTAAGAAGCTACCTTGATAAAGGATTTACAAATTAGAACATGTTAAAGTTAACCTTTTTAGAGGATTTGACCTCCTGCAACTGTTAGGGAATAACATGATAAGTGATCAGTTTTTAGCACTGATTGCTTGTAAGATCCTATAATTTCTCTATACTCTGTAACTACTCTTTGATCTCTAATCTATGATCACAATCTAAACTTGAAATCATAAAACCCTAATCACCAAAAAACTCTTCAACAACATCAATTCTTCTTTTCAACAACTTTTTCAATATGAGAAGTTTCTACATATAAACAACTTGCACCACCTTAAAATTGATCTTCAAATTGCTTTCCTGAGATAGCACCATGTGTCAAATTGATGATCTTGATGAAAGAAACAATTTATCATGACCGCGTTGGGTCAGGATAAGATGTGCAAGTTTATATCTCCAAGGTAGTCAAACACATTTTGACTCCTCCAATGCAACACCTCAAATATATCTCAAATGCTCTCATTAATCTCAAAAATACCAATACATTGGATGTATAACCTTTATTCCATGTCATCAAATCATTTAAATGATCACATATACTTTACCACTCATCGATCTGTGATCTACTGGCCGGTTGATCAAGAATGTAAGAGTTCTACCTCTCTTAGTATATGTGACACTCAAAACTCTAACACTGCTCAACCAAATAAGTTGTGGTTGGAATCATAGATTCCTCATACCATATACATATTGTATCTTTGAGTGTAACATCTGAATCTTTTCTCAAATCGACTGCAACCATAAGTTGTCTAATATTGTTCTTCCAGAACACCAATCAACATGCATAGTTGATCTTCCCTTTTCTGATCATGTACAATTCTTACCGATCACTATAATCATGATATCTGAATATATTTCCATCAAGGACAACCAATTATGCATCCACTTGTGACTACTCTACAGATCACCTCCAAAACTTATTATAATGCTAACATAAATTCCATGCTAAGAGCACAAAATTCTCTCACATGGTCTTGAGGGTCACCATCGCCATTTTACTTGTCGTATTTTGGAATCTCAACTTTGGGACTAAATGGTGGCATGTGTAGGTTCTTATCAAATGGAAAGGGACATATAGATTCCAGTGAGTATTTGTTAGAGGTTTGTTCTTTTGTTTTCTTTATCTCTGTAAGATCACACCTCATGTCTTGCAATTGTTGATTGAGAATAGTGATAGGTGATTCTTCCTCATTTTGTATTAGTCCTTGAATATCAAAGTTGGGAGGAAGTTTAACCCCTGTGGATGCTAGGTGCAAGAAGTAATTATCCTTGTCTAATTGCATGAGTGTTTGCATCATTTGTTCAAAATTTGTCTTGTTGACACCTTCTAATTTCTTCTTCAGTAGGTTCCTCAATCGAGGAGGAAATGCTATTGTTGTGGCTTTGTTGTCCTTGACTAGTTCCCCATTCGTATGCTAACATGTTTGGTGTGTCTTGATGTTGAGTATGAAATGGTTGATGTTGAGGGCTTGACGTTTGAAACACATGTATTGATTGATATATAGATTGTGTGTCTTCAGTTGGAGCCCTTTGAGCATATTTTGGTTTCTGACAAGTGGAGGGTCCAGGAGTAGAATTGTTGATAGCTTTCCCTTTCGAATCGAGATCAGCATTTTTTTGTTGGCTTCTAGCCTGTACCGACATGAAAGACAATTGCAGTTGAGAATATGATATGACTAGACTAATGGGTTAATGTCAAAGACTACCAAATGATCACTTGTCTTAGAGGTTGATAAGAGGTATGTTGATGAGATTGTTGAGCCTGGTACTAGGTATCAAGATTTGAGACCTGAATGTTTGTTGGGTAATACTTGTGACTGAGTTGATTGGGGTTGATTTTGGATGAGATAGATCATGACAAGTAAGATCACTTGATAATATAGGACAAAAGATGAGGATAGGTCTGATTACTGTGATAGGGTATAATAATTGCTTCATGCCACACAAATGAAAAATAGGATGAATGTAAGGACATCAAGGATCAAAGAAGATGTTGGATTTTGATGTAGGCTCATACAATAATTCCCATGGTATCATACAACAATTCCCACCTTACCATATGAGTTGCTGCTTTCAGGGTGTTTTATCATACAACAATTCTAATGGGTCAAAATGACAGTGTAATGCAAGGATAGTTTGCCACTTGATTTGGATAAATTTTGGACCACTTTGTGTAATTTTGGTGTGATAATATCAGTGTCTAAAAGTTTCTTATGTTTTTTTGGTGTCAACTTCAAGTGATTCAAGAACATAAAACACAAAGGAATGAAAATCAAATGCACTTTCTATCCATATAGTCAACTGCCTTAGTGATAAAATCCTTGGTCGTTAACTAAGGTACACACCTAATAGCTAATTAGAATATGACCACCACCATCCACACAATGGGTATAGTGATGTCGTATTAGCCGACTCCAAACACTAATGGGGGCATGATATGAAGAGTATCTTGGAGGAGTTACTATCTCCCTTGCACTTAGATTATCCACTTTCAGAGGTGAGTCGGGTAGGCTTCTACTCTATGGAGTCTGGTAAGGCTCTTCGTTCGAATACATAATTTTTGTTCATGCAAGCATGATTCAAGTGTATAGCCCCACAAAACACCTTGGGACAAGTAGTCACATGAATGTGATTGAGACCTCTAGGGCCCTACTATATGCTAGTGAGAGTAGAGTATAAGCTCAAATGGTATCCTACTTCCAAAGTTTTAGCCCCAAGAAGAAATTTTGATTAACATGAGTTGGAGTGGTGTGGCTTACACCTTGTGCTCATGTGGGTCATTCCTGTGAGTTTTTTACCTAAACTAGTAGGCCCATATAAAAGGTATGCATGAAAGAAATTGGATACCAAAGAGAAGGTCTAGATTTCTCATTCTTCCTCAAAGAGGAGAAGAGCATAATCTCTTATTTCTCTTTGTTTTTCCCAAACACTCCGAAGTTATCCCAAAAGATTATTTTTTTAAGACAAGTCAAACATGTCTAGGTTTCTGATCTTCCCTTAAACCTTAGCTTGGCTCTCAAAATAAATTCCCTAATTAGACTAGGTGCCTAAATAATCATTTAAAAAGCATGATTGTTTGGTTGATGTAGACTTCAGCAAACTGCAAACACCACAAGCTTAGTAGTCTTAGTCAATTTTTCTCTTCTTCAAAACATCCTACAAGCACAAAGAGGTTAGTAGTTTTCAATAAAGAGTATTTTTGAGTGTCTCTTTGTCAAGCGAATCTTCTACTAAGCTTCCTACAAAAATGTATTAGCATGCAAAATCAGGAAACCAAAAGACCAACACAACCAAATTAGAGGTTAGAAACCAAAAATAAATTCAAATGAACCCCTAAAAATGCTCTTTGTTTTTGAAACGATAGAATATAGAAGACAAATTGGTATCAAAACATGTATGACGATATAATAGAAACCATAAGACAAACTAAGGAAAGATGATCCCTCGTACGACAATTCCTACATGTTAGTATGACAAAACAAATTAAATGCAGACTCGTACGACAATATATATGCCCTAAAATGACAAAATGCTAGTAACTATTTTGTTGTATGAGAAGGTAAGATGGGTTGTACGAAAATTAGCGCAGTTTTGAAAAAATGTCAAAAATATCATGAATTTGGGGCTTAAAACCAGTTTGGCCCCACGGTGGGCGCCAAAAATGTGTGGTGTAAATGTGGTATTCAACCTGCAAACAACCAAACACCCAATAAACCATTAGCTTTGAGGTTAGTAATCATCAAATTGAACCCTATCAGTATCCAAAAACCCCCCAAAATTTTCTTATTGCTTCCTAGATGAAGCAAGTTTGATTCTCAATAGATGCTCATCAGATTGACACTGTTACCAGTGACTAGACAACTCCAAAATGAATGGTTCAAAGGTGAGTATGATGCATAAATTTGCATACTTTTCCCTCAAGAACATTAAAGTGATATGCAAAATGCAACTAAGCTAAATGCATGAGATAACATGAGTTTAATCTAGCAATATGCAAAAAATGCTAAGAAGATGAAGCTAATATTTAACCATCTAAGAGAAAAATGCAAATACTAAGCTAGCATGAAAATGCACTTCTATGATGAGTAATACTTAGAATCAAAATGACATTATAATGTTACTTCAACAATTGCCTCCTTTAAACAAGGGAAGTTATTCCTTTTATAGAAACCTCCTTAAGATGGACAATTGAGATTTAGCGATGAAGGGCGGTTGAGATGCACTCTCCTTCAATCCATGTGAGCTTAATCAGCGTGAGAGATTTTTGATTGGTCAAAGTTGTGTTTGTTGAGGGAGGATGAGGACGAATTTGTAAAATGCCTCTTTTAATCACCTTTTAATCAAGATTAAGTGTGCACACCCATGTGTGAATGGGTTCTTTTAACAAAAGAGTAAGAACTTTTATTTAGGTGTGCAATGTAAAGAAATTAATTGATTTTTCAAGCTTGGTTAAGATTAAATTGATGGTTTGATTCAGAACTTTGGTTTAATTATTCAAAGGAGATTATTAGGGTTTGATTGCACAATTAAGGTCTAGTATTGAAGGCCTTTGTGTTTTAGGTGTTTTTGAGACCAATTAATTAAATTAGGGGCTATAGGTTTACTAGACCAGTTTTATGAGATTACACTACATGCCTCTCTTTGGGGAATTTTGTTGGACGAGGAGAGACACATTGTGAATGCAGATAAAATTGAAACACATGTTTTCATGGTTTTTTGGATGCACAGGACTGAAGAAGGAAACCTTTAGTCTACGTCGATTTTGGATGCAAGCCCAAATCACGTCTGAGAGGGAGTTCATTTTAGAGCTTCTACATAGCTTAACTAGTGATGAAACAACTGGTTTGACATCGTGCAATTGTTTCCTAGTGTTCTAAGAATCAAGGTTGGGTGACATAAATTGATGATGACATTACATATAGTGTCGTGAGAATTTGAAGACTGGGCGCAAGAGACTACTACGTACGCGACTGGGAACTTCATTTCAAGGGTCGAACATGACAATGCGATGATGGAGATTATACAGGTTATTGCTATTCAAAAATTGCAGGTGTGAGTTTGTAACGGGGCTTCCAGCATTCTAACGACACTGTGAAAAAATATCTGAAGGTAGTCAAACATATTACTGTTATAGAGGGACATTACCATGCATACCCAATGTGTATTGACGCTCGGTCAATCCTGAGGAAAGGTTCGAAATGGTGGGTATAATAATCATTGACTTTATCGCCCATTTGTTCTTTGTTTGGTCATCGAGCTATTCCAGGTGTCGATACTCATACTGTGAATTTTTTAATGTCATTTTTGTTTCATAGCTTCAATTCCATTTGTAGTAGTAAGAAGATTTGATCTGTTGAATAAAATATGTTTGGTTGTAGTTTGAATGTTACAAATTAACTCTTAGTGGCAAACCTGGTTATTCTGGAATGAAATGAACCATCATATGATTCTTCCTATTGTACATTGAATGATTTTATTCACTGTTTATTGGATTGAACACTATATATAATGAGTTCCATATTATATTTGGCACAAATACTTAATCTACAACCTCAATACAATGATAATCATAGAACCGCATGTTTGACCCAAATCATAATAGACATCAAACAAAATTTTGCAAGCGTGAATAAAAATTGATGGAATAAAACCCCCAAGGATAGTACAGTGGTATTAGAGCATCGAACCTTCAAGCATGTGAGTAATTTGGAATTGAATGCAATAGTACTGTAGAGAGCCATGTAGATTTTGGAGACCACCCCTAGTACTGGAAGGTAGAATAGTTTTAGAACTGATTGGGGCATCTTCAAGTACATAACAGGTTGTAGAAATGGCAGATGATGGAGATAGAGAAGTGAGGGAAACTTTAAGAGGGGTTCCAACAGAGAAATAATATGTAGCTAACGTATTATAACAACTTATAGTGGTCATTCAACAGCTAAATGCATGTCCAAGAAGGCCTCATAGCCATCAAAGTGAAGGTAGTAGTATATTCGGTTCCCCTTGAGGTGTGAGAGTACCCACACGTACATCTGATAGACCATTAATGCCCATTTTTTCTGAAAATAATGGCGAAGAAGTGGGGAGTGTTGATGCAAAAATAGCTATTATGAATAGTGTAATGGAAATGCATGCAGAGTGGGATATGTTTTTGAATCATGTCAATGTGGATTTGAGTTGTGTTCAATACATGGGACAGTGAAGATAAATGACTAGGACAAGGAAAGATAGAAGACCTAGAACTCAAAATAAAGATTTGAAACATGTAATGAACAAATTGTCTCTTCCCACGTTTGATGGCAATAGTAAGACAACAACTCGTGCTTGGGTACACAAATTGGATACTTTCCTGACACTTAAACCCATGTCCAAAAAAGAAGGTATTAAATTTTCTACAATGCATTTAGATGGGGTAGCGTATGATTGGTGGCATCATGATCTTGTTACACAGGATCGTGGGATGATTAACTCATATGAGAAATTTAGTAATAAATTGACCAACCATTTTGACAAGAAATACATAGAAGTGTATTATAGAGATTTGGCCTAGCTGAAGCAGAGTGGTTCTTTGGATCCTTACATTGACGAATTTCAGAGGATTTACATCACGGTACCTGATATGACAGAAAAAAGGAAGTTTATGTTGTTTATTGAAGGGATGAATGAAAATTTTAAGGTAATTGTGAAAATGTTGAAACCAAACAAATTGCAGGAAGTCATCAAGATGACCCATGATTTGGATACTTCATCCTCTTTGTTGCAACCCCCTAGAAAACATTTTAAGGGGCCTAAAACAAATCTAAAATCTGCAAATCACAATAAATCTACACCTCCCAGGATGATTTAGAAACAAGAAATGAGTTAAGAAGGAAGAAACAATGTTTCACATGGAAGGAACCTTGGATCCATGATCATAGATGCCTTGGGAAAGACAAGGTTCATTATATTGAGGTTGTTTCTGATGGGGAAGATGAGCAGAATGAAGGCAGGAGACCTGAGGGCAGCGATGAAGAGGAAAATAATGAGTAGCCTAAGGTAGAGAAAGATGAAACACATACTTCCAATCAATCCCCTACTATTGCCTCACTTTCAGGATTACCGTTATGTCATCCTTTTCGGCTAAAAGTGATTGTCAAAGGGAAGTGAATTGTTTGCGTTTTGGATATAGCAGCCATACATAACTTCATTAGTACATGTACAATGGAAAAAAGAAGACTATAGGTCGAGGAAATACCAGGATTTGATGTTAAGGTTGCAGGGGGTTGTTAGCTCTTTTTCTTGTAGGAATCAACAATACATCAACAATGCTTGACTTCTATTCCCAACACAGATTCTTACATGGAAAAGGCTAATTAACAAGGATGAAATCCTTCTTCACTTTGAGCTCCACAAACTCAGGTGGGTGTTGTGCGTGTGTATTTGGGTACCTGTTAGATCAACACAAACACTCAATAGGTCATTACATTAGTATAAATGGTTAGATAAAACATTCAAAAACCACTAATATCGGCCTATTGCCTTCTAACTAGAAAGAGTGTAATAAATAACATATTTAGCCCTCAGAATATGCTATAAATCAGTGA
>MU228403.1:3421350-3433891 GCA_018584345.1 Thuja plicata | reverse complement strand
TGTTAGGTAGTCCATAATTATCTTTCAATGAGGCTACATTCAAATTTCTGAAATCAACACACAACCTTATCTCCCCATTTTTCTTTCTTACAGGGACTAAGTTAGAGACCCAAGATGAATGTCTAATTGGCTTGATTATGCCTGCATCCCTTAGCTTCATCAATTCTGCCTGCATCTTGGTAGCCAGTAATGGATTGATTGGCCTTTGTTTTTGTTTGAATGGTTTAATGCATTCCTTCAAAGGGACATCATGTTGAAATAAATCTTCTCTATAGGGTTTCAAATCATCATAAGACCAGGCAAAAATATGTTTGTACTTCTTAAGCAATTTTATCAAATTTTGTCTCACATTACTGTCCAATTTTTTACCAATGTAGACTAATTGGGGAGATGTTTCAAATCCCAAATTAATTTCCTCTAAATCTCCCACCTTGGCATTGGACTTCTGAGTCATATAATTGTCATTTATGTTGAACATGCCTTCCAATTCAACCAACCCCTTGGGAATGTGATTAGTATCCAACTGGATGACTTCCTGATAAAAAATATACTCCTTATTGTCCACAATTGACACTAGAGATTCACAATCAATCTTCTGACCATCATATTGATCTATACACTGGATAAACATGAGGATATCATCATCATCCTCAAAAACTTGCCAATTATGAATATTGTCAGGAACTGTTGGCCTACTTTTTATTTCAACCATAGACATGTCAGTAAGAGTAGCATCATTATTTTTTAGGGCAACACTTGCCAGGAAATATGCCATTATGTTATTTGATCTTTCTACCCATAAGATATTGAAAGCATCAAAGAATTCTATCCTATCCCAGACAACATACTTATACAATTTTAGTTTGTCATCTTTAGCAGCATAATGCCCCCTAATCTGAGATATAATCAACTAAGAATCTTCATGAAATTTTAGACACCTAATACTATGCTTGACAGCAATATCCATCCCTTGGATCAAGGCTTCATATTCAACAGTATTGTTAGTGCATTGGAAAGTCAACAGGAATGAATATTTGAATGTGATACCTGATGGGGAAATAAATAAAACTCCTACTCCAGATCCTTCCTTTGAACATCCTCCATCAAAGTACATTTTCCATAGCCCATTTTGTTGCAACAGCAATTCATCCACAATTGGGTCAGTGTTCTTTAGTTGTGGCTTGACCTCTTCTACAATAAAGTTCTCCATATCAACATTTATGCAACAGTTTAATTGTTCAAGTGGAGCCACCTCCACCATAACAGATGACCGGGGTTCCCTGTACAACTTGACCTCATTTCCATTTACAGGGATGGTTCCATAAGATAGGTCCAACTGCATTTTTCCACCCACTGCTGCTGCCCACTATCTTAACAGAAGCATACCATAATATGGCTTAGTGTCAATGACTACTATGTCCATTCTGTAAGTTGCTTCAGGGAAAGCAGCAATTTTAACTTCGATATCTTTGAGTGTTCCTATCACAGGAACTTCCCTATTGTCCATAACATAGCAACTCCCTATAGGTGTGGTGACCTGAAGGCCTAATTCATTCATCACATGATAAGACATCACATTTGCTGCAGCTCTAGAATCAATCATGCAATTTTTCACCATGAAACTATTTGCCATTAAGGTGACATATAATGGATCAAATGATAGTGGTTCTTGAGTGATTATATTTCCAATACAGATATTAGAAAATTCTTTACCCTGTTCTTTTCCTTTCATCAATGGACTATCTTTTCTAGCATCATTTGATGTCACAAGTATTTCCCTTTGGTTGGGAATAGGTTCATCATTTATCCCTTTTAAAAGAGCCAAAGCAACTTCTTTGTGCTCTTTTATTTTCAATATTTCCATGAGTCAAACTGAGACTTTCATTTGGGTCAAGGCATGTTTCATGTCAAAAAGGGGCAATTCAGACGACATATCACTCATTCTTTTCACCTTCTTGGATTTCTCATTTGGTATTAATTCCTCTTTTGACGCTTCCCCCCCAGCATAATCATAAGAAGATCCTGCTTGCTTCCCACACTCATCATTGTTATCTTTCTTAGCATGAAAACCCTCAACAACTTGAGGAGAGTCCTTTTTGACATAAACAGGGGCAGACTTACCTTGAGTTGGTTTTACTATTCTATTTCTCAGGCTATATGCATTTCTTGCTTGATTAATTGTTGCGACAGTCAGGGACCTCTTTTCATCATCAGTGGGAATCTTAAAAAGAGAATGTGGGTTATCACTTCCCACTGTGTTTATAGTTGCCTGTGAAACATTTTCATCCTGATCACTTTGATAGGTTGGATTTTGTAACTAATTTTTAAAACAATAATTATCCTCTACACATGAATTATCAGAGGATGATGCAATATCAGAAAGCCATGGATATGGTTTCTTTACTGTGAACATATTGATAGCAGGGCCTTCCTGTTCTCTTTCTTCTGTTTGGTCAAACAGAGCCTGAGCTACTACACATTGATAGGAAGAGTGTGGCATATTGCAAGCATCACACCAGAGAGTGTTCTCAACATAGTTGGCACTGTTCCTTTTCAGGGGATCTGGGGTTTCTTTTGCTTTTGGGTTATCTTGTCCCTCAGGGACACGTTTGTCATTATTCCAATTGGTCTTGTAAGGATAATCTCTCAGGTTAGGCTGTTTGTCAAATCTTTGGTTAGCATACTTATTATCTCAGTACCCTCCTCTATCATTCTTATCCATCTTGGCAGCAAGGTCTTTCACTGCACTCACCAATTTATCCACTGTATCATCTTCTTTGACATTTTTATTGGCTGATCCCTTTTCTTTCCAAAGTTTATTGTCTTCCCTCTTCCCCAATTTCCCTGATGCTCTCCTATTACTCTCAATGTCAATTGCTATTTTGTAAGCATCCCTTAAGGTAGTTGGGTTCTTATCTCTGAGCAGATAAGACATTTTTCCATCAGCAGCATTAATGTAAGTGGTAAGACATACTTCCTCATCTAATCTTAAGACTTGGAACAATTTGTTCATGGCCTTTTGAAATCTATTGTTAAAATCAGTCATGCTCTCATTAGGGAACTTCTTAATGTTATTAAACTCATTTAACATGTATCCAGAGTTAACATGCTCTCTATACTGCTCCCTAAAATTCTTTACAAATTCATCCCAAGAGGCAATACTATCATTAGGCAAATTTTTGAACCAATCCCTAGCATCTTCAATTAAAGATTGAACAAAAATCTTCATAATGACATCCTCATCTTCAATCTCAAAGTCAGTCATCTTATCACTAAAATCTTTTAAATGCTCTTCACAAGTAACAACATTATTTCCAGTGAACTTAGGGATTCTATCTCTTACCTTATTGGGGATCACATTAGGGTGACCAAGAATGCCTTCAAAGAAGAGAGCTCTGTATCTGTTCATGTGGACAAGCCTCCTTTGGAAATTCCCCAGCTCATTATTACCATTTGGTCCAGCAGTTCCTCCTTGATGTTGAACAGGTGGGGGAACACTCTGCTTGGGATTGGCAGATTGAAAACTTGGGTCAGGGCCCACAAGTTGAGCAGTTACACTAGGACCAAAATTTTGAACTTTCGGGTTCTTTCCACATTTTTGGACTTTAGAAGCAGCACCTTGATTGTTCACATTTAGGTTAGCAGAGGGATTCAATTGTTGTGCTCCTTGATTCACATGCATAGAACTACTTGCAGTAGTATTATTAGTAGCGTGAATCAAAGCTATCTTCATTCTCATATCAGCTATAGCAACCTCCAATTCCAACTTTTCTAATTGTTTTGTCAAGTCGTCTTTAGCCTTCCTGGCTTATTCAATGTCCAAATCAATTTGAGGTATTCCTTCGAGATTGGAAACTTTCTACTTAGGCTCATTTATGCTGATACCAACAACTTTTTGTTTACCTTTGTCAGGGGCATCTTTAGTAGTCACTTTGAGTTTTGCATTTTGTTCAATCTCATATGGGAACAATTGCCTAATGACAGGTTCTTCCTTCTCAAACTCATCCTTGTCAGGGTTTGAGATTTTATTTGGGGCTTTGCTTCTCAAATCATTGACGCTACCAAACAATTATGGATTCAAACTTTTAACTTCTTGATTCAGGCTTTTAGTCTTGAGGTCATTCCTTCTAGTCTCAGCTAAGAGTTCTTCTCTCTCCAATAATAAGTCATATATCTTTTGCCCACGTTTTTCCTTTGCTTAAGCCATTTCCTTTTCTTGTTCTTTCTTTTTTCTTTTTAAAGCCACAATCTCATCTTGCAACTTATCAGAATCATATGATGTTGTTTCAGCAACAGAGGTTTCTTCTGATGGAACAAGATTTTCTTTTGTAGGAAAGAATCCTATGTCAGTATTTTCTTCATCCCTAAAGGGATCAAAATTGGTATTAGCTCTATAAGCATCAACTGGTCCCATAGGTTCTGCATCTTCAGATGAAGATGACTTTCTTTCTGGAACGGGAATCTCCATTCTCTCTTTGGAGGCATGTTGGGAATCATGTTTAGATACCCCTCTTTTGGACCATTGTTTCCTTTGAGGCATATGGAACTCCTCTCCAAGATCATTTTCAGGATTCATTTGGGAATACGATCTGGTATTTCTTTGTCGGCTCATCTCACAGAACAAACAAATATTTCACTATGCTTAACGTGCAATACTGGAATACACAGAGGTTAGAGTCGCCACCTCTTTTCAGAGGACTAATATATGTAAAGATCAAACGCCTTGTCCTACCTCAGATTTCCTCTTATAGAAATAAGTGGATATGGAACTCTGCAAATAGAGTATGCTTGATAATTTCTCACTTGGTAATTTCAAGAAAATGATCTTTCATTGCCCATAACTCCAAATCTTTTCCATTCAGTGGATTTCCTCTTGAAAACAAAGGGCCAGATTAGATATTTTAGAGTTACCAACTATTCCAACTGAGACAAGATATGTATCATTTTCAGAATCAAGACCTTCAAACAGTGTGCCACAACAAATAAGCAGAATAAACTCGCTTTAATGATTATGAGGAAAAACAAACTAATTCTCAATATTATAAGGACAAATGCTTTCATGATCATGACTCTTAGAACATTGCAAAATCCCTAGTAGAGTCGCCAATTTGTTAGCTCTTTTTCTTATAGGAATCAACAATACATCAACAATGCTTGACTTCTATTCCCAACACAGATTCTTACATGGAAAAGGATAATTAACAAGGATGAAATCCTTCTTCACTTTGAGCTCCACAAACTTAGGCGGGCGTACCTACTTACAGAATCACTGAATCACAGAGAATCTCAGAGTGGACTAAGGATTTATAATCCTTCTTCTTTTTAAGTTCTCAGAACTAGGAAGGCTAACCTATTGATTCACTTCTTTAAGGATTCACCAAAATGAATTGTACTGAATACAATTAGCTAGACATGAATTTGAGATAACAAAAATATAAAAATTGATTAAAATTGGATTGATGATAATAACCACTTGTTAGCATTTTGGCCAGTGCCTAATCATGGGTCATAGAGGCAGAATAAAACATACATACATTAGGGATAATTAATGGAAATACAAATAAACCTCAGATAGAATGCCTTAAAAACTATCCTCTCATCCTCACACCCCTGTATCAAATTCCCGCATACACCCTAACTCTCTGCAATTATCTGTAAGATTTTAAAACTCTCCTTGAAAGCAACTCACAAACAATAACATGGCTACCTTATAACCAGTATACTCAAAATGCCTTACAAATTGAACATACAAGAACTAAGAACAAATGCAAAAAGACATAATTTGTAAGCTTGATATCAGTACATTCAAAAGACTCAAAACCAAAATTCAGACACAATTCAGAAGTCTGCCTTGTAGTTTTATTTTTTACCATCCTTGTTACAATATTACCACTTGCTACTTATAGACAACCTTAGTCATCTTGGAATCCTTTTGAAAAATAAGGATGCAACAAGCTACGAATGACTAGGCTAGAGGACAAAATACAGTTTACATATGAGACAAAATTTCAGGCGGATGGGATTACAAATCTTTGTTACAAGCCATGTAATCTTTTGTCCTATGACCGCCTGAATACTTGAAGTTGCTCTAAGGTGGCTGGGTCCTTGTCATTTGGAATTTGTCCTCTTGCTAATGTAGAGCCCCCAATATCTAATTTGCTCAAACTGCTCAGCATCTTTGGTGTTCGTTGTCACTCTTATACTTACTGTCTCATGCTACCTGAGTGACTACACCATATTTTCTCACCCAAGTGGTAAACACCTCATCATTAGGCCAACTGAAGTTGAGAACTTCATCCTTTTGGCTGTTGAATTCTTCCCAATCAACATTGGCTTTCTCAATTTCTGCCTCCCATGATTCAAAAATTGCCTTGGCTTTATTTAAAATGTCAATAGTTAACACAAACCAGCCAGTATTTCCCAATGTAACAATACTTTTTGTTCTGCTGGTTAGTGTTTCATTCAATTGCATTAGCCATAGGGCTTCATTCTTTATGTTCCCATCCTCTTTGAACATATTGGGAAACATGTCATATCTATCCCTAGAGAACTGTTCTCTCAAAGTTTTTACCCTCCTGATGACCATGTTCTTCTTGCTGTCCAAGTTAACCATCAATTTGAGACACTTGTGGGTGCTTGTCAGGATGATATCAATATTATTCTGGCTCTAGCTCTTTGGTGTTTGGATTACTTTGTGTCAATGCTACCCTCTATATCCCACATGCAAGCTGTTGTTAAAAACTGGTGCTATAATGGCTGCAGCGATACGAAACATCACTAACAGCGGCTCTAGCTCTTTGGTGTTTGGATTACTTTGTGTCAATGCTACCCTCTATATCCCACATGCAAGTTGTTGTTAAGAACTGGTGCTATAATGGTTGTAGCAATACAAAGCATCACTAAGAGCGGCTCTAGCTCTTTGGTGTTTGGATTACTTTGTGTCAATGCTACCCTCTATATCCCACATGCACACTGTTGTTAAAAACTGGTGCTATAATGGCTGCAGCGATACGAACCATCACTAAGAGCGGCTCTAGCTCTTTGGTGTTTGGATTACTTTGTGTCAATGCTACCCTCTATATCCCACATGCAAGTTGTTAAAAATTGGTGCTATAATGGCTGTAGCGATACAAACCATCACTAAGAGCGGCTCTAGCTCTTTGGTGTTTGGATTACTTTGTGTCAATGCTACCCTCTATATCCCACATGCAAGTTGTTGTTAAAAATTGGTGCTATAATGGCTACAGCGATACGAACCATCACTAAGAGTGGCTCTAGCTCTTTGGTGTTTGGATTACTTTGTGTCAATGCTACCCTCTCTGCTCCTTTGAAAGAGAGTAAAAAGATTTGACATGAGCTGTCTTCCCCTTCCAGTTATCCACTATCAGATCCCACTGCTCCTTTCCCTCGTCATGATTACTCAAGATGCTAGCAACCTTCTTTCCCAACAAATAGAGATTGGCAAGATTAACCTCACTAGCACATCTCTTGAGGTTGGAATATATTTGGTCAGAACGCTTTTGCTTCACCAATTCCTCAGCTTCTTTATATGCATGGGAGTCTTCAAGATCCCTCTTACCCTCTTCTTCTAACCTTGATCTTTCATTGATTAGCCTGTTCTTTTCAGCTTCCAACTCTGCTCTTTTAGCATCAATAGCTTCTTGGGTAGTGGGACTCAAAGGTGCAGGGGATGGGGGATAAGTCACAAATGGACTAGAGGAAGAGGGTTGGTGAGGTTCCTGAGAAATTACCCCCTGTGGCATTAATTGGACCTTTTGCTTTCCTTCCAAAATTGCTATTTTTTTAGCTTTTAATAAGGATTTGACCTTTTCCTCATTATAACCCTTGAGTACAAATTCGTATTTCTTATTCAGGCTGTCATAAGCTTCTCTCTTTCTCAGCTACCCTCATGTTGAAGCTAGTTATTTGAACAACAGATTTGTTGCTTCAATTCTTGAAGTGTTAGCAACCCTCTTGACAATTAGGCTTCCAGTATCCTCAATCTCATCATCTTCCTTCATTCTCCTCCTGTCCTTTTTCTTCAATGACCAAATTGCCAGAGCTGCATGGTCTTCACTGAACTGGGCACCAATTGATGTCCCACTAGTGCTCATAGGCTTCGCTTGCTTCCTGATAGCATCAAAAACCACTGCATCTGCTAAATCCAATTGAGGTAGTATGAGGACTCCCTGCTTCTTAACCATTTCTCTACCCTCTTCAGGGGTGATCTTATCAAATTTGGAGACCATATCCTGCTTGACTTCTTTCTCTATATCTTCCTTAGCAGAATTGGGCTGGGCTTCTTGTAGCTTTTGGCATTTATGATTGAATTCATCAATATGGCATCTCCATAAAAATTGAATCAATGCCCTAGTTTTGACAAAATTGGCATCTGACAAGAATTCATCACTGGCTTGCTTGGTTATAGGATCTAATTCCTTACCTGTAAACTCTGCTACTGTGAGGTCAGCTATTGTATGCTTAGGTGCCTCTGGCATCCCTTCTTGTAACTCCTGAGCAGTGACAACAACTTCATCAACATTCCTCAATTGCACCAATTGCTCAGCAATGACTTGGTCATCATATTGCATGGGGGATTGAGAAGGAGAGTACAGTTCACTCTCTTGTTCTTTTGCTTCCACCCTTTGCTTTTTGGGAGAGGGCACTTCTTGAATACTAGTACTTGTTGGCCTTTTTCCCTTATGCTGAGGAGGTTTGTCAGCTTTAGGTGCGATAGTAGTGTATCCTCTCCTTTTGTATACTACATAATCCCCTGGTGGGACTATTCTTCCCTGTGGAAATTTGTTCAAAATAGCAAGAGCCTTTTCTAGTTCACTTTCTATTATCCTCTGTTTCTTCTTGTTTAGGGTATGTTTGATTCCCTCAAATAAAGTCATTAGGGAGTCAATCTTATAGGACTATGGGAAAAATTCCTTTAGAGGATCATAGAACTTGTCATAATTGTGTACAAAGTCCAAAGACTTCTTGTATGCCAACCACTTCTCCTTCCTAACCTCCTGGACACCAAGGTCAAAAATGTTTCTGATGATATCCTCAGGGTAGTTGAACTGATATTCTAATGCCAAGCACTTAGCCCTTTTTCTGAACATACCCATGATAAAGTCTTCATTATCTGCACACCTGGATACAGAGGTGGGTAGATGATAAGGCTGAAAATACTTATTGAATTGTGTCCACCCACCTTTGGTTATGATGAAATGATGGCTCTGGTGAGGGTAGGGAAAATATTTCCCTTCATCTTTCCAGTCAGGGCTTCTTCCTGTAGCCCACCCAATTGCCTTATGATCTCTGCTATTCCGATCTTGAGAGGGACTTTGCAGGGCAGCACATAAGGGGTTCCCCTGAATCCATAAACCCTAATCACTGTAGAAAAAGGGTACAAAATTAGATCTCCCCAATTGTGAGTAATTTTTAATTCTGGGGCATATTCCATAGGCCTCAAAAGCCTCATCATCTCAATGTGGACCCTAGCATTTTGATTGCACAACAGTGACTTGAGTCTACTTGCAAAAACCCTATCAAAATAGACATAACTAGCACTTTTCCTATCCCATGATAGATCAACACTCCACATCTGAATAGGAAATTCTTCATCACACTGGAACTTAGTGAATTCCATTTCTTCCTCAAAGAAGTCTGCATTGTTGAATAATAACATGTGCATCATGAGGGAATACCATCCCATTGGTTTAATTATATTGTCGTCCTGGATTCCTGTCAAACCCTCATGCATTTCCTGGGCAATATAAGATGCAAAATCAAATACTACTAATAGGTGGGGATGCAGAATCTGAACCACCATTAGCATTATGTGGACATGCATCGTTACATCTTCATCTACCCCCAAAACTTGGCATAGAGCACTGTACATTTTTCTGGCCTTGCCATTAAATAAATCCAACTTGAAAGGTTCTGGAGTCCTAGGCCCTACTACAACCAAGTCCCCTATTTTATTAAAGTATCCCTTCAATGCCTCATCCCTGTAATACTCCCTCTGAGTCTGGTATACTTCTTTAAAGTACTCAAAATCAATATCATCCATATGTACTGAGGTGTCAGACAGCTTGAAGATTCTTCTGATTTCATCAGCTGATACAGTTAATAGCACATTTCCCTGGGTATCCCTAACAACCCTAGCCACCTTGTCATAAGTGTTTACAATCAAAGTGAAGAAATCAGTATCCATAAATACACCAGGTGCTATCAGTTTTCCTACGTCTAACTCCCAAATGTTACAGTCTGGGATAGGGGCATTCCTTTGGCTATAAGCTGTTCTGAACAGAGTAAGACCATCAAAACTGGTCTTGACATCTTTTGCCCATCTACCGGAATCATACAACCCGTCTCCAATTTTTAAACGGGGATGTGGTGGAACTATTCTTTTAATTTGAGTGGCATCTCTTATGGACGTTGGCGGTTGTTGTAACAAATCCTCCCTAACGTTTCTCTTCTGATAGTCAACTTCTCCAGAAATCTCAATTACTTGGTCCATTATGAATCTAGGGCTTTTTCAATATTAAATTTAAATTCTGAGACAAGAGTTCTAAAAACCTTTCTGAATTGCAAATCTTACTAACAACCTGAATGTTGGTGAATCAGAAAAGCTCACCCATTCTGCACAGTAGTCGCGTGAAGCTAATTATCTCTGCAATCCTGTTTTTGCTCAAATGACTTTGATGAATTATTGTGACTGCAAGTTGACTTAACCAATTTTACGGCCTCAATCAAATCAATCTTTCGAATTGAATTCGACTGGAGTGGCCACACGTTCTGCAATCAATTCGCAAGCTTCAATTTCGCGGCTTAACGGCTCTCTGCAACACATTTTAACAACTTTGAATTTGAGCCGTAGATTCTGGACATCATTTTCTGCATCTGACGGCTATCTTATTTTTTCGAAAATAACTGTTTACCCAAGACACGTGTCAACACCGCTTAATTTCTTACTCACTAGATGTCGGGCACTTTTCTTTTAAGCCATTAAGCTGACCGTTACATGTAAAACGAATTAACTGCCTTTTAAACTCTTTCCAGCTCTGAGTATCCGGGTCCACCAGCTGCCAGGGGTCATCACCGCTTAATGGCTTGTCTGATAGATGTCGTGCATCTTGGGTATAAGCCATTAAGCCCACCGTTAGATCCTTCCGAGCTTTAGCGACCTTTATGTTGTCTGCGACCGGACCCACCTTATTTCTTGGACACGTGTCGCTCTCGCTTAATGGCTTACTCATTAGATTCTGTGCACTTTGTCTTTAAGCGTTTAAGCAAGCCGTCGGATTCCTTCATACTTGCCCACTGTTTAACTTAGAACCTTTACGACTTTTCGGCCCCACCAAGGACACACGTCGCCACCGCTTAATGGCTTAACCGATAGATTCCGTTTACTTTTTGACTAAGCTATTAAGCGGACCGTTCGATCAACACCAACTTGCTCACCACATAGGATAATGAAGTGAAAGGGACCTTTTCAGCGGCATGACTTAGGAAATATTAAAGCGGTTAGGATAACACAATCTTTTTTTAAATGCAACCCATTTAATGTGAACACATGACTTGAGGTAACTTAAGTGACCGAAAAAGTAACATGAAAAGAGAATCTACCAAGACACTTAGGGTTTTTAGACATTTTTCACCATTTTCAACTAGGTTAAGGGTAAGAACAAACTTTGCAGAGGCATAAGAAGAATTTTAACCCGGATTTCAAAGCCTTGGACACCACCAATGACAAGGGACCCTAAGAAATTTACAAGGCACATTTCAAACAGGAAATAGCACCAACAGGGGTGACCTTTTGAATTGTTCAGGAAAGATTCCTCAGCTTAGGATTCAATTTGGTGATTATACTTTAGTGGCTGATTTTTATGTCATTGAGTTGGATGGGATGTGTTAGAGTAATTTAGCAATTACTCTTTAGTGCTTAAGTTTCACTTAGGCAGTTTTAGGAAAGTTTCCATTTCCTTGCAGTTGCCCGTTTAGGGTTTCGAC
Source organism: Thuja plicata (assembly GCA_018584345.1). Taxonomy (NCBI): domain Eukaryota; kingdom Viridiplantae; phylum Streptophyta; class Pinopsida; order Cupressales; family Cupressaceae; genus Thuja; species Thuja plicata. The sequence goes on along the minus strand of MU228403.1, from coordinate 3,421,885 downwards.
ATCCTTTATAAGGATTGTCTTCTTTGTATTTCAAAAGGAGTTTTGTAATCATCTTTATTGTTGAATAGAGAACATATTTTTCTGTCAACATGTGTTTGCACTCTCTGGCCTATCGGCCGCCATAGCTTCTGTCTATCCTCTCTTCTGTCTTCTTCATTCTCATAGCAGTTGTTTTGCATGCAGGTGTTTCTTGGGTAGATTGCGTATCAGCAATCTCAACATGGTATCAGAGCTGATCTGCTGTTCGCTGCTCCTGTTTCATTGAAGCTCAGAGGGTTTCAGAAGCCTTTTCGGCTTCTTTTCGTGGTTCTGGGGGGTCTCTGTTTTTGGAGGCACTTTGGGCTCAAACGGACACCACCATTGTGTCCGGAAGGCCCAAAAACCCCAGAAACCATATAAGGTTTGTCCGATTTGGACACCGGGGCCTCGGAAAAAAATTTCGGCCTCCTATGGGCCGTACGGACGAAAAAAAAATTCAAAAAAATCATTAAAAATCACTTTTTTAATGGTTTTTATGATTATTCACAGCGCTGCC
>MU228403.1:3403475-3419696 GCA_018584345.1 Thuja plicata | reverse complement strand
GTAATTTAGCAATTACTCTTTAGTGCTTAAGTTTCACTTAGGCAGTTTTAGGAAAGTTTCCATTTCCTTGCAGTTGCCCGTTTAGGGTTTCGACATCCTTTATAAGGATTGTCTTCTTTGTATTTCAAAAGGAGTTTTGTAATCATCTTTATTGTTGAATAGAGAACATATTTTTCTGTCAACATGTGTTTGCACTCTCTGGCCTATCGGCCGCCATAGCTTCTGTCTATCCTCTCTTCTGTCTTCTTCATTCTCGTAGCAGTTGTTTTGCATGCAGGTGTTTCTTGGGTAGATTGCGTATCAGCAATCTCAACAGGATGGATGCCATCTTGGGTCTACACTAGCTTCAAACTATAGATAGATACATGATTGATCATGCTCTGAAACAGTTGTAGTTCATGACGGGTGATAGCGGGTTATTCTTAACGCTATAATAGAAGGTGGTCCTAGGATTGTTTCAGCTTATCGGATGGAGGCCATTATGAGACACGATGATATTGAGTGGGCAGCCTAGTGTTTTATATCCACCAAATCTACTTCTGATATGGGACAACAACCTCACATAGACATACAGTTAGTGCTTGATACACACAAAGGGGTTTTTGAAGACATTCCTTTAAGTATACCACTTGATCGCAGATTCGAGCATGTGATATAGCTTGAGGAGGGCGCTAAGCCTGTCATTACTACTCCTTTGTCATCCAAGACATTTTAAGGAGGAGATTGAGAAAATGATTAAGGAGTTACTTGCCATGGGACATATTAGACCCAGCTCTAGTCCATTTGCTTCTTCCGTGGTATTGGTTAAGAAGAAAGATGGAACTCTTCAAATGTGTATTGACTATCGAGCCTTAAACAAGAGAACCATCAAAAACATGTACCATATCCCACACATTGATGAGTTGTTGGATGAGTTGCATGGAGTTGTTTAGTTCTCTAAGAATAATCTTCGTACAATAAACCATCAGATTCAGGTTCGTGAGGAGAATGTTCATAAGACAACGTCCAGATGTCATTATGGGCACTATGAGTTCCAGGTGATGCCCTCCGGTCTCACTAATGTCCTATCAATTTTCAATTATGCATGAACCACATTTTTAATAAGCAGTTGCATAAGTTTGTTTTGGTGTTCTTCAATGATATCTTGATATTTAGTAAAACTTGGGAAGAGCATTTACGACATTTGGATGAGGTATTAAGCATTATGGGGCGGTCCTTATTTGCTAAGGAATCCAAATGTGAATTTGGTTTGACAGAGATCATGTATCTTGGGCACATGATAGGCGCTAATGCAATTAAGGTCCATTAGGAGAAAATACAAGCAATTTTGGATTGGCCACCACCTAGAAATGTTTCTGATTTGAGAGGATTCCTTGAGCTTTGTTCTTACTACAAGATATTTGTTAAGGGGTTTTCTCAGCTTGCAGCTCTACTCACGAACCTTACTAGGAAGGGTGCATTCATATGGTTGAATGATGCAGAGGTGATATTTGATAGGCTTAAGAAGGTTATGAGTACTTGCTCAATGTTAGCACTTCCATATTTCTCTCGGCCATTTGTGTTAGAGTGTGATGCTTTAGATGAGGGTATTGGCGTGGTGCTTATGCAGGATAGACACCCTATTGCATATGAGAGTAGGAAGTTGAGGGAGAATGAGAGATTGTATTCCACCTATGACAAAGAGATGTTAGTCATTATGCATGCATTGGAAAATTCAGGTAGTACCTGGTAGGTGGGAGGTTTGTGGTGAGGATGGATCATAACAGCTTACGTTACTTCTTGGAGCAGAAGGAGCAGAATGAGCGACAACATAAGTGGGTAAGGTACAGACTTATGACTTTGGCATTGAGTATGTCAAAGGAAAAAAAGAACGTTGTGGCATATGCACTTTCTAGGAGACCACTTACTGCTACTTGTTGCTCTATATCCGAGATTTCAACTGATTGGAAATCTCAGCTTTTAGTTGAGTATTCCAAAAATACTTTTTCTTTTGAGATTATGGATGGGCAGATTCAAGATGATAGGTATCGAGTTATTGATGATGTGATTTACTATAAAAACAAGATTTATTTAATACCTGAATCCAAACTTAAGGACAAGATTATGGATGTTGTTCATGATACACCTTTTGCGGGCTGGTTATTTTAAGACCTACAGGCATATTAGAGAAAGGTTCTTTTGGAAGGGGCTTAAGGATGACATTCTTAAGTATATCATGGACTGTTTGACTTGTCAGCAGAACAAGTCTGAGCATATGAATCCCGCTGGTTTGTTACATCCATTACCTATTCCTGAGCAGAAATGGGAAAGTGTGGCCATGGATTTTATCACAGGTCTACCGAGAGTTCAGGGTAAGGATAGCATTTATGTTGTGGTTGACAAGTTGACAAGTTGAGTAACTATGCCCATTTTTATGTTGTTTCAACTGATTGGACAACCTCTTAGGTAGCAGAGTTATTTTTTAGAGAGGTCTTTAGATTGCACGATCTACCCAAGAGCATTGTCAGTGACAATGATAGAAAGTTTCTTAGTATGTTTTGGCAGGAACTATTCAGATTGGCAGGGACATAGTTGACTCCTAGTACCAGCTACCATCCTCATACGGATGGACAAACAGAGGTGGTGAATAAATGGTTAGAAGGTTACCTCTGTAATTACGTTGCAAGACAACAAAGAGCGTTCGTCAAGTGGTTGTATTTGGGTGAATATTGCTATAATTTGACATACCACATGACCATTGACATGTCCCCTTTTAGAGCTCTCTATGGTTATGAACCATTGTCTTTTCTGGATCTGACTTTAGTAGACAGCAAGGCCCCACTGGCGAAAGATTGGTTACAAGAACAACAGGATATCCTTGGAGCTCTCAGAGAGAATATTCATGGTGCACAGAATTAACATAAGATTTATGTTGATCGCCACAGGACCGAGAGATCTTTTGAGGTTAGGGATATGGTGTTTTTACGCCTACAGCCCTATAGGCAGAATTCATTGAAGAAGAGTGGCTCAGAGAAACTCAGACCCAAATTTTATGGACCCTACAGGATAGTGAGGAGGGTTGGTGAAGTGGCTTATGAACTTGAGCTTCCTGATGATAGTCGGATTCATAATGTCTTCCACGTTTCTTGCCTCAAGAAGGCTATTGGTCAGCATATTATGCCTTCTCCAAGATTGCCCCTTTTGGATGAGGAAGGAAAATTGGTGTTGGTGCCTCCAGAAGTGTTTGAGGTGAGAGAGAGGCAACTGAGAAATAAAACCATCAAGGAATATCTGGTGCAATGGAAAGACTTAGCTATTAAGGATGCAACGTGGGAAGGTGAGAATATACTTAAGCATCCAATTTTACGATTGCTTGAGGGCAAGCAATCTCGAGAAGGAAGGACTGTCATGTCTCCTTCCTTAGCATAGTCCCCACGATTGTGCAATTAGCCTATTACTCATCCCGATAGACTAGTCCATGCACTTAAGGGATGTAAGGAGGCCTTGATATGCACTTTATTGCTTGGTTAAGTGGTGGTTGATTATTTTATTAGGCAAACACTTGATTTGATATATTATGTGCCTTAATGTTTTGAAAATGTTTCTAAAATCACTCTTTGTCGTTGGGCCAAGACAATTAAACATTTTATGTTTAATATAAATGTTTTCAATGGCACTGAATGAAGAAGGCGTTATGTTGTAACACTCCATGGGCAGAAGCTGCGGATGCTCTGCGTTCAGTAATGCTTCTACTTACCTCTCCGCGGTGGGTACTTGGGGAGTTTTGTTGGACGACGAGAGACACATAGTGAATGCAGAGAAAATTGAAACGCGTCTTTCCATGGTTTTGTGGATGCACAAGACTGAAGACGAAAACCTTTAGTCTAAGTCGATTTTGGACGCAACCCCAAATCATGTCTGGGAAGGAGTTCATTTCAAAGCTTCTACAGAGCTTAACTAGTGATGAAACGCCTGGTTTGACATCATGCTATTGTTTCTTGGCGTTTGAGAATCAAGGTTGGGTGACATAAATTGATGATGACATTACATATAGTGTCGTGAGAATTTGAAGACTGGGCGCAAGAGACTACTACGTACGCGAATGGGAAGTTCATTTCAAGGGTGGAACATGACAATGAGGTGACGGAGATTATACAGGTTATTGGTATTCAGAAATCACAGGTGTGAATTTGTAACAGGCATGTCAGTATTCCAACGGCACTGTAAAAAAATATCTGAAGGTGGTCGAACGTCTTACTGCTACAGAGGGACATTACCATGCATACCCAGCGCGTATTGAAGCTCGGTCAATCCTGAGGAAAGGTTGGAAACGGTGGGCATAATAATCATTGACTTTATCGCCCAGTTGTTCTTGGTCTGGTCGTCGAGCTATTCCAGGTGCCGATACTCATACTGTGAATTGTTTAATGCCAGCTTTGTTCAATTCCATCTGTAGGAGTACTAAGAAGATTTGATTTGTTGAATAAAATATATTTGGTTGTAGTTTGAATGTTACAAATTAACCCTTAGCGGCAAACCTGGTTATTCTGGAATGAAACGAACCATCATATGATTCTTCCTATTGTACATTGAATGAGTTTATTCACTATTTGTTGGTTTAACACTATATACCGAGTTCCATATTATATTTGGCACAAATACTTAATCTACAGCCTCAGAGGAATACCATGAAAATTAGAGAACCACGTGTTTGACCCAAATCAGAATAGACATCAAACAAACTTTTGCAAGCGTGAATAAAAATTTAAGGAATAAAACTCCCAAGGATATTACACTCAATGAGCAAAATATATATATATATATATATATATTTATTTATTTGTGTGGTGTCTATGCTCATTCAGTTTTTTTGTAGGGTTTAATGGAGGAAGCCATAAATTGAAATGGTCACGCGTAGCACAGGTCCACTCTGTGAAAGGCCAATCTCACCATTGGGCCACAAAAGGTTTGGACATCCTCAGCATGGGAGCTTGGACAGGTCCACTCTGTGAAAGGCCAATCTCACCATTGGGCCACAAAAGGTTTGGACATCCTCAGCATGGGAGCTTGGACAGGTCCACTCTGTGAAAGGCCAATCTCACCATTGGGCCACAAAGGGTTTGGACATCCTCAGCATGGGAGCTTGGACGGTTGAGGGTCTTGCACAAATAGCTGCTTTTGTGAAGCCCGAAACAAATTTAGTGTTGGGGCCATATTCTGGAGCTAGAAGCAACAATAGGCTAAGTAATGCTACCACTCCATAGAGGAGTTTGAAATTTTATTTTAGATATTTTTAGGAAATTTAGTTCCAAGGACCTGTGTAGTATGCTCACTAAAATTTTGCAGCTATGGTCATTGTGGGTGTTGATTAAAGGCTATCTTGTTAGGCTAAAGACTAACGTTTTATATGGATGTTATATGGATGTTCTATCCAGAATCTACAGAGAACTTAAGATCTGTTGTATATTTCTCAGTAATATAACCTCATTTTGTTTTGTTTACATTTTCTTGTTCCCTATATTGTCCTATCTATATTGCATTGGTTTCCTAAAGCAGCGGTTTGATGTCTTCAGGCTGAATGTCTCCTTTAAATGACAGCATCGTCAAAGAAATTATGTCTATATCTAAAAGTTCTTTGGAAGTGAAGGGTTGTATATGTGACCATGTGGATCTTTGGTGACTAGTTTCTTTTGATCTTATTTTTTGGTTTGTTATTATATTTCATTCTTTATTTTGGAAATTTGTGTATGGCAGTGTCTACTCGCGTTGATGTAAGTCAATGGTTTAAATGTACTGTGTTTTGTTAAGGGTATTCTGCTCATGTAGTTGTAAGGGAAACTGAGAAATGTAGCACTTCATTGTTCTCGATGAGTAGACGACATATCCATAATGCACATATTTATCCTTAATAGTTTCTCCTAGGTAATTGCTAAAGATTCTTTTTGTAGAACAATAACAGGTATGAGGAACTATAACTTGCAGCACTATGCAGTCATTCATGTCCATATATGACTAAGCTATGACTTTACATTGTACCTACAGTAAGAGAAAACAACTATTTATACATGTTTTTTTTTTCTTTTTTCTTACTTTCATAGCGCATAAAATGTTACTTTACTATTTTGTATGATCATGTCCATTCTTATTGAAATGTTGATTTGGATAGTAATCTCATCTTATGTCTGGGATGAAGTACGTACATCTCTGCAGGAGTATTGGAAGAAGTAACTAATCTATCAATTGCTGCTAAGCACAAGATGATACTAGTCCAATGGTAGTTGCTTCAATGCACATGCCATTGGTCATTCGAAAACCATATTTTCATATCTGCAAATTTTTAAAATGCCAGGTTCAAATCACACATTGGAAAACCAATCATCTCAAACACATTGAGGTTTTGTATATATGCTTTCCTATCAACATGTGCTCGCTGTATTTTTTTTCAAGTTATGAGAGTGCTCAAAAGAGTAGTATAATCAGATGTTAATAAGTACGTCCATCCACAATGAGCTGCCTTCAGTTTGACAATGTGATCTAAATTTAACTACATCTTCAACCATTAAATTATTGGTTGAACTCCTTACTCTCTTAGCTTTTTCTATGGTTAAGCAAGGTTGTCTAGAAGACTTTCTAGATCTTATAATATATCCTTCATCTTTTTACCAAAGAAAATTTAATTGTCAGATATTGGGATCTTTATAATGAAGATTGTTTTGCAAAATTTAGCAAAGGAAAATTGGAATGAACTATTTCTTCTCTTTGACATTCCCATTTCTAACTTCTCCTTCCTCCTCTCTCTTCCACAACTGCCCTGCCAAAACTGGCAGGAACTACGCTGCAGTGCAGCTCTCGCTTTTTTTGAGCTTATAAAGTATGATATTGTTTACTTATCTAAACAATTGCCATTTTTAACGATAACAAGGACAGCTTATAATGGACACATAATTGATATATAGATGAAGGTGGGGAAGGACAGGTGACACACTATCTGGATAAGTTGGCAATGAAAGAAATGGTGTAGATTGAGTGGGGGGGTCTTATGATCATGTATGCTTTACCTACTAGGGTGGTGGAAACAAAAGGTCCAATGCATCACTCAATGGTCACATGCGATCTATGCCTGATTAGAGTTATGTTGCTGAAAATATTTCTGTATAACACGTTGAATATGACATACAAAATGTCAAGACATTCCTAGCAATTTGCCCTTCAATAATAGAAGATTAAGCAATTAACATCCCTAAACGAAGATTAGGTGGAACTGTCAAACTTTACTCGAGAATGAAAAGACCTGATACAAGATCTTAACAATTTGATTATTAATCAATTCTAGCAGAATTCACATTTCTGCAACCTCTAAATAAATTGACAACATTTAAATTACAAGCATTGAAAGGAAAAAAAAAATTCTCTTCAAAACTTTATTGCAACAATAATATAAGACACGAAAACGTCTGTTTTCAATACTATCTACATCTTCATTGATAGATTTCCTTGGACCTTACTCCAGGTGTTGACAATTCACTAGCATGCACAAAATAAAGAAGCATGAACAAAATTAATCAAAAGGATCTACAAACATATGAGCTTGCCCTAGCAATATGGGATTGTTCTTGTTAAGAGTTGCACATGGATCCTTGTATGAAGAACAATTCTATAAATTACAATTCAGAATTCTGACGAATAGTATCACATTCATAGCTTCGAATTGATGATACTTTGTTTGGCAGTCCAAGATTATTGGATAAACTATAATTCAACACAAACAATCTTATTTTCTTATAAACTAAAACATCTTTGAACATGATTTCCCCCAAGACTAAACCTTTTTCTAAATGGATTGCATTTCATATGTCGCATTGCTTAGTTGTAATTCCTTCTCAGGCATGCAACCTATCACTATGGTCACTAAAAGCATATGAAAAAACTTAAGGAGTTTTGTAACAAAAAAATACCCTTTTAGCAATTCATTCATGCCCTCTATGTTGTATTAAACAATTTATGTAAGTCTTTATGATGTCGTGTATATAAAACACTTGTATTGTTGACAGCATATAAATCTCAAATTGATGGCAAGAAGTGTTTATTAAGATAACAAGTTCTTCCCCAATAATTCAAGAAGATGTCTTTAACCAAAAAGGCAATAGTTTGCACATCGTTATAGCTGGAAAGAAAAAGTCACAAGGCATGATTGCTCCTGCTCAATATGGTCACAACAACTAAATCTAATCCATCAGCTGATAATCCTTGAGCTAATATAAATTCTTCGTACAGGTTAGTTTCCTGCACCAATAGCACAAGTATGATGGTGTTTTTTCATTTATGGCATATTCCTGACTAAATGATTACTCTTCACGCCTGGGACGGTTGCGAGCAGGTGAAAGAATACGATCTGCTTCTTCAATAGTGTCATCCAAACTATCTTCTTGTATTCCACGTCTCTTCATCCATGAGCGCCTTCTAGCAATCTGTGTTTTTCCAGTGTCCACAGACCAAACTAAATTATATAGATGTGACACTAGTACCGTGAGTGATATTTGAGCTTTTTGACTTTGATACATGTCATAAGAATAACATTTGCAAACCCAACATATGCCGTGTTCGTCAATAAACTGCCTAGAATGATAATCAACTATGAAATTAAAATAACAAGGATAAATATTCACAGTTCTCCATCAAATAAAGTCCAGATGAAAGCTGTGTTTAACATATTTTCAAAGTTGTCTAATATGCAAGCAACTTACTGTAATAAAAAAATGATGCTGTAGATTTTAATTAAGTTCTTTCTTCATTTCATTCAATGTTCTCACAAAAGAAGTAGCTTATATGGAAAAAGGGCACCAACCACTCAATGCTCTTATATTTCTACATTAAGGGTTCTTAAATATGGATGATTTTCTATGACAGTTTCCATTTAACAGCTATACATAATAGCAAATTGCTGGAAGACTATCATACACGCTAACCAGAGACCAGATGTCCCAAATATGAGATCCTCACAACTTTGTGCATATGTTTAGCCTTTTTCATTTGCTATATTGAATATTACCCTCTACTGGTAGTCTAAACTTGTGTGTGTGGATGGCAATTTTTGGACAATGCAAGATCCAAGTGGAGGGCTCTCCAGAGGATAGGAGTGTCTGAAAACAAGACTAAATGCAGAGTGGTACAGATATCATCACAAGCTATTTACAAACTTCAACTTAAACATAGTCAAAAGAAAACAGACACTAGTGCTAAAATAGTCAAGATGACATTCTGATTCAGCCCATCATGGAAAATTTTCATCATCTCAAAGAGAAAACTTGAAACAGTTGAAACCATTCACCTACCAACTGATCTTCATTCTCCTTATAATCTAGTCTTCTGAAATGCTCATAGAACACATCAGTTTATTCTTGTATATTATGTTCGTTTTGTCTCAGTTTTAAATAAGGTTGCACAGAGACGGGGGTACTTGGGTACTTCAAAGATAGGTACGGGTACAGGTACGACTATTTTTTCAAAATAGGAGATGGGAATACGTTCAGTATGTCAATTTTTTAAAAATTTAATATTTTATAGAAAATCTGAAAATATAATGACATTGAGTTTTCAAAACAAGAACAGTGATAAAGTTTACTGTCAAACATTAGCTTTGAAGATTAAGTACACAAATTGAAATGTCATACAATCATTGTATCAAAGTTTCAAACTGATTAGTGATTACATAATGAAATAAGCTTGATAAACATCAAGCTGATACACAAACCAAAAACTGAAACAAAAAACAGAAAACATAATCAAGGTCCTTAGCTATGATGCTCCCCACTGAGTAACCCACTACATAGCCGGTACAAGATATGCGTACCAAATTACCAGTACCTGGTACACATCCCAGGGGTATGGGTACGAGTACCCATGCAACTATGGTTTTAAATGGTCCGAAAAGCTTTAATAATAGTGCAAACACATGACTTCCCTCTTAAGCTTGAATTCCATTTTGTTCCAAAACCTTATCCTATCTTTCCATTATCCCCTCCTAAATTGTCCGTTATCTTTGCAACTTTGTTTCATTGTTTTGGGTTTCAAATTCCTCCCATTCAAGATACCTATCTTATTTTGAAAGTTCTATCCTTTCTGCATATTTCTTTCATCTTAGTCCAGCAATTACTTATGCCATCAAGTGGCCTTGATATTCTTTGAACTTTCTTATCTTCACGTTTTGACTCATTGATGACAACGCTTTGTGCAGCCTGTCATCCTCTAGTTCTACTAAACTCCTGCTTGGGCCTTGTATTTCTTTATTGGCAAAAGCCAGCACTCGTTTCCTTGCCATTCCCTTGACTAACTTTTAGATGATTGAGACTTGATTATACAAGATACTTTTTCTTTGAATAATCACAAGCAAACAAAGAGCAAATGTTGATGTTTTGAAAATAAAAGCACCCAACGGTAGACGAGCATTAACACGTTTTTTTATGCAACTTAAGTGAACTTAAGCGATTTTAAGCTGTGGGCATGTCTTTTTACATTTTAGTAACTTAAGTGACTCGACCTAAAGAGTTAAGTTGTCCCCCTTTTTAAGATTAATGACCTAAGAGACATGTACTTTAATTGATTTTATTAAGCATGTGCCAGAAAGGTCAAGGGGGCATGAGATTTCAAGGAGCCTATTGGCTCATTTTTACGGATTTTATTTGGAGCATTAGATTTTGTTGGTAAAGAATCAATGGCTGAGCTTAAATCATCCTTTTGGTAGTCATTATATAACATTCTAGGGTTCCTTTGTAGCTCAATATGTTATTTGTCTTTTCTTTATTGCTGCTGCAATCTTTAGCTTGAGGTTTGAAACCCTTGAGTAGCCCTGGTCTCAAAGAGACATATGGGCTCCCCCTAGTCAAAAGGGTGTGTTTCAATGGAAGGGCTTTGGTATTTAATGCCCTAGCACATCATTTTCAAAGCTGCATTTTTTTTTATCGAGTTTGCAATCCATTTTTGAAGGTGAGCTTCAAGCATCAAGTTGAAATTTGGATAATCTTACAGCAAGGTGTTTCCTTATTACTGAGCATCATTGAAGATAGCAACAAGAAGGACAAGTGGAGCACACCTAGCATTGTTTTTCTAAAAGTTTTGGCAAGGACAGCTAGGGTTTGAAGACATTTCTGAGATATTTGTGTCTAAATCTGCATACCGTTAATCATCTTCATCTCAGAAGAAAAAAGAAAATCAAATGTAAAATATTTCTGAAATTTCCGGGCAGATTTAGAGAGTTTCTCTGTAACTTTTCTATACTAAAAAGTTAAGTAGCCGATCCTGGTTCTGGTTTGGATTCGGGTTCGGGTTTGCCTTCGGGGAATCGGCAAAAATTTTTTTGGGCCGGATCCTGGTTCTGCGGGTATATATATAGACATTTTTGACATATATATATATAATAAATTTATATATGTATGTATATTCATAGATTCCATACATTTAACATGTCAATGCTCATTCATCATTAGTTCAAAACTTCAAAGTTGAAACATATAATGATAATAATAAGAAGTTAGAAGCGTGATACTCATATGACATAATGATAAAATGATAAATGATAAATCCATAATTGTCACTATATGATTATATGATATTCATACTTTGCAAAAGTCTCAAAATGTCATTACATGCTGAAAATTTAAATCACAAGCCATATTTCATAGTTAAAAATTAAAACAGTAAACCTAATATCCAATTCCATATTCTTCGTCATCCAGATTTTGGATTCCCCCAGATCCTTTTGGATTCTTGCGGATCCTCCTGGATTCTGCTTGGATTCCAACAGGGTTTCGGAATGGAATCCAGATTCCTCAACGTTCCATTACGGAACCCTGGCGGAATCCAAGAGGAATCCAGGCGGAACCAGGATCCGGATCGTACCGGAACCAGGATCCGGGCCTCAACAGAGGAATCCGGTAACATAGCAATGAGCAGTAAAAACTATTCAAACATTTATTTAAATTGGCAAAAAAAACAAATCTATATCTGCATCTAAAGCTGAGTTTGTTACAAGATATCTTATTTGCAAACAAACTTCTTGCTTTTTACTCTACCATATTTGGGGATATTACAATGGTATCAGAGCTGCAAGACTTGGCGGCTTGTTTGGGTTAGTTGTATGCATGGAAAGGGTGATCATAACCTTGAAAAACAGAAGGGAATGATGGATAGTAGTAATCAGCCATCAACATCCAGTGAAGAGGAGGCCAAACAAATGTTTGCAGACATGCTTAAACAATTACAAAACACCAATCTTATTTGTGTTATGAGCAATTAGATGGCTCATAACACAACAAATGGAAAAACTTTGTTGCATGTAGAGAAAGTGGAAAGTAGCGAAGCTGCAGAAAACAATGAACATTATACTAGCAAACCTTTGGGCTCGTCACAATCTAGATCTTTTGTGCCTACCTTTCTAAACAAGGATGAGCTTATGCAGGAGGAACCCATGGACGACAATGAGGATGCAACACTTTTTTGGCTAAGTATCAAGCTTTGGGGACAGATTTTCAAACAGCTATCTCGTTTAAAGATTATTTGGAGGACACCAGATGCACGTAGTCAAAGCAAAATTAAGGGAAGTAGAACTATGGGTTGTTGAAAATGTTGGGACATTTATCCGTGCTGATTTTTGATGGATCATCCAAGGGTACAACTAGAGCTTGGATTCAGAAATTAGATACTTACCTTGCCCTAGATCAGATGAAGAAGACTAAGGCCATCAAATCTGCTACCCTTCCTTCACCTTTAAGGAGTGACATATGAGTGGTGGTATCGTGGTTTAGTCACATAGGGTCATGTTGCGATAGTTTCTTATGATCAATTTTGCACTACATTGATAGAGTGGTTTGTCCGTGTAATGCTCTGAGCACAATTCTGAGATAAAAAGAACAAATAGCAATTGCTGAAAATATTAAAAAAACTGAGACAAACATTTGCTCAGTCTGGAGCTACGCACTAGGCAGAAAATTTTCATGTGAGTAGCTACTCTCTCAGAGCAGACAATAAATAAGTTTCCAAATTTTTCTATGTTCAAAACAAAGTTGGTTACTAGCCTATATACCCGTCCAGATGCCAAACCCAAGGAGGTCGACCATAGAAAACAAATCAAATTAATTAATTATTGAACTGGGCCCCAAACAAGAATAGGTCGGCCCTGATTATTTTGGGACATTACAGTCCCTGCCTCCAGATGGTTGCTAGTCCTCAAGCAACCTCAAATTTGGATGCTCAAAGATCTCCACTCCTTCCCATGTAGTGTCTACAACAGGTAAGTTCTTCCGTTTCACCAAGTATTCTGGAATGACCTTGTTCCTCAGCCGCTTCTCCCTTACGTCCAATACTGTTTCAAGTTCGAGAGTGAGTTTGCCTTCATCATCGAGGGGTGGCAACTCTATTGATGGGGAAAACTGTTGTCCCAAAGCCTTTTTTAGGCATGAGACCTTGAAAACATTGTGAATTCTGCTCCCTAGAGGCAACTCGAGTTTGTAGGCAACTTTACCCACCTTTCTTGTGATCCTGAATGGGCCATATAGAGAGCTTTGAAAGGAGACATTCCGATGGACATGTGGTGGGTGGTGTTGTAGCAAAATTCTCGTAGGTGTAGTCATTTTACCCAAGCTGATTGCTGCCCTATCACATAGTTTCTTAAGTATCCTTTAATCCATTTGTTTACGATCTCTGTTTGCCCATCTGTTTGGGGGTGATAGCTGGAGCTGGGAGTTAACTCTGTGTGGACCAAACGAAAAAGTTCTTGCCAAAAAATGCTGATGAACCTCCTGTCTCTGTCACTCACAATGTTTTTTGGCAACCCATGTAGTCTAAAAACTTCCTTAAAGAACAATTCTGCAACTTGAGGGGCCTTAAATTCTGAGGTAATGGCATAGAAATGAGCATACTTAGTGAGCCTGTCTACCACAACATAAATACAGTCTTTACCTTGCACTCTAGGAAGCCCCGTGATGAAATCCATTGAAACGCTCTCCCATTTTTGACTTGGAATGGACAAAGGTTACAACAACCCTGCGGGTAACACTTGCTCTGCTTTATTTTGTTGGCACACAGAAAATTCCCTTACATGTTGTAACGCATCACTTTTCAATCCCTTCCATGTGAAACATTCCCTTGCTCGTATGTCTTGTAGAAACCTGGGTGGCCAGCAAGGGGAGTATCATGGCATGCTCTAATGATTCTATTTTTGATCATGGAATGTGGCACAAGGTAGATCCGTCCCTTGTAGAGAATGAGCCTTCAATTACCCTGTACCTGTCATCCACCATTTTCCTTCCAAAACATCATTAGCAAATGAGTCCTTAGCATATTCAGCTGTGATGCTCACTTTCCAATCAGCACCTATATGAGTCATAGCACAGAGATCAGGTTTCCGCAATAGGGCATCGACAACCACATTGTTCTTAGCCTTAACATACTCAATATCGAAGTCATAGGCTTGGAGCTTGGTCACCCATTTCTGCTGCCTATCATTCAAATCTCGCTGATTGAGGAAGTATTTTAGGCTGTTATGATCCGTCTTCACCACAAAATTCCCACAAACCAAGTACTACTTGAACTTAGCAAGAGCATGCATGATAGCTAACATCTCCTTGTCATAGATGGAGAGTACATTCTCTGGATTGGTGAACTTTCTACTCTCATATGCAATAGGGTGCTTATTCTGCATCAGCACGGCTCCAATACCTTCCCCGGAGGCATCACACTCTAAGACAAATGGCAGTGAGAAGTCAGACATAGATAAAACAGGACACGAGCTCATCACCTCTTTGAGTTTATCAAAGGCTTTCTGTGCTGCGGGGCTCCAACTGAAAGCTCCCTTCTTCGTCAGGTTTGTCAACGGTGCTACAAGTTGGGAGAAGCCCTTTACGAATCTTCTGTAATAGCTGCAAAGGCCCACAAACCCTCTCAACTGTGTCAAATTCCTGGGTCTGGCCCAACTCTGAATAGCGTTAATCTTTCCTTCATCAACACTGACTGCTGATCTTGAACCCTAAATACAAGATTTCGGATAATCCAAATTCACACTTGGACATTTTAGCGTAGAAGGACTATTGCTCGAGAATGCCCAATACTATATCCAAGTGTTTTAAGTGCTCTTCCCAAGTTCTACTATAGACCAAGATATCATAAAAAAAAAACTAGATCAATCTTCTTTAATTGAGTAATAAATACCTGATTCATGCATGATTGGAAAGTGGTCGGGGCATTTGTCAGACCAAAGCGCATGATCAAAAATTCATAATGCCCATAGTGACACCTAAAAGTTGTTTTATGCGCATCCTCTTCTCAAACCTTGATTTCATGATAACCGGAATGCAAATCTATCTTGGAAACATATTTTGCCCCATGTAGTTCATCCAGCAACTCATCGATTGTGGGAATGGGATAATGATTTTTAATTGTTCGTTTGTTCAACATCCGGTAATCAATGCACATCCTTAGTGTTCCATCCTTCTTCTTTACCAATACCACAAGTGATGCAAACGAACTGGACTAGGTCTGATGTATCCCATCCGGAGTAATTCCTTGATTGTTATCTCGATTTCATCTTTGTAAGCTTTGGGATGGCGATATAGTGTGATCATTACTGGTTCAGCTCCCTTCACTAGTTCAATAATGTGTTGAAAACCCCTATTCAGAGGCAAACCTAGTGGAATATTGTTGATGTCAGTTTTGTACCACTACATAACATATAGGAATTGAATACTTGATATAGGATATCAAACACTCAACCCTCTCTTGAAAAGTAAATACTCATGAAGAACATGAGAAAACTCCAAGGTTCCTTACATCTGTGGATACTAACTCAGTTATATTAATGTGATTTGCTGGTTAATCACATAGGCGGGCTTACGTTGTTCATTCAAAGATAACTTGGTGGTACTTCGCTTGCTTGATTTGTTCTTTTCTCCTTGATCACTTTCACTTTCAACTAGTCCTAACACTAACTGCTTACTACTCTACTACTACTCCTACGAATGAAGAAATTAGCAAATGGACAGGGATCCAACCAAATGAAAGCTTGCCTGCGGCGCTACCTCTATTGGTGCAATGATTCAAAGGGGTACTCTTAGAATTTTCCTAACACCTATCTTCCAACCCAACTTGAAGTACAAGCGAAAAGATGAAATGCAAGTAGAACTTGGGAGCGATTGGACTAGATTACCACACAAGGCTTCCTAACAAGCCGCTAGGATGCTAGTGGCCTAGTAT